>CM063528.1:33431493-33926428 GCA_032199755.1 Ambrosia artemisiifolia | reverse complement strand
AGAAAACGAGCGATTTTTTAAATCGATACACACTTCAGTTTGGTGAGTAGTTACGCTATTCTGCAGCTTCCAGACTAAGTTATTATGGCCCAGGAACACGTTTTGGCAGAAAAATCACATTTTGGTTTCCGGCAGTACGGGCCCACTTTCACACCACTTTCTATTTTTAGCAGAAAACGAGCGATTTTTAAATCGATTCACGCGTCAATTTGGTGAGTAACTAAGCTATTCCGCAGCTTCCAGACTAAGTTTTTATGGCCCAGGAACATGTTTTGGCAAAAAAATCGCATTTTGGTTTCCGGCAGTACGGGCCCATTTTCACACCACTTTCTATTTTAGGCAGAAAACGAGCGATTTTTTAATCGATACACGCTTCAGTTTGGTGAGTAGTTACGCTATTTTGCAGCTTCCAGACTAAGTTATTATGGCCCAGGAACACGTTTTGGCAGAAAAATCACATTTTGGTTTCCGGCAGTACGGGCCCACTTTCACACCACATTCTATTTTTAGCAGAAAACGAGCGATTTTTAAATCGATTCACGCGTCAATTTGGTGAGTAATTAAGCTATTATGCAGCTTCTAGACTAAGGTTTTATTTCCAAAGAGCATGTTTTGGCAAAAAAATCGCATTTTGGTATCCGGCAGTACGGGCCCATTTTCACACCACTTTCAATTTTTAGCAGAAAACGAGCGATTTTTAAATCGATACACGCTTCAGTTTGGTGTGTAACTACGCTATTCTGCAACTTCCAAACTAACTTTTTATGGCCCAAGAACACGTTTTGGCAAAAAAATCGCATTTTCATTTCCGGAGATACGGGCCAATTTTCACACCACTTTCTATTTTTAGCAGAAAACGAGTGATTTTTAAATCGATACACGCGTCAATTTGGTGTCAATTTGGTGAGTAATTACGCTATTCTGCAGCTTCCAGACTAAGTTTTTATGGCCCAGGAACATGTTTTGGCAAAAAAATCGCCATTTTGGTTTCCGGCAGTACGGGCCCATTTTCACACCACATTCTATTTTTAGCAGAAAACGAGCGATTTTTAAATCGATTCACGCGTCAATTTGGTGAGTAATTACGCTATTCTGCTGCTTCCAGACTAAGGTTTTATTACGAAAGCGCATGTTTTGGCAAAAAATCGCATTTTGGTTTCCGGCAGTACGGGCCCATTTTCACACCACTTTCTATTTTTAGCAGAAAACGAGCGATTTTTAAATCGATACACTCTTCAGTTTGGTGAGTAGTTACGCTATTCTGCAGCTTCCAGACTAAGTTATTATGGCCCAGGAACACGTTTTGGCAGAAAAATCACATTTTGGTTTCCGGCAGTACGGGCCCACTTTCACACCACTTTCTATTTTTAGCAGAAAACGAGCGATTTTTAAATCGATTCACGCGTCAATTTGGTGAGTAACTAAGCTATTCCGCAGCTTCCAGACTAAGTTTTTATGGCCCAGGAACATGTTTTGGCAAAAAAATCGCATTTTGGTTTCCGGCAGTACGGGCCCATTTTCACACCACTTTCTATTTTAGGCAGAAAACGAGCGATTTTTTAATCGATACACGCTTCAGTTTGGTGAGTAGTTACGCTATTCTGCAGCTTCCAGACTAAGTTATTATGGCCCAGGAACACGTTTTGGCAGAAAAATCACATTTTGGTTTCCGGCAGTACGGGCCCACTTTCACACCACATTCTATTTTTAGCAGAAAACGAGCGATTTTTAAATCGATTCACGCGTCAATTTGGTGAGTAATTAAGCTATTATGCAGCTTCTAGACTAAGGTTTTATTTCCAAAGAGCATGTTTTGGCAAAAAAATCGCATTTTGGTATCCGGCAGTACGGGCCCATTTTCACACCACTTTCAATTTTTAGCAGAAAACGAGCGATTTTTAAATCGATACACGCTTCAGTTTGGTGTGTAACTACGCTATTCTGCAGCTTCCAAACTAACTTTTTATGGCCCAAGAACACGTTTTGGCAAAAAAATCGCATTTTCATTTCCGGAGATACGGGGCAATTTTCACACCACTTTCTATTTTTAGCAGAAAACGAGTGATTTTTAAATCGATACACGCGTCAATTTGGTGTCAATTTGGTGAGTAATTACGCTATTCTGCAGCTTCCAGACTAAGTTTTTATGGCCCAGGAACATGTTTTGGCAAAAAAATCGCATTTTGGTTTCCGGCAGTACGGGCCCATTTTCACACCACTTTCTATTTTTAGCAGAAAACGAGCGATTTTTAAATCGATTTACGCGTCAATTTGGTGAGTAATTACGCTATTCTGCAGCTTCCAGACTAAGTTTTTATGGCCCAGGAACACGTTTTGGCAAAAAAAATCACATTTTGGTTTCCGACAGTGCGGGCCCATTTTCACACCACTTTCTATTTTTAGCAGGACACGAGCGATTTTTAAATCGATACACGCGTTAATTTGGTGAGTAGTTACGCTATTCTTCTGCTTCCAGACTATGTTATTAGGGCCCAGGAACACGTTTTGGCAAAAAAAATCGCATTTTGGTTTCCGGCAGTACGGGGCCATTTTCACACCACTTTCTATTTTTAGCGGAAAACGAGCGATTTTTAAATCGATTCACGCGTCAATTTGTTGAGTAATTACGCTATTCTGCTGCTTCCAGACTAAGGTTTTATTTCCAAAGCGCATGTTTTGGCAAAAAAATCGCATTTTGGTTTCCGGCAGTACGGGCCCATTTTCAAACCACTTTCTATTTTTAGCAGAAAACGAGCGATTTTTAAATCGATACACGCTTCAGTTTGGTGAGTAGTTACGATATTCTGCAGCTTCCAAACTAAGTTATTATGGCCCAGGAACACGTTTTGGCAGAAAAATCACATTTTGGTTTCCGGCAGTACGGGCCCACTTTCACACCACTTTCTATTTTTAGCAGAAAACGAGCGATTTTTAAATCGATTCACGCGTCAATTTGGTGAGTAATTAAGCTATTCCGCAGCTTCCAGATTAAGTTTTTATGGCCCAGGGAACATGTTTTGGCAAAAAAATCGCATTTTGGTTTCCGGCAGTACGGGCCCATTTTCACACCACTTTCTATTTTAGGCAGAAAACGAGCGATTTTTTAATCGATACACGCTTCAGTTTGGTGAGTAGTTACGCTATTCTGCAGCTTCCAGACTAAGTTATTATGGCCCAGGAACACGTTTTGGCAGAAAAATCACATTTTGGTTTCCGGCAGTACGGGCCCACTTTCACACCACTTTCTATTTTTAGCAGAAAACGAGCGATTTTTAAATCGATACACGCTTCAGTTTGGTGAGTAACTACACTATTCTGCAGCTTCCAAACTAACTTTTTATGGCCCAAGAACACGTTTTGGCAAAAAAATCGCATTTTCATTTCCGGAGATACGGGCCAATTTTCACACCACTTTCTATTTTTAGCAGAAAACGAGTGATTTTTAAATCGATACACGCGTCAATTTGGTGTCAATTTGGTGAGTAGTTACGCTATTCTGCAGCTTCCAGACTAAGTTTTTATGGCCCAGGAACATGTTTTGGCTAAAAAATCGCATTTTGGTTTCCGGCAGTACGGGCCCATTTTCACACCACTTTCTATTTTTAGCAGAAAACGAGCGATTTTTAAATCGATTTACGCGTCAATTTGGTGAGTAATTACGCTTTTCTGCAGCTTCCAGACTAAGTTTTTATGGCCCAGGAACATGTTTTGGCAAAAAAAAATCACATTTTGTTTTCCGGCAGTACGGGCCCATTTTCACACCACTTTCTAATTTTAGCAGGACACGAGCGATTTTTAAATCGATACACGCGTCAATTTGGTGAGTAGTTACGCTATTCTTCAGCTTCCAGACTAAGTTATTAGGGCCCAGGAACACGTTATGGCAAAAAAAATCGCATTTTCGTTTCCGGCAGTACGGGCCCATTTTCACACCACTTTCAATTTTTAGCAGAAAACTAGCGATTTTTAAATCGATACACGCTTCAGTTTGGTGAGTAACTACGCTATTCTGCAGCTTCCAAACTAACTTTTTATGGCCCAAGAACACGTTTTGGCAAAAAATTCGCATTTTCATTTCCGGAGATACGGGCCAATTTTCACACCACTTTCTATTTTTAGCAGAAAACGAGTGATTTTTAAATCGATACACGCGTCAATTTGGTGAGTAATTACGCTATTCTGCAGCTTCCAGACTAAGTTTTTATGGCCCAGGAACATGTTTTGGCAAAAAAATCGCATTTTGGTTTCCGGCAGTACGGACCCATTTTCACACCACTTTCTATTTTTAGCAGAAAACGAGCGATTTTTAAATCGATACACGCTTCAGTTTGGTGAGTAGTTACGCTATTCTGCAGCTTCCAGACTAAGTTATTATGGCCCAGGAACACGTTTTGGGAGAAAAATCACATTTTGGTTTCCGGCAGTACGGGCCCACTTTCACACCACTTTCTATTTTTAGCAGAAAACGAGCAATTTTTAAATCGATTCACGCGTCAATTTGGTGAGTAATTAAGCTATTCCGCAGCTTCCAGACTAAGTTTTTATGGCCCAGGAACATGGTTTGGCAAAAAAATCGCATTTTGGTTTCTGGCAGTACGGGCCCATTTTCACACCACTTTCTATTTTAGGCAGAAAACGAGCGATTTTTTAATCGATACACGCTTCAGTTTGGTGAGTAGTTACGCTATTCTGCAGCTTCCAGACTAAGTTATTATGGCCCAGGAACACGTTTTGGCAGAAAAATCACATTTTGGTTTCCGGCAGTACGGGCCCACTTTCACACCACATTCTATTTTTAGCAGAAAACGAGCGATTTTTAAATCGATTCACGCGTCAATTTGGTGAGTAATTAAGCTATTATGCAGCTTCCAGACTAAGGTTTTATTTCCAAAGAGCATGTTTTGGCAAAAAAATCGCATTTTGGTTTCCGGCAGTACGGGCCCATTTTCACACCACTTTCAATTTTTAGCAGAAAACGAGCGATTTTTAAATCGATACACGCTTCAGTTTGGTGTGTAACTACGCTATTCTGCAGCTTCCAAACTAACTTTTTATGGCCCAAGAACACGTTTTGGCAAAAAAATCGCATTTTCATTTCCGGAGATACGGGCCAATTTTCACACCACTTTCTATTTTTAGCAGAAAACGAGTGATTTTTAAATCGATACACGCGTCAATTTGGTGTCAATTTGGTGAGTAATTACGCTATTCTGCAGCTTCCAGACTAAGTTTTTATGGCCCAGGAACATGTTTTGGCAAAAAAATCGCATTTTGGTTTCCGGCAGTACGGGCCCATTTTCACACCACTTTCTATTTTTAGCAGAAAACGAGCGATTTTTAAATCGATTTACGCGTCAATTTGGTGAGTAATTACGCTATTCTGCAGCTTCCAGACTAAGTTTTTATGGCCCAGGAACACGTTTTGGCAAAAAAAATCACATTTTGGTTTCCGACAGTGCGGGCCCATTTTCACACCACTTTCTATTTTTAGCAGGACACGAGCGATTTTTAAATCGATACACGCGTCAATTTGGTGAGTAGTTACGCTATTCTTCTGCTTCCAGACTAAGTTATTAGGGCCCAGGAACACGTTTTGGCAAAAAAAATCGCATTTTGGTTTCCGGCGGTACGGGGCCATTTTCACACCACTTTCTATTTTTAGCAGAAAACGAGCGATTTTTAAATCGATTCACGCGTCAATTTGGTGAGTAATTACGCTATTCTGCTGCTTCCAGACTAACGTTTTATTTCCAAAGCGCATGTTTTGGCAAAAAAATCGCATTTTGGTTTCCGGCAGTACGGGCCCATTTTCACACCACTTTCTATTTTTAGCAGAAAACGAGCGATTTTTAAATCGATACACGCTTCAGTTTGGTGAGTAGTTACGATATTCTGCAGCTTCCAGACTAAGTTATTATGGCCCAGGAACACGTTTTGGCAGAAACATCACATTTTGGTTTCCGGCAGTACGGGCCCACTTTCACACCACTTTCTATTTTTAGCAGAAAACGAGCGATTTTTAAATCGATTCACGCGTCAATTTGGTGAGTAATTAAGCTATTCCGCAGCTTCCAGACTAAGTTTTTATGGCCCAGGAACATGTTTTGGCAAAAAAATCGCATTTTGGTTTCCGGCAGTACGGGCCCATTTTCACACCACTTTCTATTTTAGGCAGAAAACGAGCGATTTTTTAATCGATACACGCTTCAGTTTGGTGAGTAGTTACGCTATTCTGCAGCTTCCAGACTAAGTTATTATGGCCCAGGAACACGTTTTGGCAGAAAAATCACATTTTGGTTTCCGGCAGTACGGGCCCACTTTCACACCACTTTCTATTTTTAGCAGAAAACGAGCGATTTTTAAATCGATACACGCTTCAGTTTGGTGAGTAACTACACTATTCTGCAGCTTCCAAACTAACTTTTTATGGCCCAAGAACACGTTTTGGCAAAAAAATCGCATTTTCATTTCCGGAGATACGGGCCAATTTTCACACCACTTTCTATTTTTAGCAGAAAACGAGTCATTTTTAAATCGATACACGCGTCAATTTGGTGTCAATTTGGTGAGTAGTTACGCTATTCTGCAGCTTCCAGACTAAGTTTTTATGGCCCAGGAACATGTTTTGGCTAAAAAATCGCATTTTGGTTTCCGGCAGTACGGGCCCATTTTCACACCACTTTCTATTTTTAGCAGAAAACGAGCGATTTTTAAATCGATTTACGCGTCAATTTGGTGAGTAATTACGCTTTTCTGCAGCTTCCAGACTAAGTTTTTATGGCCCAGGAACATGTTTTGGCAAAAAAAAATCACATTTTGTTTTCCGGCAGTACGGGCCCATTTTCACACCACTTTCTATTTTTAGCAGGACACGAGCGATTTTTAAATCGATACACGCGTCAATTTGGTGAGTAGTTACGCTATTCTTCAGCTTCCAGACTAAGTTATTAGGGCCCAGGAACACGTTATGGCAAAAAAAATCGCATTTTCGTTTCCGGCAGTACGGGCCCATTTTCACAACACTTTCAATTTTTAGCAGAAAACTAGCGATTTTTTAAATCGATACACGCTTCAGTTTGGTGAGTAACTACGCTATTCTGCAGCTTCCAAACTAACTTTTTATGGCCCAAGAACACGTTTTGGCAAAAAATTCGCATTTTCATTTCCGGAGATACGGGCCAATTTTCACACCACTTTCTATTTTTAGCAGAAAACGAGTGATTTTTAAATCGATACACGCGTCAATTTGGTGAGTAATTACGCTATTCTGCAGCTTCCAGACTAAGTTTTTATGGCCCAGGAACATGTTTTGGCAAAAAAATCGCATTTTGGTTTCCGGCAGTACGGACCCATTTTCACACCACTTTCTATTTTTAGCAGAAAACGAGCGATTTTTAAATCGATACACGCTTCAGTTTGGTGAGTAGTTACGCTATTCTGCAGCTTCCAGACTAAGTTATTATGGCCCAGGAACACGTTTTGGGAGAAAAATCACATTTTGGTTTCCGGCAGTACGGGCCCACTTTCACACCACTTTCTATTTTTAGCAGAAAACGAGCGATTTTTAAAACGATTCACGCGTCAATTTGGTGAGTAATTAAGCTATTCCGCAGCTTCCAGACTAAGTTTTTATGAGCCAGGAACATGGTTTGGCAAAAAAATCGCATTTTGGTTTCTGGCAGTACGGGCCCATTTTCACACCACTTTCTATTTTAGGCAGAAAACGAGCGATTTTTTAATCGATACACGCTTCAGTTTGGTGAGTAGTTACGCTATTCTGCAGCTTCCAGACTAAGTTATTATGGCCCAGGAACACGTTTTGGCAGAAAAATCACATTTTGGTTTCCGGCAGTACGGGCCCACTTTCACACCACATTCTATTTTTAGCAGAAAACGAGCGATTTTTAAATCGATTCACGCGTCAATTTGGTGAGTAATTAAGCTATTATGCAGCTTCCAGACTAAGGTTTTATTTCCAAAGAGCATGTTTTGGCAAAAAAATCGCATTTTGGTTTCCGGCAGTACGGGCCCATTTTCACACCACTTTCAATTTTTAGCAGAAAACGAGCGATTTTTAAATCGATACACGCTTCAGTTTGGTGTGTAACTACGCTATTCTGCAGCTTCCAAACTAACTTTTTATGGCCCAAGAACACGTTTTGGCAAAAAAATCGCATTTTCATTTCCGGAGATACGGGCCAATTTTCACACCACTTTCTATTTTTAGCAGAAAACGAGTGATTTTTAAATCGATACACGCGTCAATTTGGTGTCAATTTGGTGAGTAATTACGCTATTCTGCAGCTTCCAGACTATGTTTTTATGGCCCAGGAACATGTTATGGCAAAAAAATCGCATTTTGGTTTCCGGCAGTACGGGCCCATTTTCACACCACTTTCTATTTTTAGCAGAAAACGAGCGATTTTTTAAATCGATTTACGCGTCAATTTGGTGAGTAATTACGCTATTCTGCAGCTTCCAGACTAAGTTTTTATGGCCCAGGAACACGTTTTGGCAAAAAAAATCACATTTTGGTTTCCGACAGTGCGGACCCATTTTCACACCACTTTCTATTTTTAGCAAGACACGAGCGATTTTTAAATCGATACACGCGTCAATTTGGTGAGTAGTTACGCTATTCTTCTGCTTCCAGACTAAGTTATTAGGGCCCAGGAACACGTTTTGGCAAAAAAAATCGCATTTTGGTTTCCGGCAGTACGGGGCCATTTTCACACCACTTTCTATTTTTAGCAGAAAACGAGCGATTTTTAAATCGATTCACGCGTCAATTTGGTGAGTAATTACGCTATTCTGCTGCTTCCAGACTAAGGTTTTATTTCCAAAGCGCATGTTTTGGCAAAAAAAATCGCATTTTGGTTTCCGGCAGTACGGGCCCATTTTCACACCACTTTCAATTTTTAGCAGAAAACGAGCGATTTTTAAATCGATACACGCTTCAGTTTGGTGAGTAACTACGCTATTCTGCAGCTTCCAAACTAACTTTTTATGGCCCAAGAACACGTTTTGGCAAAAAATTCGCATTTTCATTTCCGGAGATACGGGCCAATTTTCACACCACTTTCTATTTTTAGCAGAAAACGAGCGATTTTTAAATCGATTTACGCGTCAATTTGGTGAGTAATTACGCTATTCTGCAGCTTCCAGACTAAGTTGTTATGGCCCAGGAACACGTTTTGGCAAAAAAAATCACATTTTGGTTTCCGACAGTGCGGGCCCATTTTCACACCACTTTCTATTTTTAGCAGGACACGAGCGATTTTTAAATCGATACACGCGTCAATTTGGTGAGTAGCTACGCTATTCTTCTGCTTCCAGACTAAGTTATTAGGGCCCAGGAACACGTTTTGGCAAAAAAAATCGCATTTTGGTTTCCGGCAGTACGGGGCCATTTTCACACCACTTTCTATTTTTAGCAGAAAACGAGCGATTTTTAAATCGATTCACGCGTCAATTTGGTGAGTAATTACGCTATTCTGCTGCTTCCAGACTAACGTTTTATTTCCAAAGCGCATGTTTTGGCAAAAAAATCGCATTTTGGTTTCCGGCAGTACGGGCCCATTTTCACACCACTTTCTATTTTTAGCAGAAAACGAGCGATTTTTAAATCGATACACGCTTCAGTTTGGTGAGTAGTTACGATATTCTGCAGCTTCCAGACTAAGTTATTATGGCCCAGGAACACGTTTTGGCAGAAAAATCACATTTTGGTTTCCGGCAGTACGGGCCCACTTTCACACCACTTTCTACTTTTAGCAGAAAACGAGCGATTTTTAAATCGATTCACGCGTCAATTTGGTGAGTAATTAAGCTATTCCGCAGCTTCCAGACTAAGTTTTTATGGCCCAGGAACATGTTTTGGCAAAAAAATCGCATTTTGGTTTCCGGCAGTACGGGCCCATTTTCACACCACTTTCTATTTTAGGCAGAAAACGAGCGATTTTTTAATCGATACACGCTTCAGTTTGGTGAGTAGTTACGCTATTCTGCAGCTTCCGGACTAAGTTATTATGGCCCAGGAACACGTTTTGGCAGAAAAATCACATTTTGGTTTCCGGCAGTACGGGCCCACTTTCACACCACTTTCTATTTTTAGCAGAAAACGAGCGATTTTTAAATCGATACACGCTTCAGTTTGGTGAGTAACTACACTATTCTGCAGCTTCCAAACTAACTTTTTATGGCCCAAGAACACGTTTTGGCAAAAAAATCGCATTTTCATTTCCGGAGATACGGGCCAATTTTCACACCACTTTCTATTTTTAGCAGAAAACGAGTGATTTTTAAATCGATACACGCGTCAATTTGGTGTCAATTTGGTGAGTAGTTACGCTATTCTGCAGCTTCCAGACTAAGTTTTTATGGCCCAGGAACATGTTTTGGCTAAAAAATCGCATTTTGGTTTCCGGCAGTACGGGCCCATTTTCACACCACTTTCTATTTTTAGCAGAAAACGAGCGATTTTTAAATCGATTTACGCGTCAATTTGGTGAGTAATTACGCTTTTCTGCAGCTTCCAGACTAAGTTTTTATGGCCCAGGAACATGTTTTGGCAAAAAAAAATCACATTTTGTTTTCCGGCAGTACGGGCCCATTTTCACACCACTTTCTATTTTTAGCAGGACACGAGCGATTTTTAAATCGATACACGCGTCAATTTGGTGAGTAGTTACGCTATTCTTCAGCTTCCAGACTAAGTTATTAGGGCCCAGGAACACGTTATGGCAAAAAAAATCGCATTTTCGTTTCCGGCAGTACGGGCCCATTTTCACAACACTTTCAATTTTTAGCAGAAAACTAGCGATTTTTAAATCGATACACGCTTCAATTTGGTGAGTAACTACGCTATTCTGCAGCTTCCAAACTAACTTTTTATGGCCCAAGAACACGTTTTGGCAAAAAATTCGCATTTTCATTTCCGGAGATACGGGCCAATTTTCACACCACTTTCTATTTTTAGCAGAAAACGAGTGATTTTTAAATCGATACACGCGTCAATTTGGTGAGTAATTACGCTATTCTGCAGCTTCCAGACTAAGTTTTTATGGCCCAGGAACATGTTTTGGCAAAAAAATCGCATTTTGGTTTCCGGCAGTACGGACCCATTTTCACACCACTTTCTATTTTTAGCAGAAAACGAGCGATTTTTAAATCGATACACGCTTCAGTTTGGTGAGTAGTTACGCTATTCTGCAGCTTCCAGACTAAGTTATTATGGCCCAGGAACACGTTTTGGGAGAAAAATCACATTTTGGTTTCCGGCAGTACGGGCCCACTTTCACACCACTTTCTATTTTTAGCAGAAAACGAGCGATTTTTAAATCGATTCACGCGTCAATTTGGTGAGTAATTAAGCTATTCCGCAGCTTCCAGACTAAGTTTTTATGGCCCAGGAACATGGTTTGGCAAAAAAATCGCATTTTGGTTTCTGGCAGTACGGGCCCATTTTCACACCACTTTCTATTTTAGGCAGAAAACGAGCGATTTTTTAATCGATACACGCTTCAGTTTGGTGAGTAGTTACGCTATTCTGCAGCTTCCAGACTAAGTTATTATGGCCCAGGAACACGTTTTGGCAGAAAAATCACATTTTGGTTTCCGGCAGTACGGGCCCACTTTCACACCACATTCTATTTTTAGCAGAAAACGAGCGATTTTTAAATCGATTCACGCGTCAATTTGGTGAGTAATTAAGCTATTATGCAGCTTCCAGACTAAGGTTTTATTTCCAAAGAGCATGTTTTGGCAAAAAAATCGCATTTTGGTTTCCGGCAGTACGGGCCCATTTTCACACCACTTTCAATTTTTAGCAGAAAACGAGCGAGTTTTAAATCGATACACGCTTCAGTTTGGTGTGTAACTACGCTATTCTGCAGCTTCCAAACTAACTTTTTATGGCCCAAGAACACGTTTTGGCAAAAAAATCGCATTTTCATTTCCGGAGATACGGCCAATTTTCACACCACTTTCTATTTTTAGCAGAAAACGAGTGATTTTTAAATCGATACACGCGTCAATTTGGTGTCAATTTGGTGAGTAATTACGCTATTCTGCAGCTTCCAGACTATGTTTTTATGGCCCAGGAACATGTTATGGCAAAAAAATCGCATTTTGGTTTCCGGCAGTACGGGCCCATTTTCACACCACTTTCTATTTTTAGCAGAAAACGAGCGATTTTTAAATCGATTTACGCGTCAATTTGGTGAGTAATTACGCTATTCTGCAGCTTCCAGACTAAGTTTTTATGGCCCAGGAACACGTTTTGGCAAAAAAAATCACATTTTGGTTTCCGACAGTGCGGACCCATTTTCACACCACTTTCTATTTTTAGCAAGACACGAGCGATTTTTAAATCGATACACGCGTCAATTTGGTGAGTAGTTACGCTATTCTTCTGCTTCCAGACTAAGTTATTAGGGCCCAGGAACACGTTTTGGCAAAAAAAATCGCATTTTGGTTTCCGGCAGTACGGGGCCATTTTCACACCACTTTCTATTTTTAGCAGAAAACGAGCGATTTTTAAATCGATTCACGCGTCAATTTGGTGAGTAATTACGCTATTCTGCTGCTTCCAGACTAAGGTTTTATTTCCAAAGCGCATGTTTTGGCAAAAAAAATCGCATTTTGGTTTCCGGCAGTACGGGCCCATTTTCACACCACTTTCAATTTTTAGCAGAAAACGAGCGATTTTTAAATCGATACACGCTTCAGTTTGGTGAGTAACTACGCTATTCTGCAGCTTCCAAACTAACTTTTTATGGCCCAAGAACACGTTTTGGCAAAAAATTCGCATTTTCATTTCCGGAGATACGGGCCAATTTTCACACCACTTTCTATTTTTAGCAGAAAACGAGTGATTTTTAAATCGATACACGCGTCAATTTGGTGAGTAATTACGCTATTCTGCAGCTTCCAGACTAAGTTTTTATGGCCCAGGAACATGTTTTGGCAAATAAATCGCATTTTGGTTTCCGGCAGTACGGGCCCATTTTCACACCACTTTCTATTTTTAGCAGAAAACGAGCGATTTTTAAATCGATACACGCTTCAGTTTGGTGAGTAGTTACGCTATTCTGCAGCTTCCAGACTAAGTTATTATGGCCCAGGAACACGTTTTGGGAGAAAAATCACATTTTGGTTTCCGGCAGTACGGGCCCACTTTCACACCACTTTCTATTTTTAGCAGAAAACGAGTGATTTTTAAATCGATTCACGCGTCAATTTGGTGAGTAATTAAGCTATTCCGCAGCTTCCAGACTAAGTTTTTATGGCCCAGGAACATGGTTTGGCAAAAAAATCGCATTTTGGTTTCTGGCAGTACGGGCCCATTTTCACACCACTTTCTATTTTAGGCAGAAAACGAGCGATTTTTTAATCGATACACGCTTCAGTTTGGTGAGTAGTTACGCTATTCTGCAGCTTCCAGACTAAGTTATTATGGCCCAGGAACACGTTTTGGCAGAAAAATCACATTTTGGTTTCCGGCAGTACGGGCCCACTTTCACACCACATTCTATTTTTAGCAGAAAACGAGCGATTTTTAAATCGATTCACGCGTCAATTTGGTGAGTAATTAAGCTATTATGCAGCTTCCAGACTAAGGTTTTATTTCCAAAGAGCATGTTTTGGCAAAAAAATCGCATTTTGGTTTCCGGCAGTACGGGCCCATTTTCACACCACTTTCAATTTTAGCAGAAAACGAGCGATTTTTAAATCGATACACGCTTCAGTTTGGGTGTGTAACTATGCTATTCTGCAGCTTCCAAACTAACTTTTTATGGCCCAAGAACACGTTTTGGCAAAAAAATCGCATTTTCATTTCCGGAGATACGGGCCAATTTTCACACCACTTTCTATTTTTAGCAGAAAACGAGTGATTTTTAAATCGATACACGCGTCAATTTGGTGTCAATTTGGTGAGTAATTACGCTATTCTGCAGCTTCCAGACTATGTTTTTATGGCCCAGGAACATGTTTTGGCAAAAAAATCGCATTTTGGTTTCCGGCAGTACGGGCCCATTTTCACACCACTTTCTATTTTTAGCAGAAAACGAGCGATTTTTAAATCGATTTACGCGTCAATTTGGTGAGTAATTACGCTATTCTGCAGCTTCCAGACTAAGTTTTTATGGCCCAGGAACACGTTTTGGCAAAAAAAATCACATTAATCACATTTTGGTTTCCGACAGTGCGGACCCATTTTCATACCACTTTCTATTTTTAGCTGGACACGAGCGATTTTTAAATCGATACACGCGTCAATTTGGTGAGTAGTTACGCTATTCTTCTGCTTCCAGACTAAGTTATTAGGGCCCAGGAACACGTTTTGGCAAAAAAAATCGCATTTTGGTTTCCGGCAGTACGGGGCCATTTTCACACCACTTTCTATTTTTAGCAGAAAACGAGCGATTTTTAAATCGATTCACGCGTCAATTTGGTGAGTAATTACGCTATTCTGCTGCTTCCAGACTAAGGTTTTATTTCCAAAGCGCATGTTTTGGCAAAAAAATCGCATTTTGGTTTCCGGCAGTACGGGCCCATTTTCACACCACTTTCAATTTTTAGCAGAAAACGAGCGATTTTTAAATCGATACACGCTTCAGTTTGGTGAGTAACTACGCTATTCTGCAGCTTCCAAACTAACTTTTTATGGCCCAAGAACACGTTTTGGCAAAAAAATCGCATTTTCATTTCCGGAGATACGGGCCAATTTTCACACCACTTTCTATTTTTAACAGAAAACGAGTGATTTTTAAATCGATACACGCGTCAATTTGGTGAGTAATTACGCTATTCTGCAGCTTCCAGACTAAGTTTTTATGGCCCAGGAACATGTTTTGGCAAAAAAAATCGCATTTTGGTTTCCGGCAGTACGGGCCCATTTTCACACCACTTTCTATTTTTAGCAGAAAACGAGCGATTTTTAAATCGATACACGCTTCAGTTTGGTGAGTAGTTACGCTATTCTGCAGCTTCCAGACTAAGTTATTATGGCCCAGGAACACGTTTTGGCAGAAAAATCACATTTTGGTTTCCGGCAGTACGGGCCCACTTTCACACCACTTTCTATTTTTAGCAGAAAACGAGCGATTTTTAAATCGATTCACGCGTCAATTTGGTGAGTAATTAAGCTATTCCGCAGCTTCCAGACTAAGTTTTTATTGCCCAGGAACATGTTTTGGCAAAAAAATCGCATTTTGGTTGTCGGCAGTACGGGCCCATTTTCACACCACTTTCTATTTTAGGCAGAAAACGAGCGATTTTTTATCGATACACGCTTCAGTTTGGTGAGTAGTTACGCTATTCTGCAGCTTCCAGACTAAGTTATTATGGCCCAGGAACACGTTTTGGCAGAAAAATCACATTTTGGCTTCCGGCAGTACGGGCCCACTTTCACACCACTTTCTTTTTTTAGCAGAAAACGAGCGATTTTTAAATCGATTCACGCGTCAATTTGGTGAGTAATTAAGCTATTCTGCAGCTTCCAGACTATGTTTTTATTGCCCTGGAACATGTTTTGGCAAAAAAAATCGCATTTTGGTTTCTGGCATTACGGCCCACTTTCACACCACTTTCTATTTTTAGCAGAAAACGAGCGATTTTTAAATCGATTCACGCGTCAATTTGGTGAGTAATTAAGCTATTCTGCAGCTTCCAGACTAAGCTTTTATGGCCCAGGAACATGTTTTGGCAAAAAAAAATCGCATTTTGGTTTCCGGCAGTACGGGCCCATTTTCACACCACTTTCTATTTTTAGCACAAAACGAGCTATTTTTAAATCGATACACGCTTCAGTTTGTTGAGTAGTTACGCTATTTTGCAGCTTCCAGACTAAGTTATTATTACCCAGGAACACGTTTTGGCAAAAAAAATCACATTTTGGTTTCCGGCAGTACGGACCCATTTTCACACCACTTTCTAATTTTAGCAGGAAACGAGCGATTTTTAAATCGATTCACGTGTCAATTTGGTGAGTAATTACGCTATTCTGCAGCTTCCAGACTAAGATATTACGGCCCAGGAACACGTTTTGGCAGAAAAATCACATTTTGGTTTCCGGCAGTACGGCCCACTTTCACATCACTTTCTATTTTTAGCAGAAAACGAGCGATTTTTAAATCGATTCACGCGTCAATTTGGTGAGTAATTAAGCTATTCTGCAGCTTCCAGACTAAGTTTTTATTGCCCAGGAACATGTTTTGGCAAAAAAATCGCATTTTGGTTTCTGGCAGTACGGGCCCACTTTCACACCACTTTCTATTTTTAGCAGAAAACGAGCGATTTTTAAATCGATTCACGCGTCAATTTGGTGAGTAATTACGGTATTATGCAGCTTCCAGACTATGTTTTTATTACCCACGAACATGTTTTGGCAAAAAAAAAAAACGCATTTTTGTTTCCGGCAGTACGGGACCATTTTTACACCACTTTCTAATTTTAGCAGGAAATGAGCGTTTTTTAAATCGATTCACGTGTCAATTTGGTGAGTAATTACGCTATTCTGTAGCTTCCAGACTAATTTATTATGGCCGAGGAACACGTTTTGCCAAAAAAAATCGCATTTTGGTTTCCGGCAGTACGGGCCCACTTTCACACCACTTTCTATTTTAGTAGAAAACGAGCGATTTTTAAATCGATACACGCTTCAGTTTGGTGAGTAGTTACGCTATTCTGCAGCTTCCAGACTAAGTTATTATGGCCCAGGAACACGTTTTGGCAGAAAAATCACATTTTGGTTTCCGGCAGTACGGGCCCACTTTCACACCACTTTCTATTTTTAGCAGAAAACGAGCGATTTTTAAATCGATTCACGCGTCAATTTGGTGAGTAATTAAGCTATTCTACAGCTTCCAGACTAAGTTTTTATTGCCCAGGAACATGTTTTGGCAAAAAAATCGCATTTTGGTTTCTGGCAGTACGGGCCCACTTTCACACCACTTTCTATTTTTAGCAGAAAACGAGCGATTTTTAAATCGATTCACGCGTCAATTTTGTGAGTAATTAAGCTATTCTGCAGCTTCCAGACTAAGTTTTTATTGCCCAGGAACATGTTTTGGGAAAAAATCGCATTTTGGTTTCTGGCAGTACGGGCCCACTTTCACACCACTTTCTATTTTTAGCAGAAAACGAGCGATTTTTAAATCGATTCACCGCGTCAATTTGGTGAGTAATTAAGCTATTCTGCAGCTTCCAGACTAAGTTTTTATGGCCCAGGAACATGTTTTGGCAAAAAAAATCGCACTTTGGTTTCCGGCAGTACGGGCCCATTTTCACACCACTTTCTATTTTTAGCAGAAAACGAGCTATTTTTAAATCGATACACGCTTGAGTTTGTTGAGTAGTTACGCTATTCTGCAGCTTCCAGACTAAGTTATTATTACCCAGGAACACGTTTTGGCAAAACAAATCACATTTTGGTTTCCGGCAGTACGGACCCATTTTCACACCACTTTCTAATTTTAGCAGGAAACGAGCAATTTTTAAATCGATTCACGTGTCAATTTGGTGAGTAATTACGCTATTCTGTAGCTTCCAGACTAAGTTATTATGCCTAGGAACACATTTTGCTAAAAAAATCGCATTTTGGTTCCCTCGGCAGTACGGGCCCACTTTCACACCACTTTCTATCTTTAGTAGAAAACGAGCGATTTTTAAATCGATACACGCTTCAGTTTGGTGAGTAGTTACGCTATTCTGCAGCTTCCAGACTAAGTTATTATGGCCCAGGAACACGTTTTGGCAGAAAAATCACATTTTGGTTTCCGGCAGTACGGGCCCACTTTCACACCACTTTCTATTTTTAGCAGAAAACGAGCGATTTTTAAATCGATTCACGCGTCAATTTTGTGAGTAATTAAGCTATTCTGCAGCTTCCAGACTAAGTTTTTATTGCCCAGGAACATGTTTTGGGAAAAAAATCGCATTTTGGTTTCTGGCAGTACGGGCCCACTTTCACACCACTTTCTATTTTTAGCAGAAAACGAGCGATTTTTAAATCGATTCACGCGTCAATTTGGTGAGTAATTAAGCTATTCTGCAGCTTCCAGACTAAGTTTTTATGGCCCAGGGAACATGTTTTGGCAAAAAAAATCGCATTTTGGTTTCCGGCAGTACGGGCCCATTTTCACACCACTTTCTATTTTTAGCAGAAAACGAGCTATTTTTAAATCGATACACGCTTTAGTTTGTTGAGTAGTTACGCTATTCTGCAGCTTCCAGACTAAGTTATTATTACCCAGGAACACGTTTTGGCAAAAAAAAATCACATTTTGGTTTCCGGCAGTACGGACCCCATTTTCACACCACTTTCTAATTTTAGCAGGAAACGAGCGATTTTTAAATCGATTCACGTGTCAATTTGGTGAGTAATTACGCTATTCTGTAGCTTCCAGACTAAGTTATTATGGCCGAGGAACACGTTTTGCCAAAAAAAATCGCATTTGGTTTCCCGGCAGTACGGGCCCACTTTCACACCACTTTCTATTTTTTAGCAGAAAACGAGCGATTTTTAAATCGATTCACGCGTCAATTTGGTGAGTAATTTAGCTATTCTGCAGCTTCCAGACTAAGTTTTTATTGCCCACGAACATGTTTTGGCAAAAAAATCGCATTTTGGTTTCTGGCATACGGGCCTACTTTCACACCACTCTCTATTTTTAGCAGAAAACGAGCGATTTTTAAATCGATTCACGCGTCAATTTGGTGAGTAATTACGGTATTATGCAGCTTCCAGAATATGTTTTTATTGCCCACGAACATGTTTTGGCAAAAAAAAAACGCATTTTTGTTTCCGGCAGTACGGGCCCATTTTCACACCACTTTCTAATTTTAGCAGGAAATGAGCGATTTTTAAATCGATTCACGTGTCAATTTGGTGAGTAATTACGCTATTCTGTAGCTTCCAGACTAAGTTATTATGGCCGAGGAACACGTTTTGCCAAAAAAAAATCGCATTTTGGTTTCCGGCAGTACGGGCCCACTTTCACACCACTTTCTATTTTTAGTAGAAAACGAGCGATTTTTAAATCGATACACGCTTCAGTTGGTGAGTAGTTACGCTATTCTGCAGCTTCCAGACTAAGTTATTACGGCCCAGGAACACGTTTTGGCAGAAAAATCACATTTGGTTTCCGGCAGTACGGGCCCACTTTCACACCACTTTCTATTTTTAGCAGAAAACGAGCGATTTTTATATCGATTCACGCGTCAATTTGGTGAGTAATTAAGCTATTCTGCAGCTTCCAGACTAAGTTTTTATTGCCCAGGAACATGTTTTGGCAAAAAAATCGCATTTTGGTTTCTGGCAGTACGGGCCCACTTTCACACCACTTTCTATTTTTAGCAGAAAACGAGCGATTTTTAAATCGATTCACGCGTCAATTTGGTGAGTAACTACGGTATTATGCAGCTTCCAGACTATGTTTTTATTGCCCACGAACATGTTTTGGCAAAAAAAAAAACGCATTTTTGTTTCCGGTAGTACGGGCCCATTTTTACACCACTTTCTTATTTTAGCAGGAAACGAGCGATTTTTAAATCGATTCACGTGTCAATTTGGTGAGTAATTACGCTATTCTGTAGCTTCCAGACTAAGTTATTATGCCGAGGAACACGTTTTGCCAAAAAAAATCGCATTTTGGTTTCCGGCAGTACGGGCCCACTTTCACACCACTTTCTATTTTTAGTAGAAAACGAGCGATTTTTAAATCGATACACGCTTCAGTTTGGTGAGTAGTTACGCTATTCTGCAGCTTCCAGACTAAGTTATTACGGCCCAGGAACACGTTTTGGCAGAAAAATCACATTTTGGTTTCCGGCAGTACCGGCCCACTTTCACACCACTTTCTATTTTTAGCAGAAAACGAGCGATTTTTAAATCGATTCAGCGTCAATTTGGTGAGTAATTAAGCTATTCTGCAGCTTCCAGACTACGTTTTTATTGCCCAGGAACATGTTTTGGCAAAAAAATTGCATTTTGGTTTCTGGCAGTACGGGCCCACTTTCACACCACTTTCTATTTTTAGCAAAAAACGAGCGATTTTTAAATCGATTCACGCGTCAATTTGGTGAGTAATTACGGTATTATGCAGCTTCCAGACTATGTTTTTATTGCCCACGAACATGTTTTGGCAAAAAAAAAAAAAAACGCATTTTTGTTTCCGGCAGTACGGGCCCACTTTCACACCACTTTCTATTTTTAGCAGAAAACAAGCGATTTTTAAATCGATTCACGCGTCAATTTGGTGAGTAATTACGCTATTCTGCAGCTTCCAGACTTAGTTTTTATGGCCCAAGAACACGTTTTGGCAAAACAATCGCATTTTGGTTTCCGGCAGTACAAGCCCATCCTCACACCACTTTCTATTTTTAGTAGAAAACGAGCGATTTTAAAATCGATTCACACGTCAATTTGGTGAGTAATTACGCTATTCTGCAGTTTCCAGACTAAGTTTTTATGGCCTAGGAACACGTTTTGGCAAAAAAAATCGCATTTTGGTTTCCGCATTACGGGCCAATTTTCACAACGCTTTCTATTTTTAGCCGAAAAACGAGCGATTTTTAAATCGATACACACATCAGTTTGGTGAGTAGTTACGCTATTTTGCAGCTTCCAAACTAAGTTTTTATGGCCCAAGAACACGTTTTGGCAAAAAAAATCGCATTTCGGTTTCCGGTAGTACGAGCCCACTTTCACTCCACTTTCTATTTTTATTAGAAAACGGGCGATTTTTAAATCGATTCACACATCAATTTGGTGAGTAACTACGCTATTCTGCAGCTTCCAAACTAACTTTTTATGGCCCAAGAACACGTTTTGGGCAAAAAAAAACCGCATTTTCATTTCCGGCAATACGGGCCAATTTTCACACCACTTTCTATTATTAGCAGAAAACGAGCGATTTTTAAATCGATACACGCGTCAATTTGGTGTCAATTTGGTGAGCAGTGTTGTAGAACTCGCTAGGCGCTAGTCGGTCGGTGAGGTGGGGACTAGCGATTAATCGAGATTAATCAGGATTAATCGGGATTAATCGGATTGGTGTTTTTATGTGTAATTTTCAGTTTTTTATATATATACACACATTTTTTATAGGCAACTAATTATAAATACACATGTTTTAACCCCTTTCGACCCATTTTTTTTAAGTATACATGACTAATCGCAAGAATCTACATTGTTTGATTGGAAACTTGCCGAAATTTATACGTTTTGGCCAGAATTTGTCCGGAAGTTGGCCGGAATTACAGATTTTCACCAAAAACTTGCTAGAATCGTCTATTTTTGGCCGCCGACTAGGGCCGATTAGGTCGACTAGGTCCGACTAATCCCGACTAGGCCCGGCTACCGATTAATGGACCGATTAACGAAAAATTACTCAGTAACCTACCGACTAGCGATTAATCACCTAATTACGCTATTCTGCAGCTTCCAGACTAAGTTTTTATGGCCCAGGAACATGTTTTGGCAAAAAAAATCGCATTTTTGTTTCCGGCAGTACGGTCCCATTTTCACACCACTTTCTATTATTAGCAGAAAACGAGCGATTTTTAAATCGATACACGCTTCAGTTTGGTGAGTAGTTACGCTATTCTGCAGCTTCCAGACTAAGTTATTATGGCCCAGGAACACGTTTTGGCAGAAAAAATCACATTTTGGTTTCCGGCAGTACGGGCCCACTTTCACACCACTTTCTATTTTTAGCAGAAAACGAGCGATTTTTAAATCGATTCACGCGTCAATTTGGTGAGTAATTAAGCTATTCTGCAGCTTCCAGACTAAAATTTTATTGCCCAGGAACATGTTTTGGCAAAAAAATCGCATTTTGGTTTCCGGCAGTACGGGCCCACTTTCACACCACTTTCTATTTTTAGCAGAAAACGAGCGATTTTTAAATCGATTCACGCGTCAATTTGGTGAGTAATTACGCTATTCTGCAGCTTCCAAACTAAGTTTTTATGGCCCAGGAACATGTTTTGGCAAAAAAATCGCATTTTGGTTTCCGGCAGTACGGGCCCATTTTCACACCACTTTCTATTTTTAGCAAAAACTAAGCGATTTTAAATCCTTCCATGCGTCAATTTGGTGAGTAATTACGCTATTCTGCAGCTTTCAGACTATGTTTTTGTTGGATCAGTGGTCTCTTATATCAGTTTAAGTATTAGAACACTTATGTGTTTGTAGTTTTATCAAAGTTATTTGCACAGCGGAATAGTAAATGTTCCAAGTTTAAAGTGTCACTTTTAACAGGAGGTTATTACTCCTCCTTTACTAAGCAGTTAATGAGAATCAATAAGCAATTGAAAGTATAAAGCAATAAGCACAAGTAATGATTCTCCGATGTGAAATGGATAATAAGTTTAAAAGCCTTGAAGGATTTTCAATTAAAATCAAAGTAAATCACATGTCTAAAATAGATGAATAAACTCATCTATTTATAGACGAAGTTACAAGACTGTTGTACTAAGTAATACAAGATATTTAGCTAAGATATTATACTTAGGATAATGCTTACAACAGGCTGTAGCATTGAAACTTGATCCAAGACTTTAACAAAACATTATTATACTAAGCTACTGAAGTCTAAGTCGGTTCTGAAGATAAGATCAGCAAACAACTGATGAGAAGACAAACTACTGATGAGTAGTTTTGTCTTCAGTAGTTCTGAAGTGAAGTGTCTGGTTAGACCTCAGAACAACTAATCAGTTTCTTCTTCAGTACTTTGTTCTTCTCTTCTTCAGTACTTGTGTTTTCTTCTTCAGCAGTTTCTTCTATACTTAGCAGAATTATGATTTGGACTAAGGTTATAAAAAGTGGTTTCTTCAATCCTCTTTGTCCCAACAGTTTTTATGGCCCAGGAACACGTTTTGGCAAAAAAATCACATTTTGGTTTCCGGCAGTACGGGCCTATTTTCACACCACTTTCTATTTTTAGAAGGAAACGAGCGATTTTTAAATCGATTCACGCGTCAATTTGGTGAGTAATTACGCTATTCTGTAGCTTCCAGACTAAGTTATTATGGCCGAGGAACACGTTTTGCCAAAAAAAATCGCATTTTGGTTTCCGGCAGTACGGGCCCACTTTCACACCACTTTCTATTTTTAGTAGAAAACGAGCGATTTTTAAATCGATTCACGCGTCAATTTGGTGAGTAATTACGCTATTCTGCAGCTTCCAAACTACGTTTTTATGGCCCAGGAACACGTTTTGGCAAAAAAATCGCATTTTGGTTTCCGGCAGTACGGGCCCATTTTCACACCAATTTCTATTTTTAGCAGAAAACGACCGATTTTTAAATCGATACACGCGTCAGTTTGGAGAGTAGTTACGCTATTCTGCAGCTTCCAGACTATGTTTTTATGGCCCAAGAACACGTTTTGGCAAAACAATCGCATTTTGGTTTCCGGCAGTACAAGCCCATTTTCACTTCTATTTTTAGTAGAAAACGAGCGATTTTAAAATCGATTCACACGTCAATTTAGTGAGTACTTATGCTATTCTGCAGTTTCCAGACTAAGTTTTTATGGCCCAGGAACACGTTTTGGCAAAAAAAAATCGCATTTTGGTTTCCGGCAGTACGGGCCAATTTTCACACCGCTTTCTATTTTTAGCCGAAAACGAGCGATTTTTAAATCGATACACACATCAGTTTGGTGAGTAGTTACGCTATTTTGCAGCTTCCAAACTAAGTTTTTATGGCCTAAGAACACGTTTTGGCAAAAAAATCGCATTTTGGTTTCCGGTAGTACGAGCCCACTTTCACTCCACTTTCTATTTTTATTAGAAAATGGGCGATTTTTAAATCGATTCACACATCAATTTGGTGAGTAACTACGCTATTCTGCAGCTTCCAAACTAACTTTTTATGGCCCAAGAACACGTTTTGGCAAAAAAATCGCATTTTCATTTCGCGGCAATACGGGCCAATTTTCACACCACTTTCTATTTTTAGCGGAAAACGAGCGATTTTTAAGTCGATACACGCGTCAATTTGGTGTCAATTGGGTGAGTAATTACGCTATTTTGCAGCTTCCAGATTAAGTTTTTATGGCCCAGGAACATGTTTTGGCAAAAAAATCGCATTTTGGTTTCCGGCAGTACGGGCCCATTTTCACACCACTTTCTATTTTTAGCAGAAAACGAGCGATTTTTAAATCGATTCACGCGTCAATTTGGTGAGTAATTACGCTATTCTGCAGCTTCCAAACTAAGTTTTTATTGCCCAGGAACATGTTTTGGCAAAAAAATCGCATTTTAGTTTCCGGCAGTACGGGCCCATTTTCACACCACTTTCTATTTTTAGCAAAAAGTAAGCGATTTTAAATCCTTCCATGCGTCAATTTGGTGAGTAATTACGCTATTCTGCAGCTTTCAGACTAAGTTTTTATGGCCCAGGAACATGTTTTGGCAAAAAAATCGCATTTTGGTTTCCGGCAGTACGGGCCCATTTTCACACCACTTTCTATTTTTAGCAGAAAACGAGCCATTTTTAAATCGATACACGCTTCAGTTTGTTGAGTAGTTACGCTATTCTGCAGCTTCCAGACTAAGTTATTATTACCCAGGAACACGTTTAGGCAAAAAAAAATCACATTTTGGTTTCCGGCAGTACGGACCCATTTTCACACCACTTTCTATTTTTAGCAGGAAACGAGCGATTTTTAAATCGATTCACGTGTCAATTTGGTGAGTAATTACGCTATTCTGTAGCTTCCAAACTAAGTTATTATGGCCGAGGAACACGTTTGGCCAAAAAAAATCGCATTTTGGTTTCCGGCAGTACGGGCCCACTTTCACACCACTTTCTATTTTTAGTAGAAAACGAGCGATTTTTAAATCGATACACGCTTCAGTTTGGTGAGTAGTTACGCTATTCAGTAGCTTCCAGACTAAGTTATTATGGCCCAGGAACACGTTTTGGCAAAAAAATCACATTTTGGTTTCCGGCAGTACGGGCCCGCTTTCACACCACTTTCTATTTTTAGCAGAAAACGAGCGATTTTTAAATCGATTCACGCGTCAATTTGGTGAGTAATTACGCTATTCTGCAGCTTCCAGACTAAGTTTTTATGGCCCAAGAACACGTTTTGGCAAAAAAAATCACATTTTGGTTTCCGGCAGTACGGGCCCACTTTCACACCACTTTCTATTTTTAGCAGAAGACGAGCGATTTTTAAATCGATTCACGCGTCAATTTGGTGAGTAATTACGATATTCTGCAGCTTCCAGACTAAGTTTTTATGGCCCAAGAACACGTTTTGGCAAAACAATCGCATTTTGTTTTCCGGTAGTACAAGCCCATTTTCACACCACTTTCTATTTTTAGTAGAAAACGAGCGATTTTAAAATCGATTCACACGTCAATTTGGTAAGTAATTACGCTATTCTGCAGTTTCCAGACTAAGTTTTTATGACCCAGGAACACGTTTTGGCAAAAAAAAATCGCATTTTGGTTTCCGGCAGTATGAGCCAATTTTCTCAACGCTTTCTATTTTTAGCCGAAAACGAGCGATTTTTAAATCGATACACACATCAGTTTGGTGAGTAGTTACGCTATTTTGCAGCTTCCAAACTAAGTTTTTATGGCCCAAGAACACGTTTTGGCAAAAAAAATCGCATTTTGGTTTCCGGTAGTACGAGCCCACATTCACTCCACTTTCTATTTTTATTAGAAAACGGGCGATTTTTAAATCGATTCACACATCAATTTGGTGAGTAACTACGCTATTCTGCAGCTTCCAAACTAACTTTTTATAGCCCAAGAACACGTTTTGGCAAAAAAATCGCATTTTCATTTTCGGCAATACGGGCCAACTTTCACACCACTTTCTATTATTAGCAGAAAACGAGCGATTTTTAAATTGATACACGCGTCAATTTGGTGTCAATTTGGTGAGTAATTACGCTATTCTGCAGCTTCCAGACTAAGTTTTTATGGCCCAGGAACATGTTTTGGCAAAAAAATCGCTTTTTGGTTTCCGGCAGTACGGGCCCATTTTCACACCACTTTCTATTATTAGCAGAAAACGAGCGATTTTTAAATCGATACACGCTTCAGTTTGGTGAGTAGTTACGCTATTCTGCATCTTCCAGACTAAGTTATTATGGCCCAGGAACACGTTTTGGCAGAAAAATAAATCACATTTTGGTTTCTGGCAGTACGGGCCCACTTTCACACCACTTTCTATTTTTAGCAGAAAACGAGCGATTTTTAAATCGATTCATGCGTCAATTTGGTGAGTAATTAAGCTATTCTGCAGCTTCCAGACTAAGTTTTTATTGCCCAGGTTCATGTTTTGGCAAAAAAACCGCATTTTGGTTTCCGGCAGTACGGGCCCATTTTCACACCACTTTCTATTGTTAGCAGAAAACGAGCTATTTTTAAATCGATACACGCTTCAGTTTGTTGAGTAGTTACGCTATTCTGCAGCTTCCAGACTAAGTTATTATTACCCAGGAACATGTTTTGGCAAAAAAATCACATTTTGGTTTCCGGCAGTACGGGTCCACTTTCACACCACTTTCTATTTTTAGCAGAAAACGAGCGATTTTTAAATCGATACACGCTTCAGTTTGGTGAGTAGTTACGCTATTCTGCATCTTCCAGACTAAGTTATTATGGCCCAGGAACACGTTTTGGCAGAAAAATAAATCACATTTTGGTTTCCGGCAGTACGGGCCCATTTTCACACCACTTTCTATTGTTAGCAGAAAACGAGCTATTTTTAAATCGATACACGCGTCAATTTGGTCAGTAATTACGCTATTCTGCAGCTTCCAGACTAAGTTTTTATGGCCCAGGAACATGTTTTGGCAAAAAAATCGCATTTTTGTTTCCGGCAGTACGGGCCCATTTTCACACAACTTTCTATTTTTAGCAAAAACCAAGCGATTTTAAATCCCTCCATGCGTCAATTTGGTGAGTAATTACGCTATTGTGCAGCTTCCAGACTAAGTTTTTATGGCCCAATAACACGTTTTGGCAAGAAAATCGCCTTTTGGTTTCCGGCGGTACGGGCCCAATTTCACACCACTTTCTATTTTTAGCAGAAAACGAGCGATTTTTATAATCAATTCACGCGTCAATTTGGTGAGTAATTACGCTATTCTGCAGTTTCCAGACATAGTTTTAATGGCCTAGGAACACGTTTTGGCAAAATAATCGCATTTTGGTTTCTGGCAGTACGGGCCCTTTTTCACACCACTTTACTATTTTTAGCAGAAAACGAGCGATTTTTAAATCGATTCACGTGTCAATTTGGTGAGTATTTAAGCTATTCTGCAGCTTCCAGACTAAGTTTTTATGGCCCAGGAACACGTTTTGGCAAAAAAATCGCATTTTGGTTTCCGGCAGTACGGGCCCATTTTCACACCACTGTCTATTTTTAGCAGAAAACGATTGATTTTTAAATCGATTCACGCGTCAATTTGGTGTGTAATACGCTATTCTGCAGCTTCCAGACTAAGTTTTTATGGCCCAGGAACACGTTTTTGCAAAAAAATCTCATTTTGGTTTCCGGCAGTACGGGCCCATTTTCACACCACTTTCTATTTTTAGAAGAAAACGAACGATTTTTTTATCGATTCACGCGTCAGGTCGGTGAGTAATTACGCTATTCTACAGCTTCCAGACTTAGTTTTTATTTCCCAGGAACACGTTTTGGCAAAATAATCGCATTTTCGTTTCTGGGAGTACGGGCCCATTTTCACACCACTTTTCTATTTTTAGCAGAAAACGAGCGATTTTTAAATCGATTCACGTGTCAATTTGGTGAGTATTTAAGCTATTCTGCAGCTTCCAGACTAAGTTTTTATGGCCCAGGAACACGTTTTGGCAAAAAAATCGCATTTTGGTTTCCGGCAGTACGGGCCCATTTTCACACCACTTTCTATTTTTAGCAGAAAACGATTGATTTTTAAATCGATTCACGCGTTAATTTGGTGTGTAATTACGCTATTCTGCAGCTTCCAGACGAAGTTTTTATGGCCCAGGAACACGTTTTGGCAAAAAAAATCGCATTTTGTTTTCCGGCAGTACGGGCCCATTTTCACACCACTTTCTATTTTTAGCAGACAACGAACGATTTTTTTTATCGATTCACGCGTCAGGTTGGTGAGTAATTACGCTATTCTACAGCTTCCAGACTAAGGTGGTGTTTGTTTTTCTCCCAAAAGCACTTCTGACCTCTTTTGTCTGCGCCGCGCAGACGCGGGCAGACGTTTGGGGCGGGCAGACTGTTTGTTTTTCGGAAGACATTTCACTCCAAAAGCTCTTCCTGACCTCTTCTTGGTGCAGACTTGGACCAAAGTCTTCTAAGGTCTTCAAAGGTTTTCTCCTCTTCTCTTCTCCTCACCCACCACCACCACCACCCGCTACCACCACCACCACCACCGTCACCCACCCACCACCACCACCTAGCATCGTCCACCACCACAGTTCACCACCACCACCGTCCATCACCACCACCGTCCACCACCACGGTCCACCACCACCACCACCGTCCACCACCACCACCACCCACCCACCCACCCACCCACCACCACCACCCACCACCACCACCACCGTCCACCACCACCACCGTCCACCACCACCACTGTCCACCACCACTACCACCACCACTACCACCACCACCCACCACCACCACCTACCACGGTCCACCACCACCACCTACCACCACCTACCACGGTCCACCACCACCACTACCACTACCACCACCCACCACCACCACCACCCACCACCACCACCCACCACTGTCCACCACCACTACCACCACCCACCACCACCACCCACCACCCACCACCACCATCACCCACCACCACCACGGTCCACCACCACCACCACCATCACCCACCACCACCACGGTCCACCACCACCACCACCACGGTCCACCACCACCACCCACCACGGTCCATCACCACCACCACGCACCACCGTCCACCACCCACCACCACCACGGTCCACCACCACCACCACCACCGTCCACCACCACCACCACCCACCGCCCACCACCGTCCACCACCACTACCACCACCACCCACCACCACCACCACGGTCCATCCACCACCACTACCACCACCCACCACCCACCACCGTCCACCACCACCCACCACCGTCCACCACCACCCACCACCATGGTCCACACCACCACGGTCCACCCACCACCACCACCACCACCACCGTCTACCACCAGACTGCTGTAAAAACTCAGTTTATTTAAATTTAAGTTTATTTCAGCAGCCTGCAGACGTTAACAAACAAACAGTCTTCTTCTTGCAGACTGCAGACCTTTGGTCCACCTCTTCTCCTGCAGATGTCTGCAGATGTGGTCCGCAGACTGCAGACCTTTTCATGCAGAAAAAACAAACAGTACCTAAGTTTTTATGGGCCAAGAAGACGTTTTGGCAAGAAAATCGCATTTTGGTTTGCGGCAGTACGGGCCCATTTTCACACCACTTTCTATTTTTAGCAGAAAACGAGCGATTTTTAAATTGATTCACGTGTCAATTTGGTGAGTAATTACGCTATTCTGCAGCTTCAGACTAAGTTTTTATGGCCCAATAACACGTTTTGGCAAGAAAATCGCCTTTTGGTTTCCGGCGGTACGGGCCCATTTTCACACCACTTTCTATTTTTAGCAGAAAACGGGCGATTTTTAAATCAATTCACGCATCAATTTCGTGAGTAATTACGCTATTCTGCAGTTTCCAGACTTAGTTTTTATGGCCCAGGAACACGTTTTGGCAAAATAATCGCATTTTCGTTTCTGGCGGTACCGGCCCATTTTCACACCACTTTTCTATTTTTAGCAGAAAACGAGCGATTTTTAAATCGATTCACGTGTCAATTTGGTGAGTATTTAAGCTATTCTTAAGCTTCCAGACTAAGTTTTTATGGCCCAGGAACACGTTTTTGCAAAAAAATCGCATTTTGGTTTCCGGCAGTACGGGCCCATTTTCACACCACTTTCTATTTTTAGCAGAAAACGAGCGATTTTTTTATCGATTCACGCGTCAGGTTGGTGAGTAATTACGTTATTCTGCAGCTTCCAGACTAAGTTCTTATGGGCCAAGAAGACGTTTTGGCAAGAAAATCGCATTTTGGTTTGCGGCAGTACGGGCCCATTTTCACACCACTTTCTATTTTTAGCAGAAAACGAGCGATTTTTAAATCGATTCACGCGTCAATTTGGTGAGTAATTACGCTAGTCAGCAGCTTCCAGACTTAGTTTTTATGGCCCAGGAACACGTTTGGGCAAAATAATCGCATTTTGGTTTCTGGCAGTACGGGCCCATTTTCACACCACTTTCTATTTTTAGGAGAGAACGAGCGATTTTTAAATCGATTCACGCGTCAATTGGGTGTGTAATTACGCTATTCTGCAGCTTATAGACTAAGTTTTTATGGCCAAGGAACACGTTTTGGCAAAAAAATCGGATTTTGGTTTCCAACAGTACGGGCCCATTTTCACACCACTTTTTATTTTTAGCAGAAAACGAGCGATTTTTAGATCGATTCACGCCTCTGTTTGGTGAGTAATTACGCTATTCTGCAGCGTCCAGACTACGTTTTTATGGCCCAAGAACACGTTTTGGCAAGAAAATCGCATTTTGGTTTCCGGCAGTACGGGCCCATTTTCACACCACTTTCTATTGTTAGGAGAAAACGAGCGATTTTTAAATCAATTCACGCGTCAATTTGGTGAGTAATTACGCTATTCTGCAGCTTCCAGTCTAAGTTTTTATGGCCCAAGAACACGTTTTGGCAAGAAAATCGCATTTTGGTTTCCGGCAGTACGGGCCCATTTTCACACCACTTTCTATTTTTAGTAGAAAATGAGCAATTTTTAAATCGATTCACGCGTCAATTTGGTGGGTGTAATTACGCTATTCTGCAGCTTCCAGACTAAGTTTTTATGGCACAAGAATACGTTTTGGCAAGAAAATCGCATTTTGGTTTCCGGCAGTACGGGCCCATTTTCACACCACTTTCTATTTTTAGCAGAAAACGAGCGATTTTTCAATCAATTCACCCGTCAATTTGGTGAGTAATTACGCTATTCTGCAGCTTCCAGACTATGTTTTTATGGCCCAGGAACACGTTTTGGCAAAATAATCGCATTTTGGTTTCCGGCAGTACGGACCCATTTTCACACCACTTTCTATTTTTAGCAGAAAACGAGCGATTTTTAGATCGATTCACGCGTCAGTTTGGGAGTAATTACGCTATTCTGCAGCTCCCAGACTAAGTTCTTATGGCCCAAGAACACGTTTTGGCAAGAAAATCGCATTTTGGTTTCCGGCGGTACGGGCCCATTTTCACACCACTTTCTATTTTTAGCAGAAAACGAGCGATTTTTAAATCGATTCACGCGTCAATTTGGTGAGTAATTACGCTATTCTGCAGCTTCCACACTAAGTTTTTATGGCCAGGAACACGTTCTTTTTTTCAATGTGTCTATTTGTGTATATAATAATCTGTATGTGTGTGTATATATTTAAAAAAATATACATGTACAGTTTTTATTCAAATTTCGAATCGAATCGAATTTAAAATTATTAATTCGTATTCGATTTACTGGACTCGAATTCAAATTGAATCGAATTCGAATTCTTGGTAATCGAATCGAACTAATTCGAATTTTGAATTTTTTGAATCCGAATCGAATTCTGAACACCCCTAGGGTACCACCCGGGAGAAAAACAAAGTACGGTCAAATTTCTAGAATGGTTTCTCCCAGTGGGCAAGTGGATGGAGCTCACGAAGGTATCCCCCATGAAACAGTGTGTGGTTTTGCTCTACAAACCGAACCTCCATATGCAGAATCCCAAACTCAATGCCCTTGACAACTCCAAATCGATCATTCATGCCTGGTATGATACAAACCCAGCAAAGTAATACTACAAGCTTAATTACCATAATGAATGGTTAGAGACTCGCAAAGAGTTGGAAAAAGCAAACGTTCAAAGCATCGAAGACATTCCACCAGCTATTCTAAGTGAGCTAGAGTTATGGGCTGAAGATGAAGAACAAGCGAAAGAATGGGAAGAAGCTTTATTAGGCTACTTCCAGAAACTTCCACAACTCACACACCCGCTTATGATTGAACTGCCACAATGCCCAGGACGAGAATTCTGGTTTGATCCGATACCAGATGATGACCCATTCCACCATAACCCACGGGAATTTACAGCAGAGTTTGTTGACTTGTAGAAGACAATGGAGCTTCATAACAGCCAAAAAAGGAAATAGTGGGCTCCGTTATGTTAAATATCATACTAATAGGTGTGCTTGTGTGCTAATAGTGTGCTTAAGAATATGTTAGGCTTTAATCACTCTTAAGGTGATGCAAGCGCTTATGTCATGTTTAGGTCATGTTCTAGATATTTCCTTTATGTATTATTGGTGTGTGATGTCATGGATAATGTAATTGGCCTTTCCTTGGTCTATAAAAAGAAGGCACCGCTTCATATATAAATCATCCTTGGAAAGAAATAAAATCTTATTCCTATACTTCTTTCTCTATCTTCTCTTTTCTTATAGAGTCTTGAGTCTTGAGTCCTTCTTCCTAATAACCTAGTGTCCTCCCCCATGAGTTTTACTGGTCTTCTATAGATCAGCCATAAGAAAAGAAAAAAAAATAAAAAAAAAATAAGTGTGCTAGTGTGCTAATAGTGTGCTTAAGAATATGTTAGGCTTTAATCACTCTTAAAGTAATGTAAACGCTTATGTCATGTTTAGGTCATGTTCTAGATATTTCCTTTATGTATTATTGGTGTGTGATGTCATGGATAATTGGCATTTTGTGGGTCTATAAAAGGAAGGCACCCCTTCATTTGCAAAGCATCATTGGAAAGAAATAAAATCTTATTCCTATACTTCTCTAGTCTTGAGTCTTGAGAGTTGAGTCTTGAGTCCTTTTCCTAATAACCCAGTGTCCTCCTCCCCTAACCCAGTGTCCTCCCCCATGAGTCTTACTAGTCTTCTATAGATCAACCATAACTCCCCCCCCCATCTCTGGTATCAGAGCCATAAGTGATCTTGTTCTCCCTATCTGAGGTTTGGATTAGTATGCTCTGGGACTGTCGGCTTTGTACGGATCTCTCACATCAGAAAACCAACCTTGCTAGGCATTGATGAACAGACTGGTCCGACACTCTAAAAGCAATGTTAGAGTCTAAAAGTAGCTTGTTGAGCGAGTGGTAAGTCGGAAGGGTCCGCGGTAAAGTCTCAAAGGTCCAAGCTTGAAGATTCAAGAGAGGTTGTTAGAAGTCTAAACCCAGTTATGAACCAAGATTTGTCCCGTATGTCTAGTTTTAGAACGTCCTCCGGGTCTAAGATAGATCAATTATATGAGATTTCTTATGTATCTGATGAGTCTAAAATCCCTATTACTAACATGCCTATGGTTAACCCATATAGTGTCTTCTCCAAACCCCATGTGTCATTCTCCAGAAAAGAAAAACAATTAGTCAGTTCAACCTCAAACCCAGTCGTTAAGGAGTTCGTACAAACTTTAAAGTTTGATTCACACCTACTCCCTGCCACAACCTCCGAACACCTAGTCACCCTCTCCCTCCCTCCAGATCTTCCAAGGATCTGTTTATCCCAAAGATATACACATATCCACTTCGGTGCGATAAGGTTAGCCCTTACTTTCCACAGAAGAAAGGGTTTACCTGTGTTTGCTACGGTCACCCTTGTCGATACTAGATTTGTGGAGTACCAGCACGCCTGCATCGGTACTATTCAACCACACTAAACGTCGGAACAGTATTCGTCACCCTGTTCCCAAACATTAATATGCCTTTGAATGATCCATCACTATTAATAGCCCTGAAAGCCCAGATACAGATCGGTGGAACGCCACAAGTCAATACCTTTCAGGCTACCTTTCATTATCAGATGGCAGATAGAGTCCAAAATCACTCATTGGACATCATGGTCCCCGGAAAAGACAATTCCGGTGATGCACTGTTCATAGATATTGATTCAAACTCTACCCCAACATGCGCATACGTTCCTAAACAGTTGTCTAGAGAAGAGCTTACAAAACTCCTCCCAAAAAAATGGATAACTAATTATGAAAAACTTTACCAGGCATCAGTTCAGACAACAACCCCTGACTTTGTCCTCCACCAAGACGGACTATTTGAGGTAAAATTTGCAATACCAGATCGTAGAGATGTTTTCCCTGCGATACACATGATACAACCGGTCGAAACCCCTTCAAACCAGCACTACTTGTATGAATCATTTGTTACTATCAGCAGTGCCTAGACGAAGCAGAACACGTAAAATTTGATGAAGGCGTTCCAAAAAGGTAGAAGAAAGGATCCCAAAGTTCGTTGAAGAAAAGATATGAAGCTGTAGATCCAAATGTTTGTCTTCTTGGAGAACCATTAGGAAAGTTTGGCTACTATGTCCTGTATGGTGACTCAACCCCAAAACCCAAACCAACAACTCACAAACCACCAACACCAAAATACCCACCCCCTCACCTCAGTGAATGCTTCGTCATCACCCCAGACCCATCATCATCAGATTACCAGACGGAGTTCCCTCCGCAATCCACCTTCGAAAGAGGACAGCAAAAGACGAAACATTGCTGGAAGATCCAAAACCCTACCGTTATGGGTCAGAATGGTCCTATAAACCAGACCAATGCTGTTGAAGCCACACTAAACTGGCAAAGTGAGAATGTTGCTGCACAAAACCATGCTCTCAAAACCATCATGGCGCAGCAAGATATCATCACAAAAAACCAGGAAACTTTGGTCAGCAAAGTTCATGGCATGGAAGACATCATTCATGAAGTTAGAATGAAAATTCTTGAGTTTCATAATGAGCTTCTCCAAATAGTCCAGAACACACCTTTCTCACAAAACCCAAGACGCCTTGTTGAAAATGAAGCTGAGATAAAGTTTCTAAAGACTCAACTCACAGATCTGGAAAGACAGCACAAACAGCAAAGGCTCTCAACTCTAGAAGATGATCCATGGAGGATACCCTCCACACCTTTTGTAAGAATAGCCTTTGACCCATAGTCATTACCCATGACACCCTTCTCACAAACTTCCCCATCATTAAACCTCTGGTCTAAAGGACATGCTAAAACAAGAGAACGACCAAAACGAGCCTCCCCATCCGGAAGCACATCCTCAGAAAATACCCATCAAAGGTCTTTTACAAGCAAATCTAAAGATAAACAAGCTTTTAATGAAAGCATGATGATAGCCTCGTCAAAACCACCAGAAAACATACCCATGCAACAAGAAAACCCAATATCTTCCCTCCAACAAAACATAAGCCAACCAGAAAAGGCTCCTAGCAAGAAACACTCCTTACCAACAATAGCCCCTGTTATTAACCTCAGCCCAAGACCCCAATCTCCCTCTGACTCTGATAGTGATACCACCCATCTGCCATACAACGAAATTCACCCAACAGATGCCTTTGATCATTTGTTCATGAGTGAGCCAGAGAAAACATAAAGAAATGAATACTACACTTCTGAAGTTGATGATACGGCCTCCCAAGCACCACAGAATTGAAACAGGTTTCCTAATTCGAATGATTCAAGGAAACAATTCACTTTTGATGACATCCCTCCCTCAAATTGGCGTGAAAGAAGTGTCGAAATGTTAACTTGGTGCTCTGCTGCACTCCAGTATAATGAAATCACAGTATTATGAAATCGACATGGTCATCAAACGCTTCCTTATAAGGTGTCAAGGAAGGCTTCGAGACTGGTACATAAAACATGGTGAATACAGGCAAACAAACCTCTTGGCTTGTACATCCTCGGAACAGTTTATAGGAACAATTTACAGTGAATTCATTGGGAAGCCCCAAGACCATATAGTCCCAGCTCGGGAAGAATTTCTAAAGATGAAATCCTGCTCATTTCATCCAAAAGACCTTGAAAGACATTATAACAGAATGTCTGAAAGGTTCTATTGTCTTCAGGGGATTGATGAAGTCAATCTTAAACAAGTCTTTCTAAATTCTTTCCCAGAACTCTTGCCAATGAAGCATTCAGGACAATAGAAAGCAAAAACATGACAGTTGCACAAGCCACCCTAGGTGGGCTTTACCAACTCATAACATATGCCCTATCCAAGTTATGTAACCAGAAAAGGTTCCTTACGGAATTCGAAAAAACTAGCAGACGGCTTGGCCCTGCCTATGATGATAAGCATCTAAAAATCAAATATAAGAACGAGTCGGCGTGCAGCTGCCCTAGTCAAAGGCCAAGAGTTGGTAAATTCAAGAAATATGGCAAGAAAGGCAGTGATAAGTCCAGAAAAGGCTAGAAATTCCTGAACACGAAGTCAAGGAGAGGATGAAACGCTAGCAATAGGTGCTTTATCTGCAACAAAGAAGGCCATTTTGCAAAAGATTGCAAAAGACAAACGAAAGACCCAAGCAATGATAGCTGAGATAAACAAGATAGAACAGGTGGATGTTTCCGACCTAGAATCCCTTTTCTCCGTCTATGTTGAACCAGGAGAAACAACTGTCTGCTCAATCTATTACGGTACTACCAATGATGAATCAAGCGAAGAGTCAGACTTTGACACAGACCCAATGCTAATCTGCATGTTAACACCTCTGCTAAACCAGCTTCGCTTCCAGAAACTCTAGAAAAAGTAAAGCCACAACAGGAAGATCAACAGTGCATTGGTTCAGAAGACCATGTGCAAGATTCTCTTCACGTGAAAGATTCTCTGCTACATAGGGAATCGTCATCCCTTATGAAAAACAGCCTTGCAAGCCAAACAGTTGATATGACATCACCACCAAAAGCACTTGCAAAAGCAAAAGCAAGAATCTCAGAAACCACATGCCAAAAGCCTGACAATGGTCATCTCAAAACAAGCTTGGGGGACAAAAAAGGGAAAAGCAACCATAAGTTTTTGTCACGGGTCCCTTCCTTCCTAATGAAGCATTATTACCCTACAATAAATCCATTAAGGTTGGTTAAGTCTTTGGGATGGAATTCTATTGTTCACAAAGTTGCAGGGCTCCTATTCCGAGTTGCCTATATAAACAACAACCCAAGAATTGGAAAGCACCCCACAACCCAACATAACCCGCCTATGATGAGCACCTCCAACACACCCCACTCTCCTAAAAAATAAAGGAGGGCGATCTCCCTAAAGAGGTTGTTTGACACAATAACTGAAAATAACATCACTGATGAATCCCTCCTAAATTACAAAACATTTCTCGCTCTCACCCTTAAAACCCATGGTCCGGTCCTGCAAGGTGTTAAATTCCACCCAGACAACCCTTTCCTAAACATCTTCTGCATAAACACCTTCCAACAACTACCAAAAGTGGCACTCGCTTTCTTATGTATCTTTCTGAAACCTTCGTTTTAGCCATGTCTTTTAACTCCAGCAAACTTCTTGCCTATCTAATCGACTATGAGCTAGGGTACCTCCCGGAAGAAAAACAAAATACGGTCAAATTTCTAGAATGGTTTCTCCGAGTTAGCAAGTGGATGGAGCTCACGAAGGTATCCCCCAAGAACATTGTGTGGTTTTGCTCTACAAACCCAGCCTCCAGATACAAACCCTGCAAAGCAATACTACAAGCGTAATTACCATAATGAATGGTTAGAGATTCGCAAAGAGTTGGCAAAAGAAAACCTCCAAAGCATCGAAGACATTCCACCAACTATTCTATGTGAGCTAGAGTTATAGGCTGAAGATGACGAACAAGCGAAAGAATGGGAAGGAGCTTTATTAGGCTACTTCCAGAAACTTCCACAATTCACACACCCGTTTATGATTGAACTGCCACAATGCCCAGGATGATAATTCTGGTTTGATCCGATACCAGATGATGACCCATTCCACCAGAACCCGCCGGAATTCACAATAGAGTTTGTTGACATGCAGAAGACCATGGAGCTTCATAACAGCCAAAATAGGAAATGGTGGGCTCCGTTATGTTTAACACCATACTGATAAGTGTGCTAGTGTGCTAATAGTGTGCTTAAGAAATTGTTAGGCTTTAATCACTCTTAAAGTGATGTAACGCTTATGTCATGTTTAGGTCATGTTCTAGATATTTCCTTTATGTATTATTGGTGTGTGATATGGATGATGTAATTGGCCTTTCCTTGGTCTATAAAAGGAAGGCACCCCTTCATTTGTAAATCATCCTTGGAAAGAAATAAAATCTTATTCCTAAACTTCTTTCTCTATCTTCTCTTTTCTTATAGAGTCTTGAGTCCTTCTTCCTAATAACCCAGTGTCTTCCTCCCCTAACCTAGTGTCCTCCCCCATGAGTCTTACTGGTCTTCTATAGATCAGCCATAACCCCCCCCCCCCCCAGTCTCTGGTATCAGAACCATAAGTGCTCATGTTCTCCCTATCTAAGGTTTGGATTAGTATGCTTTGTGACTGCCGGCGTTGTACGAATCTCTCACATAAGAAAACCAACCATACTAGGCATTGATGAACAGACTGGTCCGACACACTAAAACAATTGTTAGAGTCTAAAAGTAGCTTGTTGAGTGAGTGGTAAGTCGGAAGGACCCGCGGTAAAGTCTCAAAGGTCCGAGCTTGTAGATTCGAAAGTGGTTGTTAGAAGTCTAAACCCAGTTATGAACCAAGATTTGTCCCGTATGTCTAGTTTTAGAATGTCCCCTGTGTCCAAGATTGATCAGTTATATGAGATTTCTTATGTATCTGATGAGTCTAAAATCTCTATTACTAATATGCCTATGGTTAACCCATATAGTGTCTTCTCCAAACCCCATGTGTCGTTCTCCAGAAAAGTAAAACAATTAGTTAGTTCAACCTCAAACCAGTCGTCAAGGAGTTCAAACAAACTTCAAAGTTTGATTCACACCCACTCCCTTCCACAACCTCCGAACACCTAGTCACCCTCTCCCTCCCTCCAGATCTTCCAATGATCTATTTATCCCCAGGATACACACACATCCACTTATGGCTGATCTATAGAAGACCCTTAAGACTCATGGGGGAGGACACTAAGTTAGGGGAGAAGGACACTGGGTTATTAGGAAGGAGGACTCAAGACTCTATAAGAAAAGAGAAGATAGAGAGAGAAGTATAGGAATATGATTTTATTTCTTTCCAAGGATGATTTACAAATGAAGGGGTGCCTTCCTTTATAGACCAAGGAAAGGCCAATTACATCATCCATGACATCACACTAATAATACATAAAGGAAATATCTAGAACATGACCTAAACATGACATAAGCACTTACATCACTTTAAGAGTGATTAAAGCTGATAACTCACAGAATTAACATACAAAACAGGCATAAAAAGTCCCAAAATAGGTCACAATTAGTTTTATATTAGTTATAATTGATGCTTAATTCATTCCTATTTGATTATCTCTGATGTGCTAAAAGTAGTTTAACAAAAACAACTAAGTTAAACCTAAAACTAGACACTAAGTAATACTCTAGACTCTCTAAAACTAAACTACTGACAGACAAGTGAACCTATCGAATCTAGTATAGCTAAAGTAAGTCCAGATATCGAACCCATGAGACTCTAATGGAAAACGAAAACTAGACTCGATTACTTATCCTAAATATTTATTAAATTAATTTATTATTTTTAAAGGGGGGTTTTACTGAAAAATAAATTGCGTTAAAATAAAGAACACCTAAACTGAACTAAAGACACGAACTTAACTGAGCTGAATTCAGATGATGACAAGTCACTACCTAGACCAGACTCCTAACTATGCCTGATAAGCTTCTATGGTTATGGAACTGATTTGGAACCGGGATCTTAAAATACTAAACATCAAGAATAAACTAGACACCCTCGACCCTTCTCAAGGGGAAACCCTAGACTATTGTTGTGCTGTTAAACTACCGGTTGGAGTACAAACCCTCACAGGTTATCTAACTCTTATGATCGAGTACCCGCTAGACAATCTACCTCACAGCGCGAAAGCCTCACTACACTAGGTGCAAGGGGTAATTATTGAAGCCTAGATCTAACTTGATATGTAGGAATTGAAAGGGAAACTAGGCAGATCTTCTCACAAAGCCTCTAACCTAGCAATTTAACAACTTAGACATAACAACAAGCCCTCACCTCACAGCTATTGAACTTGGAAGAATACCTAAAATCTTCTAACCACCAAATATCACTCCTATGGTAAACTCGCGACTATTGACCATAAACTAGTTGCTACACAAAGTCTGCAACCTAACTAGCACTCATACATGAAAGACATTCACAAAAGTGCAAGTGGAGTGAATAAGTGACAATTAGATAATAGTAGATATGCATATACACCAGATCTAGAGAAATCAAAATCTTTACTGAATCATAAATCCAAAACAAGTTCTAAAAACCATAGAAAACGAAAATCAAAGCATAGTTATTTGTCTTAGTCTAGGTAGCTATAAGAGTTTAGCCACAAAACATCATCAAAACAGAGATTAAAAGGTTCATAATATCAATCAACATGAGTTTTTAATGAAAAAAACTAAGAAACAACTAAACCGAATGATGAACACCCGAGGAAGTCGATCCACTAGCTTCAAATCTCGAACCTTGCCCTTTCCTTGCCTTGGAATCACCTTGAGCAGCTCCTTTTTCGTCCAAAAGTGCAGAATGAAGCATAATATCACGATTAGGGTTTTTAAATTCGATTTGGGCTTGAAAAAAACACTATTTTGGGCTTCCTGACAGCCATCGTGTCACGCGACGGGATTCTGGGTAAGTGGCCGCGTGACACGGCACATTCAAAGCTGACGGGGGCATGCAAGGGTAATTATCTCAACTTGGCAGGGGTAGAATGGACTTTTTGCTGAATCTAGAAGGCGCCGCGTGACGCGACGGGATGCAAGGAAGTCGGTCGCGTGACACGACGGGGTGATTTTTCCAATTTTGTTTATTTTTATCTTCTCTTTTCACTTGTGACTCATCCGGGACCTCGTAAAGCACCGTTTATGCATAAATTTGCCTCTTTTGCCATCCGGATTCCTGTGACACATAAAATACTAAATAGAAACTGGAAATATATATAAACGACACATACTGACTCGATAACGACGCAAAATATGTACCAATACCCAATGTATTTTGCAATACATCAAACATCCCCACACTTATCTTTTTTTCGTCCCTGAAAAAGAATTATGCTATGGAATCACAGTCAGGCTTACATCCGATTTCAAAACATAGGTTACTTAATTTATAATCTACTAACGTGTTAATTGCGATTGCAGGTGTACTGATCCTCTTAAAACCCAACCGGTTTCCAAGCCCCCTTTTAATTATGTTAAGTTCATGTTGATTAGTCTATCTAGGGTCTCACTCCAAGGAAGCCACAGTTCCTCCTAATCCTGCCTCAAGCTTATGAAGCTAAAGGAACGACCAATTGAACGTTTCCCAACCGTCTTATGTAAAAAGCCAAGAGAATTTAAAATCACTTATTTTTTTTCCATCTCAGCATACTTAACTCAGAGGGTGTGACCAATCCAAGTCGCTATCCCAGTGGCCAGGCACCTTAAGCTTTAGTATTTACGCTTTGATTTTTAATTTATTCATGAGCATTTTTAGATATTTATTTTCAGACAATCCTAGAGGGAGTCGAGTCCGGAGTCACTATCCCTAGAAACGACACCATTGGCCTTGCCCTTATTTTATATCCAATTGGAGCTCCAAGACGGAAACAAAGGATTTCCGGGTGAAAACAAGCAAAAACTGGAGATTCCTGAAGATACCAGACTTGTAGCATGTTCCCTATATGTTTGGAAGACAATCTTGGGACTTAAACAATGCTAAAATCAGTCCCGGAGTGACCTTGCACGCCCACACTCACCTGCACGAAGGCCCTGCACGCGAGAAGACAACGCAGGAAACTTGGAGGGCAAGAAATCAGAGACTGAAGGCAGTGCACGGCCGTGCCTCATGCACATGCACGCCCGTGTCAGACAACATAGTACAGACAGGATATGCCATGCAGCAACAGAATGTTAGTGCATAATGTGCGACTAATGCTTTGGATTGCGATTACAAATTTGTTTTGTGTTTAAGTAAGGGCGAACGTGGAGAGACCGGACGAAAGTAGAGACTAAAGACCATGTGCTTGTTTTGTACCATACAAGTGATCAAACCTGCACATTCGACCTAGTAAAAGGGGCGAATGTGCAGTAGTATATAAGTTGGAATTTTGTTTTGCTTTGTAACTTTTGCCATTTGAGTCAGTGTGTCTAGGTTCTCTCTCTAGGGTTTGATCATTGTCTAAGTGTTTTATTAACTTGTAACTCGAATTGTAAAGATCATTAACAAGTTTAATTAATGAAAATGGAGATTGAAAAGGTGAATTTGATTATTTGATTCGTTAGCTATCATTTTGTAACTGATCTACGGTTTCCGCACCTAGATTGGTAGACTTGTATGATCATCTAAACAGTTTTTGTGAAAACGATCTTCTACAAAGTGGTATCAGAGCCTATAAAGATCATACAACTACAATTTGATAGTTTTTGAACTGATTTGGACCCAAAATTGATCAAAATTTTTCTGTTTTCAATGAACAATGGTTTTTGATGAAAATTGAATGATTTGGATTAGATTTCATGGATAAAATCAAGTTTTCCATTCATTAAAGTTGTTCCAAATCAATTCCGAAGCAAAACCTGATAAACATCATCAAAATTCATCAACTTTTGAAAAATTGGGATCAAATAACTGATTTTCAAAGAATAACCGTTCTTCAAATGGGTCAGGTCGAACGTGTGATTTTTGAGGTCGAACCTAGCATTTTCATGTCGAAAGTGGGTTGATTTAGGTCGAACCTAGAAGTTGTTTGTGTTGTGTTTTCACATTCAATCAAGTCTGGTACATTCGACCTTACGGGAGGTCAAAAGTGGTTTGTGTCCGGTCGAAAGTGAGTTTGTTTGTTTCAGTTTTTACATTCGAGTCAGCTTTTTGGGGCGAACCTGGAACATTTCCACATTCGTACCCACGATTGGAGTTTAAAGGTCGAAAGTAGAACCTGTTTGAAAAGTTTTCTAAGTGTTTCGCATTTCCAACTTTCTAGACGATATGTGGGGATTTCCGACAACACCTAAGCCTGGTACAACACAACAACAACTAGTTACCATGGACCCTTGGAGTGTAGCTGCTCAAAAGACGAACTCTCAACCATCTCAGCCGATCAATTATCTTGCAATGAGTAGATCGATTTCGCAGAATGTTGCTCAACCTCCATAACAACCAATGACTGATTATCGGGGTGTAGCAGCAGCAGCGGTACACACTCAAACTACAAATGTTATTTCCACTCTAATAAATTATTTGTCTTCAGGTAGCGGGAACAGACCACCAAAGCTAATGGAGATGCAAGAGTACAATCAATGGCAGAAAAAGTTCAAGATTCATTTGGAAGGGATGGGACTAGAAGTTACAGAGGCGTGGCAGATGATTGCTAAGGGATATGTTGCACCAGTGTTGGAGAATACTGGTGAACCGATTCCACTCGAGAGTTTAGCCGAGGATGAAAAGAAGAAGTTTGCGGTGGAGAAAAAGGCGTATTCTCAACTATCTCAAGCTATAACTAATGATCTTCTACACCAGTTTGGATCTTGTACTACTTCCAAACAACTGTGGAATATGTTGAATAATCGTCACGATGGGAATGAGAAAACTAGAAGGTTGAGGATAGAAGAATTAAAGAAGGAATGTGAGAACTTCAGTTATGTTGGAAATGAGACTATGAAGGAGCTGATTCCGAGATATTGTCATTTGTTAACTGAATTGTCCAACTATGAGATTCAGATTCCGATGTCCGACTTGCTAGAAAAATTTGCTGATTCTCTACCACCGTATTGGGATCAACATATTGAGGTTTTAAAGGAGAAAGATGCTTATAAATACTGGACCATCAAGGAGTTGGTTCAGAAATTAGAGAACAAAGAGCTAGAAGAGAAGAGGAAAGCAAAGAGATCACAATTTCCTCAGAACCCAGATTTATATCATGCCGGTACATCTTCTGCTGTGGCTAGCTCAAGTGTTGGTGGTACAGTTGCTCCTCACATTGCTTGTGTTTCAAGTGTTATGGAACCACCTAAAAACCCAATCAACTACCTTGCTCAAACTTCATCCTACACACCACCATCATACACACCACCATCATACACAAATTCTTTCATTCCACCGTTTTCACCAATGCAACAAGCAGCATGTTACACAGCTAGCATGAATCAAAACCAAACCGGTCAAAGTCCGGTAGTGTTGGAAACATCCAACATAAACAATGTTACAGTTGTGGTGGCTCAGCAACACATTGCTTTGGTCTCAGCAATGGTTGCTTCTTATAACGGATTGGTGGCTAGTCAAATTGGTAATAATAATCTAACCCAGGAAGACTATGCTCAGATTGAAAAGGAGGAGACGGAGCTTATCGATATTCAATGGGCTTTCGCAAGCGTTATGAGAAGAGCAACAAAGTTTATTGAGAAAACTGGAAAGACTGATCTGACCACATCACCAAACACCACATATGGCTTCAACAAGGCCAAAGTCACTTGTTTCAACTGTAGTGCTAAAGGTCATTTCAAGAGAGAATGCACACAGCCAGCTCAACAAGGTAACAGGAATCCATTCAACTCAAATTACCAAAACCGTCAATCTCAAAACCAAGTCACTTATCAAAGCCAAAACAACAACAACTATCAAAATCAAAACAATTACCAAAACCGACAAAACACCTCACAGAATAACTCTGCTAGACAAACAACAACACCCAACCAGACTCAAACTCAAACTCAAACATCACATAACCCAACCAGAACCATCATTCCTATCTCAACACCAAATAGCCAAACACAAACTGAAACTCAAAATCAGGCATTGGTGATACATAAAGATGAAGGTTATGACTGGATGGGGATGCAATTGGGTGTTGAAGAGATAACAGCTGGGAATGTAGCTTGTGTTGCTCAGAAGATTGACTTAGAGGAGTCGATGATAGTTGAAGAGGTTTTGAAGACTGAGAAGGTTTCTGAAGTAGAAGTTGAGGATATGGTAGAAGAAGTGGATACTTCTGTTGCTGATCCAATTGAAGAACAACATGATGAGAAGACTTCGGGAATTGTTATTGATTCAGTTATATAAATGAACTTGAAGAAACAAAGTTAGAAATGGCCACCATTAAGTGCTTTGCTGAAAAGGTCAACAAAAAGCTTGAAAGCTATAAACATATTGCCTATGTGGTTGACCATATCATTGAGGAACCATCACAACCCGGTGATGCAAATTACAAGGCTGTTCCATCTCCAGTGTTATTTGAGAATCATAACTTACACTCAGTAACACCGGAGAGTTCAGTCAAATCAGACTCTGCATCGGACAATGAGTCTAACACTTCTAGTGTTGGAGATCCAAACTCCGATGTAAGACCTATTTTAGGGTTGAATGATGAGGGAGTAACAGCAGTGACTGATGATTCTGACACAGAAAATGAGGAATATGAGAAAGTGAGTGATATTCCTAAGGAAAATCACATAATTACAAATGAACCAATATCACCTTCTCAGATTTCACATCCGATGGCAAATGCTCATCGTGTGAATCAGTCAGTAAAGAAAGAACCTAAAAATGAATCAGTTGACAAACCCGTCAAAGTATTTTATTGGATGGAAGGATCTGATAAAATTATCTCTAACGAGGAGTATCCGATAAAATTTGCGAATTATTCGAAAATAGAGAAAATCTGGCAGGAAAGTACAATCTGGTTTCCTAAACATGAGAGGACCAATGATATACCTCCAGAAATTTTAAAGAAAATCTATCTGGATACTCCAAAAGAACCTAAAGTTCACGTCACTGAGTTCATTAAGCCTAAAGAGAAGGCAAATGGTTTTCTTGAGCCGGCTTACTCAAAGGACCTAGCTCCTGAGAGTTTAAGACGCAGATGTGTGGATGATCAATATCCGATCAATTCATTTGCAAAGCCACATGCTCAGAATGTTTTTGAGGAGTAGTGTGCATGTTTCAAGTGCGGGGAGAGAGGGCATTTACTTGCTCACTGCCCGTACGTGAGACACAAGAGGCACGAAGTGGAGATGAGGCAAAACTATAGAAATCCGGTCGACAATCATAGTTATCCTCAAAGACGATTTGTCCCTCAACCAGCACCATTTTACAATCAAAATCGATATTTTCAAAGAAGGGATAATCGTCAGTTCACCTATGATCGTCAAAATCGGATTGCTATGGAAAAACCATTGAAAAAACCTATGGTGAACTCAACGGTTGATAAACAAAAGGTTCCTCCAAAACCTGTTGTTAAATCAACAGTTGGACATGTCTCTGTTAAGTCAGAGAAGGTAGCTAAGAAAGTTTCATTTAAGAATGACACTAAGAAACCGACTGAGAATCCAAAGTCTCAGATCAGGATTCTAAAACGTTCGGAACAATCTTGGTCACCATCGGGTTCTCCAGGTGCTTCAACTTCAAAGCCAAATGAGAAATTTCAAAATGAGAAAGGTTTGAACGATCAGAAAAAGGTCGATTCAAAACCTAATGTGTGTGTGAATGAATCTTTGAAAACTGATGTTCAAAGACCCAAGACCAAGCAGGCTTGGGTCCCCCGAAAGAACTAATGTTTTCCATGAAATGTGCAGGGAGCTCCAGCTAGCCCTGTTATCAGTCTCTGGATTGTTGACAGTGGAGCTTCTGGCCACATGACTGGTGATTTAACGCTGCTATTCGATATAAGGAACAGCAATGGAGGATATGTAGCGTTTGCTGGAAATAAAGGAGGTTATATCACAACGGAGGGAAGTATGACTAATGGGGTAGTAAGTTTTGAGAAGATTTCTTATGTGAAGCAAATTGATTACAATCTGTTAAGTGTGAGCCAAATCTGCGACAAACAGTTTTCTGTGCACTTCGATGACAAATCTTGTTATATTCTCAAACCCGGCTTTGTTATTCCAAAGGAGTGGATCATGTTAAAGGCAGCAAGAGTGAATAATCTTTACATTCTTGATATGTCTAAAGCGATGACAACTCAGAGCCAAGTCACGTGTTTCCTATCAAAGGCTACAGAGAAAGAATCTATTATGTGGCACAGGAGGATGGGACACATTCACCTCAGAAAAATGAATCATTTGGTGAAAAATAGGCTTGTCGAAGGCGTTAATGTGAAACATTTTCATCTAAACGACAAGTGTGTGAGTTGCAAGAAGGGTAAGCAGCACAAACAGTCCCACAAACCGAAGAAAGTGAACTCTGTGGAAATGCCACTTGAGCGTTTGCATATGGACCTATTCGGACCTGTCAAGCGTAAGAGTCATATCAGAGAGCTTTATTGTCTTGTGGTTACCGACGACTATTCGAGATTCTCATGGGTGATGTGCTTACAACATAAAAGTGACACGTTTACCAATTTGAAAGTTCTGTTCACTCGATTAGAAAATATCTACGGTTTAAAGATTAAAAAGAATTCGGAGTGATAATGGGACGGAGTTCAAAAATGCACAGATGGATGCTCTTTGAGAAGACAAAGGAATTCATCATGAATATTCTGCTCCGTATACCCCACAACAAAACGGTGTCGCTAAAAGGAAAAACAGGACTCTAATAGAAACGGCACGTACAATGCTCGCAGATTCCAATCTTCCAGTAATGTTCTGGAATGAAGCTATCTACGCAGCTTGTTATACACTGAATCATGTGTTAACAGTGAAGAAGTTTGGCAAAACTTCTCATGAGCTGTTGAACAGACGTAAGCCGAACTTGGAGTATCTAGAACCATTTGGGGCCCCGTGTACGATGTTGAATCCGACCAAAAAGTTTAGTCCGAAAGCTGAAGAGGGATACTTTGTTGGATATGCAACCCCGCTCAAACGGGTATTCAACAAAAGAACTCGACAGGTGGAGGAGTGGGCAAATGTTGAAGTTCAACAGTATACTCAGAACGTACAGGGAAACAGTCCTGACTGGATGTTTGATTACAAAGACTTCTTTGAATCATTCAATCTAGATAACTTGGTTGAAGAGGCTGTTCTCAGATTATTTTACGAGTGTGAAAACGCAGCGACTTCACCGTTAGTGCGTCCGATCACCGTAACTCCTCCAACAGCTTCTAATGATACCAATGTTCCTGCAGCTGAAGAAGAAGTGTTCTAGGAAGCTTCAACTAGTCTCGATACTTCAGAACCAGAAGATGATGAAGAAATTTTCAGTGAAGCTATTCTAGATCATGCAACAGAGGCACCACCAGTGAACCCAAATCCATATGTTGTTTTATCTTCTAATACGGGTAATGATCTGGATTCAGTGGAAAATTTGACTACTCAGACGGGATTTACAGTACCTAAACATCCAGAATCTCGGATTCATCGTATTCACCCGCTCGAGCAAGTGATTGGTGACCCTGGAAGCAGTGTCATGACTAGAGGACAACTTCGTAGTGCAAACTCACCTGAAAATATTGGCGCTTTAACTTTATATGCAAAAATTTAAAAATCTGGTCATCAGAATGATTGGTCCTTTGCTTGTTATGTTTCGCAGGTTGAGCCGCGGACGTAAAAGGAAGCTCTTTTGGATGATGCTTGGGTAGAGGCGATGCAAGAAGAGTTGTTGCAGTTTCAGAAGCTGGGTGTCTGGACACTTACAGATTTACCTCCGGGAAGAAAAAAGATAGGAGCTAAATGGGTTTTCAAATGCAAGAAAGATGACAGAGGCATAATAGTGAGAAACAAAGCTCGGTTGGTAGTTCAAGGTTTTCATCAAGTTGAAGGAATTGACTATAATGAGATCTATGCACCTGTGGCACGTATAGAAGCTACCCGCATGTTTCTAGCGTTTGCCTCGTATAAGAAATTCAAGGTGTACCAAATGGATGTCAAGAGCGCATTTCTATACGGTGTGGTCAAGGAAGAGGTCTACGTCGGTCAACCTCCAGGCTTTGAAGACCCTATCCACCGGGATAAGGTTTACATTCTCAACAAAGCACTCTACGGGTTGCACCAGGCTCCACGCCAATGGTATGAGGAGCTAAGTACGTACCTCCTATCCAAAGGATTCAAACGCGGCTTGGTTGATTGTACACTGTTCACCAAAAGAACAGGGGATGACTTGCTTCTCATCCAGATATATGTAGACGATATTATTTTTGGTTCTACTAACGAACTTTTATGCATAGATTTTGAAAAAGTGATGCAGCAAAAGTTCGAGATGAGTGCGATGGGAGAAATGCAGTTTTTCCTCGGCTTGCAGGTGGATCAAAGACCAACGGGCATCTTTATTCACCAAACCAAATACGTATCTGAAGTCTTGAGCCAGTTCCAGATGGAAGATTCGAAGCCGATGGATACCCCGATTCAACCTAATCACGGGATTGGAGTTGACGCTAAGGGGGAGCTGACAGACCCATTTACATATAGAGCAATCGTCGGATCTTTGATGTATCTCACTGCATCAAGACCAGATATAATGTTCGCTACATGTCTCTGCGCACGTTTCCAATCGAAGCCAAAACAAAGTCATCTAACAGCAGTCAAGCGAATCCTTAGATATCTGAAGGGTTGTCCGTCGAGAGGACTTTGGTACCCTAATAATGATAATTTTGACTTCATTGCTTTTAGTGATGCAGATTGGGGCGATTGTGACAAAGACAACAAATCCACAACGGCTTGATGTCAATTCTTGAGGAGCAGGCTCGTGACCTGACAGTGTAAGAAGCAGACTTCAGTTTCACTATCTACCTGCGAAGCAGAATATGTAGCAGCATCAAGTAGTTGCTCACAGGTTCTGTAAATTCAGCAGCAGATGGTTGATTACGGTTTACAATTTCTAAAAACCCCTATTCACTGTGACAACGAAGCCGCAATTGCATTAACTAAAGACACGGTCAATCACTCAAAAGCTAAGCACATCCGGATTAAGGATCACTTTATCCGTGATTGCTATGCAAAAGAGTTGATTGATATGGTCAAAATCCACACTGATTATCAGAGGAAGGATCTTTTTACCAAATCTTTTGATAAATCCCGATTTGATTATCTTTTAAAAGCTAACGGTATAAAAGAGAAACAAGACTGATCATCACCTCGGTTTATCACCTTTTGTTTTCAAATTTTTATGTTTTTCCTGTTTTTCAGAAAAATCCAAAAACCCAAAAATATGTTTTACATTTTAGGGGGGAGCCTTTATTCAGAAAAACCAAAAACATCGAAAAATTCAAAAAGCCATAAACATAGAAAAACCTAAAATGATTTCTAGGAGTAAAAGAGGAAGTACATCAGTGGGGATCTGACACATGCTAAAGAAATGTAATGCAATACGAGGTGTGTGTTGATTTTGTGTGATGTGCTGATAGGCTTCGTAAACCTATTACTGCGTGCCTTAGTGATACAAACATAACGAACTACGCGCTAGTGGCTGAACACCTCATGGGCATATGGTCTTAGTACCGTAATCTCGTTTGATGGGTTGCCAAAATCTGAGGTTTCGGGTCGTTATGTTAATTGTTATCCGGGGTATCCTGATTGAACTTTTGTCGTATTGATTTACGGACCTAGAATCAATCAGGATATTTGCTAAAAAGAGCTTAATTGCCAAAACCTAAAAGTTACCGAATTGAGGAACTTATTGTATATTATTGATCAAAGATCATTAATTACATCGTATCAATTCATTGATAGAAATCGGTGATTGATATCAGGCTCAACCTGGTATATATGCACATGTTACTTTGCTGCATTAATTTGCAAACCTGTTAACCTCTGTGCTGTATATCTTGTAATATTACGGATAACATTTGGCATAATCACGCGTTACGACGAAGCTTTGTGAAAATTCCTTGATACATCTAATAGAGTATCATTTTAAAGCACTACATAACGGTTTGCATGCGAGTTTTGTGGACAACAGTATCAGCAATTGCAGGATCACGCATTGTCTTTAATGATAATATACTAAAAGATCAACGATGTGATCAGATTTCTCAAAAACTGATATGATCCTCTTACCGGAAATCACAAAACGTTTACTGCTTTGTATTTACATTTCTGCATTTTACATTTGTTTTTGCAAAATATACAAAAACTCAAAAAGATTTTAGGTGTGTTTTAGCATAAAGTTCAGAAAAACCAAAATTTTTACATTTCTGTGTTATTTTTGATAACCGATGGTGTTTAATGGTTGTTTTCTAAAACTTGATGAACCAATTTGAGTTTTGTATCTATAAAATGCGAAATAATGAATGTTTAAAGCTTACAATGTTTGAAAATGATTGAATAGGATTCGATTTTGAGATTTGGTATATTTTCAAAAATTCCAATCTTCATTCGCCCCTTCGATGGGTCGAATGTGGAATTTTTGGTATATTCGAACCTTAAATTTGGTCGAAGGTGAGTGTTCAAGTGTATGTGTGTACATTCGAACCCTATGTCTACATTCGAGCCTTTAAGTAGGGTCGAATGTAGAGATAGTTTCACATTCGCCCAACCTCTAAGGTCGAATGTATCTTCCTATAAAAGCCAGATTCTTCTTTCGAACCTTCATTCCAAAACTTTTCAAATTTTTCTGAGAATACCTACCCTAGTTGTCCTTGTTTTTTTCATCTTGGATTATTATTCCTTAGTCTATACTAATCATTTTGATATAACATTTGCAGGTAATGAACCATTAATCAAGTCAAATTTAGGGTTTATTTGTTCAAACCCTTGTATATGGTTGATGGACAAGTTTTAATCGTTTTTAATCAAAATTGTTGGTTAGGTTTTAGTTTCAGATAGTTTTAGGGGGAGAATGTAACACAATCTAGGTTTATTACAGCATATTTGGTTGATTTTGATCACTTAAAAACTGGTAGACCTAGATTGATCATAAAAACTATCTAAAACTAAACGATTGTGACAATTGATTGATTAGGAGGCTTAGTCGGTCCTTTTTGGAGATAAACAAATGAAATTTATAGTTTAAAATGGTCCAGATTGAATGTTTGTTTTTTGGTCATTTGAACAGACACATTCGACCAAAAAGTAAGGTCAAATGTGGTTTTATGGGTCGAAGGTGGTTGTTCATATGGATGAATGTGAAAGAAACGGACGAATGTGGAATTTTATTGTAGAATTTTCACATTCGAACTCACTAATTTGCATTCGAACCTCAGAATTCTCACATTCGAACCCCCGTAGGGTCGAATGTAGAATTTTGAAGACCAAAATTCAAATTGTGTCGATTTTATCCGATTTTAACAAATTTTCAATGTGTCGTTTTTGCAGAATTACAAATGGCTGAACCACAAGCTGAACAACAGAATGTTGAAGTACAAGTCCAGGAAGAATTGCCATTTGAAAGTTCTCACAACTGTTGCCCAATTCTAGGAGAAGTGAAGAAACTTACAGAATTCTCTGGGATTATCGATTTTCTGAGAAGAAGCAGAATCATATATGCTCTAGCTACACCTGCTATCATTTACAAAGATCATCAAGAGGATTTCTGGAGAAATGCACGATATAATTTCTGGGAAGATTGTATAGTGATAGTAAGCAGTATTCAGGGGGAGCTTGCTATTGTTACAGAGTGTGACATCAGAGAGGCATTGAAGCTGAGAGATGAACCGACTGATCCTAGAAGTCTTTCATGGACGGATAGAACAGAGGTTGTGTTTTCTACGGATGAAATACAACGGGCCGATAACAGATGGTGCTTTGAACAAAGGGGAATTATGTCCTCAGTTTAAGTATCTAGCACATGTTATTATGCATGTGTTTGGATCAGTTAGTGGAGGATATGACGTGATGAGGAAGAGTCTGAGTTCTTTAATTGTTGCCTTAGTGTTGAACAAACCATTTAATGTATCGGGGATGATTCTAGATCATATGCTTGAACCTCTGAAGGGATTGAAGACAAAGAAATTCTTGATGTATCCCAGGTTTTTACAGATGATTTTTTATCACAAGTATCCAACATTGAAGAAAGATCCTACCAAGATTCTAGTTCAAGATCATATGAACTTGAATACTTTAATCAGAATGAAAGGATATAAAGGAGTCCCTGATAATGAGAGACCACCTCACAAGAACTTGTTTGGGCATTTGATTAATCCAAGTTATAAGGATCCAGGTGAGAACAAGGCAAGGAATGTGAACAGTGAATCTTATACTGATGATCCATTATTCCATGTTAATCCAACAATGAAGAGAAAATGACAAGTTGTGAATTCTGGAGCCAAAGGGAAGGGCAAAGCAAAGATGGATGAAGTTGAAAAGACTAAGAAGCAAACAAAAAGAAAGAAAAGTGTTGCAAGGAAAGGTACTATGCTTGTTGATGAAGAATCTATTGATTCTGAGGAAACTGAAGAAGATGAGAGATGGGATTCGGGAGATGAAACTGTTAAGACCTCTAAGCCCAAGGCCACTATGGCTGGAGAGTCTGAAAGTTTAAACAAATCTGTTGAAGAACAATTACAGAAAGATCTCATTGATTTAGAAGGAGGTGAAGGAGATCTTGGCTTAGGTGCTGATGACTTTGGTGGTTCCCCTGTTGTTGCTGAAAAACAGAAGAAACCAAAGTACAAGACAATGTCAAAGAGATATGTTAAATAGAATCCTAAGAAAAGACGAGAGAAAGAAGTTGAGATGTTACTGAAAGGAAAGAAAGTTCCTGATATTGGCACTTCATCACGAGTTACTTCTCCGGTATCTAAGAAGCAGAAGAAGTATGATAAAGTTACAACAGAAGCAGTTCCTGATTTGGATACTACTCTGCAGAATGTTCTGAATATGTTCCAGAAGAAGCAGAAAACTCCTGAAGCTGAATCTTCCATTCCTAAAGTTTCTGTTTCAGATGATGTGTTGGAGATTGTGAATAAGAGAATGGAAGAGATGATGAAGATTATCAATGCACAACAAGCTGAGATTGAAAGGTTTAAGAAAAATGAAGAAACCATGTTGCAGGTTGTTGTGGCAACTAAAGAGAATCAGGATGAGTTAGAAAAGAAGCTGAAAGTGCTTGAAGAAGAAAAAGAGGTAATAGAAGCACGCGGGCAACAGAAATACAAGAAGAATTGTTACCATCAGAAATGCTAACAAAAAGATGTGTGAAGAGAACAAAAGAATGAGCAAATTGTTAGATAAATTGTATAATGAAGCTCCTCAACTCAAAGAAGGTGAAGAGGAAGAGGAGAAAGAGGAAGAGCAAGTTGATTATGAAGATTCACCAGATGAAGATGAAGATAATGATGATAAATCAGACGATGGTTCTGATGATGATGATGAAGATGGTAAGTCTGGTGACAAGAATGATGATGATGAGGAGAGTAGTAGTGATGATGATGATGCAAGTAAATACAGTTTTGAAGAGAGAGAGAATAAGAAAGGAGATAAAGGTCAATCCAGTTCTAAGAAAAAGTCTGGTGAGAATGTAGATGATGATGATGATATCTTTTGGACTGAAAAGATCAAATCTTTATCGGCTGATGATAAGAACTTGTATAGAGAAATGATGAACAAGAAGGTCTGGACAATTGAGCTAACTGGAAAGTTTCCAGAAATATTCAAAGCTGATGATATGAGGTACGTGTTAGAATATAATGACCCAGATCTTGAAGAAGGAGAGGTGTCTGCTGCTGTGGCAAAGGAAATACTTGAAGGCATTGCACAGCAGGTTGGTAAGATACTTGAAGAAATTATGACAGAATTGGTGATTCCTGATATACCTGAAAAGGATACAGGAAATCATTCTGATGAACAATCACTTGAGAAGGAAGAGATTGAGATAGAGGATATCACACATGAAGAATATCCTGAATATTTTAGAGATAAAGATGATGAGGTATTCCCAGACTTAACAGAAGTGAACTTGAAAGAAGCTGAGATAGAACAAAGAAGAAAAGTGATGCGTTTGTAAAGAATGTGTTTGGAGAAGGAAATTAGAAACCAATAGTTGAACAAGATGATAGTTTGAAGACGTTACTGAAGAATTTAAAAGAGATGGATGAGAAAAGACCAAAACCTGAAGCACAGGGTGGATTCTAGAGGTTTCACAACAAATTGTTCAAAGGCAAAGCCTTAGGTTGGAAATACCTGAGACAATTGAGATGCATAGCGGTGAAATGGGAAAAAGGAATTTTGTACTTCTACAGATTCCATGACATTCAAACTCTACCGTACTGGGCAGTGAGAGACATATGTAGGTTTACTATGTCTGGTGCTTCAGCTAACAATGATGTGGTTGGTTGGTTTGCTGATAAACTAACTTGGGAGAGCAGAACAAAGTGGAGTATGTTTAAACCACAATATCCCAAGAGGAAGGTGCATAAGGAGATTGATCCGAAAACAGGATTGAAGAAAGTGACCTTGAAGTATAAATCTCCAATTGTGATGAAGAAGATTCCTTTGATGCCGATTCAGCAGCATTTCAACTCTGAATTCGTTATGAGGTATTATGATTGGAGAACAGCAGAAGCGGTAATTGTATTGAAGGATGGGAAGGATGCTTATAAGAAGATTCACGTTTTTGATCCGATGTGGATCATTAACTGTATGTTTGAAGACATCATCATGCTCTACTACAATCCAATCTATTGTGAACCAAAGGATGCAGATCAAGCGAGAAAGTATCAGCAAGTTGTTGGAGTTTGTTTTACATATGACATTAACTTTGGAAGCAATTTGGAGAAGAAACTAGGTGAGAAAGTGAAAATGAACGAAGTGCCGAAACATTCGACTAAACGAAAGCTTGAGCCCGAAATGACAAAAGATCAGAAGAAACAACTTAGATTGAAGCTGATGAACAAAGTGATGACGAAGCTCTAAGGCAATCCAAGCAATAGTCGAGGGGGAGTTTGTTAGTGCATAATGTGCAACTAATGCTTTGGATTGCGATTACAAAGTTGTTATGTGTTTAAGTAAGGGCGAATGTGGAGAGACTGGACGAACGTAGAGACTGAAGACCATATGCTTGTTTCGTACCATAGAAGTGGTCGAACCTGTACATTCGACCTTGTAAAAGGGGCGAATGTGCAGTAGTATATAAGTTGGAATTTTGTTTTGCTTTGTAACTTGTTCCATTTGAGTCAGTGTGTTCAGTCTAGGTTCTCTCTCTAGGGTTTGATCATTGTCTAAGTGTTTTATTAACTTGTAACTCGAATTGTAAAGATCATTAACAAGTTTAATTAATGAAAATGGAGATTGAAAAGGTGAATTTGATTGTTTGATTCGTTAGCTATCATTTTGTAACTGATCTAGGGTTTCCGCACCTAGATTGGTAGACTTGTATGATCATCTAAACAGTTTTTGTGTAAACGATCTTCTACACAGAACGTACGTGTAACAGCAAGCACGCCCTCGACACTCCTGTGTACGGCCGTGTGGCCCCAGGAAGTCTATAAATAGCAAGCTAACCCTCACTATTTGTTCATCCCTTCTTTTGCTCTCTTAGGGCCGAACTCCAAGCTTCTTCCAAAGATATTGGGGTCTTGTGGGAGGCCTTCTGGCCCTCCTAACATCCCTCAATGGTTAGGCCTCGTCCTACCTTGATCGGCTTGGCCAAGAAGAGGATCGTAGAGTAGTTATGCAATAAATATCGAGGGTCGTGAGGATCAAGAGAGCTACATATCACTTGGAGGTGGATAGCTTGTCTATGAGCAGCCATGTTCTTGTGTTGATCATGTTTTATGGTTGTATCTTTCTATCATTACGAACCCATTTCGATTTGTAGACTTTTATTATTAGTAGTAGTAGTTTATTTTAAGTTATTTGTGTTGTCCTCTTCTTCTAATCCTTATTTGTTTATCTTTGTGACAGGTTTCCATTGATGATAACTTAAACCTAAAATCAATATTAAATTATTAGGAGAACTCATGAGTGTACCCATGGTGTGTAATAACCCATGCACTTATGAGCTCATCCGAAAATATAAAATAATCATTGATTAACTTAACTAAATAACTAGGGGTATAATCAGCTTCTGGTAGTCCCGAACTAGATCCAAGGCGAGGAAACCAGTAGTGAGACAGATCCTCCGGGCTTCTGATATCCGAACCGGGTTCTAAGCAATGGCTTCTGAAATAGATCAGATCTGAGTGACACATTTCTAGTACTTACCAGATGATTGGATGATCTTCTTGGTAAAGAGAGGTTTCCCTAAGGGCGAACCAGTGATCTTTTGTATCATACGCCCTTAGGATTATGTGCCACCTTTATCAAGGGTTTCATCCAGTTCAGGATGTTAAGGGTTGGGTAATTATGTTATCATTGTTTAAACCAACTTGGTATTTAATTGATCACTAAATATTAAGTGCCACAAAAAAGATAAACAAATAACGGATTCTTTATCTAGTTCTCGTTAGTACAACGTCGTTAACCAATGGGGGTACGGTCTCCTGATATCAACTGTAAGAGAGATCCTTCGATCTAGTATTGTTACCCAATGGGTATTCGTTGTTTACCTACTCGGGAATGACCCTAAGGCGAGACCCTTCGATACAAAACGCGAGAGCTAAGACGAGGTGTACGGTGTTCCAGGTCGGAAGTGAAGCCTCCGCTTTAAGAAGAAGATGTGTTCGAAGACCAGATACTTGACCGCGGTTTGAGGAGCCCGATATACGCGAGGCCCTGGCGGAGACCCCAGGTGGACGCACGCTGGAGAGGTTTAGCATTCTACGCAGTAGTAGCCTCCGCTTCTCTATCAAAGAGTCAAAACTTCAAGATCCCTCTCGTCTTCCTCACAAAATTAACTAACTTAAATTATTAATTCTAATAATAAACTTAACTATTAAATCAATGGACCCCGAGATATGCATAATTTACTACTCTACTATTTTTAACTTTTTATTTTACAAAACCAAAACTTTTTTCAAAAACTATTTTTATCAAAGAACCCCTCCGTTTTATTTTTAAAACCCGATCAGTAAATTGATGTAAAGTTGAGTAGGAGAATGTGTGATCCTTGGTGATACGATACTTAATAATTACCCTAGAGACTATACTATGCACGTCAGATTCTCTGCCTATGTGTTGGTTTTAGTTTCAAAAGTAAATATTGTTTACTTTATAAATTTAAAACCTGGTAAAACCGGTTTAGTAAAAATCAATCATTTGACCCAAACCAAAGTTTCTGAATTAAAATACCAAGTTTTTGGCACCGGGAAAATGATGTCTATTTAATTACTAAAACCATGCACACCAAAAGCCTAACATATTCTTAAGCACACTATTAGCACACTAGCACACTTATTAGTATGATATTAAACATAACGGAGCCCACTATTTCCTTTTCAGGCTGTTATGAAGCTCCACTGTCTTCTGCAAGTCAACAAACTCTACTATGAATTCTGACGGGTTCTGGTGGAATGGGTCATCATCTGGTATCGGATCAAACCAGAATTCTCGTCCTGGGCATTGTGGCAGTTCAATCATAAGCGGGTGTGAATTGTGGAAGTTTCTTGAAGTAGCCTAATAAAGCTTCTTCCCATTCTTTCGCTTGTTCGTCATCTTCAGCCCATAACTCTAGCTCACTTAGAATAGTTGGTGGAATGTCTTCGATGCTTTGGAGGTTTGATTTTGCTAACTCTTTGCGAGTCTCTAACCATTCATTATGGTAATGAAGCTTGTTGTATTGCTTTGCAGGGTTTGTATCACACCAGGCGTGAATGATCGATTTGGAGTTGTCAAGGGCATTGAGTTTGGGATTCTGCATCTGGAGGCTGGGTTTGTAGAGCAAAACCACACAATATTTCTTGGGGGATACATTTGTGAGCTCCATCAACTTGCTAACTAGGAGAAAACATTCTAGAAATTTAATCGTATTTTGATTTCCTTCCGGGAGGTACCCTAGCTCATAGCTGATTAGATAGGCGAGAAGTTTGCTGGAGTGAAAGGACATGGCTATAACGAAGGTTTCAGAAAGGTACCATAAGAAAGAGAGTGCCACTTTTGGTAGTTGTTGGAAGGTGTTTATGCAGAAGATGTTAAGGAAAAGGGTAGTCTGGCTGGAATTTAACACCTTGCAGGACCGGACCATAGGTTTTAAGGGTGAGGGTGAGAAATGTTTTGTAATTTAGGAGGGACTCATCAGTGATGTTATTTCAGTTATTATGTCAATAACCGCTTTAGGGAGATTACCCTACTTTATTTTTTGGGAGAGTGGGGGTGTATTGAAGGTGCTCGTCATAGGCGGGTTATGTTGGGTTGTGCGGTGCTTTCCAATTCTTGGGCTGTTATTTATATAGGAAACTCGGAACAAGAGCCCTGCAACTTTGTTAACAGTAGAGTTCCATCCTAAATGTCACACCCTTAAATTTTCACTAAGGGGTTTATACTGCGAGGCGCGTGACATACCAGGATCTCATAGCCATAAGTCATATGAACGACTCTAAATGACCAAACTATTTAGTTTCTTTTCAAAAATCAAGCTTAGCATTTAACCACAAAGTTTAGATAAGTTGCGGGAGCGTAAATTAAACATAATCGTTTAAGTTCATGCGCAAGACAATGCGCCCAAAATAAAACCATTGAATGTAAAGCAAAGTATAAGTTCAATAATGTTCATAACCCATGGCACATTGATGCATGTCCTATTGTGCTCCGAACCTAGAGAACTGCAAAAGCATGCTATCGTGTGTCAACATAAAGTTGGTGAGTTCACAAAGTAAGGTAAGTAAAAGTGTAGGTTTCCCAAACCAAGAACAACAGCTAGGTTTCCCAAACCCAAAAACAGAAATCGATAACCAATAGTTCAACATAAAGTAGCTAACCCATTCATGATAACTAAACAATGAAAGTACCGAATTACTATTTGAACGATGCACTCGCCCCGCGAGCTGGTTTTTGCCTCCCAGCATTGTCTATCAACAATAATAAAATCTAAGGTCATAGTTCACTCTCGGCTCCCAGCACGGTGTGAGGTTTGTCAAACCTAATAGCGGTATCAACTAGTAACCCGCTTGCCACCTGACAACTCATTCGGTATAGTGAAGGACTTCCGTGATAGAATGCAGTTTAGTTCATCAAGGACAAAAGTGTGAAACTAGCAAAACCCGATTCCTCCCAGGAATCAACCCAACCCAAAACCCAAGATAAAACAGTAGTCCCAAACCTGGACTAGAAAAGTTAAGTAAGTTGTCTCTCCGAGACGCATGCTTTTGAGAAAAGAGTAGTGAAACTCACTTTACGTTGCAAGCTAAAAATCCAAACTTCACAAATTAGGATGTGCTACCGACTCCCTATTATAGGTGACATCATGTGAGTACGTGTGTACATGCCATACACCACATAACTCGTTTGTCCAAAACGTTTAATGTTGTGAAAACATTTAAGTGACAACTACTGTACTACATGCACCAGTAAACCCTACGAACTCGTTGGTGAACGTTATGATTAATATCAGTTATACACTTCAAATACATCTCATACAAGTGTACACGCAAGCTCAAGTCATAATCAAAACATATAAGACCTCAAATAAGCACATACGCATCTATGTTACAATCTGTGTTTTTAGGACAGATTGTACATCACCAAAATGATTTTTCTAAAAATACATGCACAAATAATTTGACAACTAAAATTTTACAAAATATTCCTATGAGTCCATTTGTCATTTCCCTATTTTTATTTCTCAACAAAACCTCATTGAAAAATTATGAAAAATCAATTACTACAGCTAGGTTATGAAAACTTTCACATCAGGCCAGTTTACGATAAAAATTCCCAAAAATTGTGTATTCTTCCAAACGGGATGAATCCACTTGGAAAAGCCGAGTTTTTCCAACATCGACCTACTGTCCAAATTTCATAACCTAACTCTTCAAAAAAACTCGAGTTACAGTTGATTAAAGTTGACCTAAGTTTTTAATCCGAAAATCAGTTTTGACCCATATTCAAATAAAATTCCAAAAACATATCAAACGAACACCAAATCGTATGATCTTGCCCATTCCAGAAATCTAAGACCATGTAAGACATGCACAAAACAAGAATAGATTAAAACAGATATATTAGAGTCATGATACAGAGCCTACAAGTAGACATTCAGATTATGTCCAAATTTTAAACATGCAATATTATCAACTATATGAAAACCTAAGTGTATATCATTGATCAAGAACACCAAGAAATCATCATAAAATAACCCTAACATATTTAATATGATCAGAACATGCAAGATTCATCATACATAATATGATTTATAAACCCTAGACGCTCAAACATTATAGATATTCAATAACATGCAATCATATTACATAATCATTCATAAATATTTATGTTTATCATGTTAATCCAAGTTTTAATCTTTATAAAACCATATCAGATCTGGACAAACTTTATTATGGCGTTTAAAACATGATCAAGAAGATTAAAACACAAAGGTTTAAGATAATATACCTAAAGCACTTCAAAATCAAGAACCGAACACCTTCCAATCCTCCCGGATGATGTTCTTGAGCTTTAGCAGGTGTTAGAGGGTTTATTTTTCGTATGGGGGCTGTTATGGACGATTAGGGTTGAGGTTATGAGGTGCATGGGGCTTAAGGTTGCTTAAATAGGCCTTTTGAGTCGGTTTCACGCGTCTGTCAATCTGAACCCCCATTCAGTCAATCTGAATGTTCGTTCAGATTGATAATATTCGTTTCGGGTAGCCCAATTCAGCATATTGCATGGTTTCTTCATTGTAAATGTTATTTTGGACCATACCAAGCGTAACCCCATGTATTTAGACCCCAACCATCCTAACGGTTCATCAGTTAAGAGTTTAATAACACGTTTGGTTTATATCACATAATCACGTAGCAGTTTACACATAGTTTCACAGAAACACGTAATTGCAAATAATATCACACAATTATCTATTTTCTTGATTCACCAAAGTTCAGGGTTCGATACTCATGCATACGATCCGGTAATTCCTCGAATTACCATTTGTGCAGTTATTAACTTGTAACTGTGTACCATGCGACTCACTTAACTAATCCTAGTCAAGTGCATTGCTATGAACTATCGTGTAATTTAACTAGAGTTAGGTTAAACTATTTAACCCAAAAATGTGGGGTGTCACATCGTGACACCCCAGAAAAAATCCCACATCGATCGTGGCCAGGAGAGATCATTGGTTCATAAGTAATGTCCTGCCTCTTAAATCACCAACACGTTTTGGGACTTAATGTTAGTGGATGAGAGCAGAACTCCACAGTTAAGCGTGCTCAGGTGGGAGCAGTATCAGGATGGGTGACCTCCTGGGAAGTCTCCACCAGGGCAACCAAAAACAAATCCGTGAGCTCTGAATGGGCAACCCATCGGGGCAAAGCGGACAATATTGGTGGTGAGAGCGGCCGGATCTTACAGATGGTATCAGAGCCACTCCTGTGTCGTTCGGGATGGTGAGTGCATACCTCATCAGGACAATGAGACTCTAATAGGGGTGAATGTGACACCCAAGGAAAAATCCCACATCGGTCGTGGCCATGAGAGATCCTTGCTTCATAAGTAATGTCCTGCCTCTTAAATCACCAACGCGTTTTGGGGCTTAATGTTAGTGGATGAGAGGAGAACACCATAGTTAAGCATGCTCAGGTGGGAGCAATATCAGGATGGGTGACCTCTTGGGAAGTCTCCACCAGGGCAACCAAAAACAAATCAGTGAGCTCTGGATGGGCAACCCAACGGGGCAAAGCGGACAATATTGGTGGTGAGAGTGGTCGGATGTTACACTAAAGACTTAACTACCCTTAATGGATTTACTGTAGGGTAATGATGCTTCTTTAGGAATGAAGGGACCCGTGACAAAAACCCATGGTTGTTTTTCCCTTTTTTGTCCACCAAGCTTATTTTGAGATGGCCATGGTCAGGCTTTTGGCACGTGGTTTCTAAGATTCTTACTTGTGCTTTTGCTTTTGCAGGTGCTTTTGGTGGTGCTGTCATATCAACTGTTTGGCTAGCCAGGCTGTTTTTCATAAGGGATGATGATTCCTTATGTAGCAGAGAATCTTTCACGTGAAGAGAATCTTGCACATGGTCTTCTGAACCAATGCACTGTTAATCTTTCTGTTGTGACTTTACTTTTTCTAGAGTTTCTGGAAGTGAAACTGGTTCAGCAGGTGTTAACATGCAGATTAGCAATGGTTCTGTATCAGAGTCTGACTCTTCACTTGATTCATCATTGGTAGTACCGTAATAGATTGAGAAGACAGTTGTTTCTCCTGGTTCAGCATCGACGGAGAAAAGGGATTCCATGTCGGAAACATCCACCAGTTCTATCTTGTTTATCTCAGCCACCATTGCTTGGGTATTTCGTTTGTCTTTGCAGTCTTTTGCAAAATGGTCTTCTTTGTTGTAGATAAAGCACCTATTGCAATCATTTCTTCCTCGCCTTGACTTCTTGTTCAGGAATTTCCAGCCTTTTCTGGACTTGTCACTGCCTTTCTTGCCATATTTCTGGAATTTAACAACTCTTAGACTTTGACTAGGGCAGCTGCACGCGGACTCGTCCTTACATTTGATTTTTAGATGCTTATCATACATGCAGGGCCAAGCCATCTGCTAATTTTTTCGAATTCGGCAATGTAACACCCCAACCGATGGCGGAAACATCGGGGTGCCACGTAGTGACTATTGTTCAATAGCTCATGGCAACTAAATAAAATTTCAATAGATTCTTTAGATCATTTACATACAAATCAAATAAGTTCAAACAATAATAACGAGTTTAATTAAATTGAATCTAAGGCTTCAGCTTCTATGTGATCCACAAGCAATGTTAACTTCCAAGCAAAACTGAATACCTGAAACATGTTAAGTTTTGGAAAATAGAGGGGGTCAACTATAAAGTTGGTGAGAGTACATAAGTTTTTGACAAAACGAAGTATAGTATCAAAAAGTGTAAGCATACAATTCTGTGTCAATATGTAACATCTAGGGCATACATGTGAAAACAAAACTACAGCAAACTGGAGCATAATCAACCCTATGTTGACAAAGTGTAAAGGTCCATCCCATAGACATGGTTCACCTAAGTTTAAGTTTCAGTTCCAATCACCCGCGCTCCCCATAGACATGGTCAACGAATCTAGGTGGGGTTGTCAATCCAATAGATCTATCATTGTTACTGTTGGCTTGATCAAAGTTAATGATTATGCAAGTATTAGTTGAGTTTACTTAGCAAGTTTAAGACACGTAGCACAAAGAATCACACAAGACACATAGTTGAATTGCATAAGTTTAAAGAATAAAGTTTAACATGTTTCACCCAGAATGGGGTATGTAAACTCACCTTAGCAAACAAGCAAGCAAAATCCCAAGTATGCAATAGTAGGGAAATTTTTATTCCCAAAGGTATCAACCTAGATTTAGCATTGTAAAGTCTAAATGTCACAAGTCTAATAACTCTAAGATTTATAGGTCGTTCGATTAGGGTTCTCTAGTTTTGGGAAAAGACGCTTACTGTTAATGCTTTATTAAAAAAATATAATAATATTTAAACCATTATTAATTTTTTACATAGACTAAAAGATATAACTTTTAAAACTATGGAAAATATATTTCTATAAATTATTGCCTATTTATTTTGTATTTAAAACATTTATTTACACAAAAGATTAAAGGATAAAATATAAAAAGTATATATTTTTTCTCAAAAATTTTATATCTTCGATCGATTAGATTAGAAATAATTTTAGAAAATTTTTGGCTTTTGAATCGTTAAAAACGGAATTTTTATGAATTAATTATGAATAAAACAAGTTTATATTGTTATCTTATATTAAATAACAAATAATAAATTAAGAAAATTCAGTTTTAAAAAAAATGTATAAAATCGGTCGTAACAGGACTCGAACTCAAGACCTTCTATTTGAAAACAAACACACCAACCATCTGGTCTACCAGATCAGTTAGTCTATAATCCGTGAATAAGTTTTTTAAACATGTACTCTAATGGTCTGTTTCTGAGAAAAAAAACACAAAATCGGTTTTTACAGGGATCGAACCTGAGTCTGTTTTGTTATAAAGTGACTACCGAACCAGCTTCTCTACATGATCAGGTGGTTGTTTATGCGACCAGAACGTTTAGAAGCTGATCTACTGATCGTCTTCTTCCCTAAAAACTACCCGAACCAGACCTGTCCTAAATCATACTCATAACCCAGCATTACAGCGATTTATCTTAGGGGTTTTAAAGACCTGACATGGACGACTAAACACTAAGAATTAATTGGATTAAAACTAACCTGAGCAACCGAATAAGCGATGAGCATGGTCGACGGTTAAAGGTTCGATTTCGGACAAAAGGCCAATAAAGAGCAGCGATTTATTTGTGTGTTTGCGTCGGAATGGAGATATTATGATGAGGGTGGGATTAATTTATAGATGTCTAACAGATTAGGATCGAATTGGGAGAGTTTATATTAGGATATGATAAGGGTTCTATAAGTTAGTGGATAAACATACAATTAAACGAATTGAGATTATTGTTATCACCTAAAACTCAACAGGATGAGTCGGTTTAGTATTTTGATCAGAACTATAAACTTGATTTGCATTATCCTTTCCTAATTATCGCTAATAGAAGTCGATTTAAATGAAAATAAATGGATCGGGTATTATGGTTGAAAGGGTATATATAAGGGTTTGGACTTAGGTTACTAATACTGGGTCTAGGTTAATTATAAAATGGATTTTTTTTATTATTTTTTTTTAGAAAAAGAAATTTTAAGATGATAAAAAAAATACATGGTTGAATAGGAATAGCAAGGAATAACTAGGAAATCATATTAAATTGACAAATACGCGAGGTTACAGTCTCCCCTACTTTTGAAAATTTCGTCCCGAAATTGATGTAAAAGAGACATTGGGACATTTTAATAGTTCACAAGGTTAAAAAAAATTGAAGTAAACCAAGGGACTTAAATGGCAAAGTAGGTAGTTTTCAACGGATCAAGGTGCCAGGATTAATGCATAATTTTTAACCGATGATGGAAATTGGATTATATGGTGTAAGAATTCCAAGTTCCAAGCGAACACAATCTAAGAGTTTTAGATGGAACAATTACGATGATTGAATCTAGATAATAAGAAGACTTACAACACAAACAAGGGTTAGTCCTGAGTTCTATCCCCAGTCTCATTTTCGATGCACCATTAGCATTTATATATAGGGTGTACCGCAGCTAACCCACCACACCTTTGGTGTTTCGAAAGCATGCTGAACATCTCCCCAGTTAACCTAAATAGAATTTCACACCACCTTAATGTACCTGGAAATTCATGATTACGTTCCGGACCGCAATCACCAATTTACCTTACATTAGGGTTTTATGTCATTCTATGACCCTAAACTACAACAACACAATATGGCAAATAAGTTTCACAAAGATGATGAGTTTATGCGTCTGCGAAGACAAACACATTGGGTCACAATAGTTCGTTAACACAGTGATGAGACTAATGTAGCTGTGAAAACCAACACGTTGGGTTACAACTTAACACTTAACACCAAAATGAGATTATGTAATAATGAAAACAAACGTGTTTGATTACAACGACTTACAAGCATACGAAAAGTTTAAGTATGAGCTACAACCCAAACGGGGAGCCCACTGAGTAAGATGTTTGCACATAGTATAAAAAAATGAGTCCAACTGATGAGCAGGCAAGAAAAACCTCTACCAGACGTGGGATAGGAACCTCTACCGATTGTTGAGCAGGTACGATGGCCTCTGCCAGTCGTTGAGCAAGTTATTAGAACCTCTACCGACTGTTGAGTAGGCATGATGACCTCTACCAATCGTTGAGCAGGTTATTAGGTACTCCACTGACTGTTGAGTAGGTAATTCATCCTCTACCAGTTATTGAATGGATACATGTAGCAAATGTAATAAGTTTTTTTTTTGTAGTTCAACGTGTATGTTGCAAATCGATAATACACACATACAAGCAAGTTTGTAAATGAGAGAAGTATTCAAGTATAGAATGTGACTTGTTTGCCTAGACAATGTTAACGTGCCTAGATGTGGTTTCACTAGTTGATGATTATAGCAAACAGTTCATATTAGTTAGCCATGTTTTCAGTTATCACGAATAATCAAATGTGCAAATAGAGTAGGTAATCAAATTCTCATCTATCAAGAAAAATCAAGTTTCACGCAGCAATCAATCATTGTAGGATTAAGAACCAAGTATCAAGTTTTCAATAGGTTGGTTATCATGAAATCAAGTTCATGTTCGAAAAGGTCAAGAGTAGTATGTGTTTAATCCTTGAGAGAATGATGAAAACCAATATTAAAATCAATGTTGTAAAGAATAGTGAACATAAAAATAGTTGATGAACGGTTTAGTCTATAGGTCAAGAAAAGGAATAAACTAGTCATGTTTGTGATAAAACTGAAATGTGGATAGTCGATCTAAATTGAGGCAAAAATAGATTACGGACAATCTGAAAAGGCTTTCGTTCCATAAAAAAAATGCTAGTGTGATAGATTTATTGGGGATGCAACTAACTCGACCGAGGTTGTAGATTTTAGAAAACACGGATCTTGTTTTTTTTTAAATTCAATTGAGTATCTAGTACAAAAATCCTGATCAATTATTTAGGAAAACAAAATATTTTTGTAATAGTCTATCAATTAAAACATTAAAAATGCCATTTGAAAAGGACTAGGTTTGTAAAGTTAGATGAGATCTTTGTTATAATAATGATTGTTTGCAGAATTTGTGAAAATTTTGACAAAAGCAGTAATTGTTGATCAGGTTACATCACATGCAAGGGGTAAGATATAAATATTTGTTGTCCAATAGCTTTTCAAAATAAGGTTCAAGTATGTGAAGTTTAAATCAATAGGTTTTTAAACTAGAGGACACAAAAGTAATAAGGTTGTAATGTATAGGTAGATATTTATGTGACAGGAAGATTCAAGAGGTTTGGAACAAGGCTGGAAATAGTAAAACACATGTGACGTAGGGGATCCTTGCAAAAGGAAGCTGGTTTGTGATAGACACAAGGATCATGAAACTCAGTTTAGGTGACATCACAAGTAGGGGAATGGGTTTCGTAAGTCGGGAAATTTACACAAAGTATGAAGTTAGGAAGAAGCTTCGTAAAATAATATGGAGCTAAATCCTTTGAAGGAATTAAAAATTAAGGCAGTAGGCATCAAGCTTAGTAAAAGTCTTTGGTAGATCCCTTTTTAAGATGGGGCATTTTAATTTCACCATGCATTGATGTTTAAGATTTTAAGCAATAGGAAAAGAGTCAGAGGAGAGAGAGAGAAAATGAGAGAGAAGCAAGAAAGGAAGCACAAAATGCACTAAAGAATTCACATAAATAATTAGCACGCAAGAAAAAGGTCAGTCATGCTAGACTCTTAAGGTTATAGTCTAGGACATTATTCTAATAACCTAATTCCCTATAACCATGGCTCTGATACCAATCTGTAACACCCCAACCGATGGCGGAAACATCGGGATGCCACGTAGTGACAATTCTACAATAGCTCATGGCAACTAAATAAAATTTCAATAGATTCTATAGATCATTTACATACAAATCAAATAAGTTCAAACAATAATAACGAGTTTAATTAAATTGAATCTAAGGCTTCATCTTCTATGTGATCCACAAGCAATGTTAACTTTCAAGCAAAACTGAATACCTGAAACATGTTAAGTTTTGGAAAATAGAGGGGGTCAACTATAAAGTTGGTGAGAGTACATAAGTTTTTGACAAAACGAAGTATAGTATCAAAAAGTGTAAGCATACAATTATGTGTCAATATGTAACATCTAGGGCATACATGTGAAAGCAAAACTACAATAAACTGGGGCATAATCAACCCTATGTTGACAAAGTGTAAAGGTCCATCCCATAGACATGGTTCACCTAAGTTTAAGTTTCAGTTCCAATCACCCGCGCTCCCCATAGACATGGTCAACGAATCTAGGTGGGGTTGTCAATCCAATAGATCTATCTGTGTCTTGTGTGATTCTTTGTGCTACGTGTCTTAAACTTGCTAAATAAACTCAACTAATGCTTGCATAATCCCAAGTATGCAATAGCAGGGAAATTTTTATTCCCAAAGGTATCAACCTAGATTTAGCATTGTAAAGTCTAAATGTCACAAGTCTAATAAGTCTAAGATTTATAGGTCGTTCGAATAGGGTTCTCTAGTTTTGGGGAAAGACGCTTACTGTTAATGCTTTATTAAAAAAATATAATAATATTTAAACCATTATTAATTTTTTACATAGACTAAAAGATATAACTTTTAAAACTATGAAAAATATGTTTCTATAAATTATTGCCTATTTATTTTGTATTTAAAACATTTATTTACACAAAAGATTAAAGGATAAAATATAAAAAGTATATATTTTTTTCTCAAAAATTTTATATCTTTGATCGATTAGATTATAAATAATTTTAAAAAAATTTTGGCTTTTGAATCGTTAAAAATGGAATTTTTATGAATTAATTATGAATAAAACAAGTTTATATTGTTATATTATATTAAATAACAAATAATACATTAAGAAAATTCAGTTTTAAAAAAAATGTATATAATCGGTCGTAACAGGACTCAAACTCATGACCTTCTATTTGAAAACAAACACACCAACCATCTGGTCTACCAGATCAGTTAGTCTATAATCCGTGAATAAGTTTTTTAAACATGTACTCTTGGATGTTAAAATCCATGGGGGAAAAGAAATGAGAAAAAGATGAAGATGGGATGATTTTATCTTTTAGATTTTCATGGGTATTGATGTGGGTGTGGGTTGGTAAGAAAGTTGGTCAGAGTACAAACATGGGGGACGTGAAATTAGACCTTCTCTTGTACTTGATGGAGATTTCCTAGGGGTTGTAAAAAGATGCTGAAGGTAAAATTACCAGCTCACTACCCTTATGATATAATTAAATTGCTTTTTGATTGTGATGATGTGGCTTGATTGTAGCCACATGTTGGGTTTCTAAGGTTTACCATCGAAGAAGAGTTTCTTGTATATACTCATACTATATATATATATATATATAGGTTCTGGATCAAATGAGAACTCCATTGAGTTGAGATAACTTGAGAACTCCAATGGACCAATCATCAAGTGCCACATCACTTGTTTTGTAATATTTTGTATTTTTTTAATCAGGGGCGATAAAGTCTTTGCACACAATTACTCAAGGTTATTTTAGTAATAACAACACCCCACCCTACCCCACCCCACACCCACTAACCTTTAAATAATAATAATAATCATAATAAAAAGCTCACCTCTCTCTCTCTCGCACACAAACACCGGTTCTCTCTCTCTCCCTCCCTCCCTCTCTCTCTCTCTCTAAAACACAAAGAAATAGATCTGGGTGTTTTATGGTGGTGCTCGATGGTGGTAGACGGGGCTGTGGTTATTAGAGTTCGAAGGAAAGAGATCTGGGTTGCAGTTTTAATCATGGTGACGGGGTTTTTTTGCAGGTTCGATGATGATGGTGTTGAGCGGGTGGGTTCCGATGTGCTGGTCATTTTGACGACGAAGGTCGTTGGTGATGGTATTGAGGGGTGGGATTCGATGGTGGTTGATGGTGTTGAGGGGTGGGGTTTCTGATGGTGTTGACGGATGTGGGTTTTTAGAGGTGGTTTGAGGGTGTTTTGCAGAGGAGGGGGGCTATGGTGTTGACGAATGTGGGTTTCAGAGGTGGTTGAGGGTGTTTTGCAGAGGTGGGGTTTCCAACGGTGGTTGAGGGTGGTTTTTCGGTGGGTTCCGATGTGGTGCAGGGGGGTGGCTGTGGTGTTGATGGTGGTCGATGGTGGTGGACGATGGTGGTGGTTCACGATGGTGGTGGACGATGATGGTGGTTCACGATGGTGTTGATGGTGTTCTTCAACAGGTATTATTATTATTATTATTATTATTATTATTATTATTATTATTATTATTATTATTATTATTTCTATAATTATTATTATTATTTCTGTTATTATTATTAATATTATTATTATTTCTGTCATTATTATTATGTTGTTGTTTAGAAGATGATGATGTTTTGATGAATGATGATGATGGTTTTTTGCAGATGCAGCAGCAGGGTTTTTTTTTAACAATAATGTGTAGTATGATTTTTTATAAATGTTTGGTTTGTTTTACATTTGATGTAATACACATTTTGTTGATGTTCTTGGGGCATTTTTACAGTGGTGTAATACGATTGTATAGATGTTTGTTTTGGTTTAACACTAAGCATTTTTGTTGTAGTAGGTTGTGTATGATAGATTTACACTGGTGTAAACAATTACACCAGTGTAATTCATGGTAGATTACACTAGTGTAAATAACTACACCAATGTAAATCATCCTCATCATATGTTTGTTTGATTTTTTTTACACTAGTTTATTTTTGTAAAATTTTGTGTATGGCAGATTTACACTGGTGTAAATAATTACACCAGTGTAAATCATACAGATTTATGGATGGTTGTTTTATATAGATGTAAGTAAAACACTTGTGTAAATTTTACACCAGTGTAAAAATGAGAGGATATGACAAAAAATGCATGTCTTTTTTGTTTTAAAATATTTTTTTTAAAATTAAATTATTTTAATTAATATAATAAAATAAAGTTTAAAAAATATGATTATTTTTAATAATGAAATAACAAATTAACATAATATTATATTAATTTTTCTCTCTCGTGGGTTTTTACCTAAATACCCCTAAATGTACTTTAATATATTAAAAAAATACTTATTAATCAAGTAAAGACAAAAAGAATGGGCGATGTACTTGAAGTTCTTCTCGAAACTCACATGCACACATTCTGAATCACGGGTGGATAGTCAAACAAATTGAGCATACACGAATGGTATACCTTGACGAGTGATTCATTAATCATTTATTACACTCATTGAATGATGACTTTATACGGGGGAGTTCGACTTTGAGGAGTTTTTACCTAAATAGGTGTTGAAAAGATTATTAAGGAACCTAACCCGTGGTTTGAACCCAATTTAACAATCAAAATAGTTTTCTTAATTTATGACAGGTTTGCGAGCTTTATAGTGTAACGAAATGGGTCTTACGGGTTTTGCGAAGAGAATATATAAGGAAGAAATGATGTTATTAGCTAATTTTGATCGTTATAAGAGATGTAATATATAAGGAAGAAATAGAAATCTAGAGGAAGCGATTTTCTATTTGGTTTTGTTTGTTTGTTTCAGCCCTGCGGCCGGGGGCTGGACGGTTACTACTAACCTAACCGACTCTCAAAACGGCAATGTGGATATTGATACAAGAAATGTAGAGAGAATATGAAAGATATTTGATAGATTGATATGTTTGATACATCATGCTACTAATTTCTAGTAGCTATTTATAAGAGTACAAAACAATTAATGATCATAAAAGAAATAAAGGTAGTAGTTTAAATCAAGCAATGCATTTATGCATTTGACTTTGACTTTGACTATATTAATAATAAGGTCCACTTTGACTATTTGACTAGTCAAGTGGTCATAATCTCCAATACTCCCCCTCAAGTTGGAGCGTGTATGCCAATAACGCCCAACTTGTCATGTAATATTTCTTTTTCTTTTTTTTCGAGCACTCCTTTTCAAGTTGGAGTGTTTTTTTTTCTTTTTTTGTGGGCTCATACATTTGGTCCCGACTTTTCTTCTTGCGGGTTCAAGAAACCCGACTTTTCTCCTTGCGGGCTCAAAGGAACCCGACTTTTCTTCTTGCGAGTCAAAGAACCCGACTTTTCGTCTTGCGAGTTCGACGAACCCGACTTTTCTTTTTGCGAGTTCAAAGAACTCGACTTTTCTTCTCGCGAATTCAAAGAACTCGACTTTTCTTCTTACGGGCTCAAAGGAACCCGACTTTTTTTCTTGCGGGTTCAAAGAACCTGGCTTTTTTCTTCTTGCGAGTTCAAAGAACTCGACTTTTCTTCTCGTGAGCTCAAAGGAACCCGACTTTTTCTTTTTGCGGGTTCTTTGAACCCGACTTTTCTTTTTCTCGCGAGTTCAAAGAACTCCACTTTTTTTTCTTGCGGGCTCGTAGATTTGAACCCGACTTTTCTTTTTTTTGTTCTTCGATTTTCTCCATCTTGCTTTCGCCCGTCACATCCTCCCATTTTTATTATTATTATTTTTTAATCAATTCTTTTGAAAAAGTAGATTTTTTTTATGAGCAGGATCAGAAACACTGCTCTGATACCATATAGAAATCTAGCGGAAGCGATTTTCTATTTGGTTTTGTTTGTTTGTTTCAGCCCTACAGCCGGGGGGCTGCACGGTTACTACTAACCTAACCGACTCTCAAAACGGCAATGTGGATATTGATACAAGAAATGTAGAGAGAATATGAAAGATATTTGATAGATTGATATGTTTGGTACATCATGCTACTAATTTCTAGTAGCTATTTATAAGAGTACAAAACAACTAATAACCATAAAAGAAATAAAGGTAGTAGCTTAAATCAAGCAATGCATTTGACTTTGACTTTGACTATATTAATAAGGTCCACTTTGACTATTTGACTAGTCAAGTGGTCATAATCTCCAATAGAAGAAATGATGTTATTATCTAATTTTGATCGTTATAAGAGATGTGTTAACACTCTTTTCATGTATCATAGAACATTCAAATCCTGCACGGTCATCTTAATTTTACCCTGAACTACCTTAAACTCATAAATACTATCATCATTCCATTAAACCTTTTTAGTTTTTTTTAATACATGACTATAAAAATAACTTATTTTTGTCTAACTCGAGAAAGTGGGGTAGTTATGTAGTTGCAAGATACGCTACAAGATCAAATTGAATTCGGAAAGCATATTTGCATCCATCATTTCAACAAGGTATGCAGATAGTTGATGCAACCTATCATCCCAAAAATGTGATGTTTTTTCTTCGTGTGCTTGGAACAAAAATTCAACATCGTGGCTTGTTGGTCTACGAAGAGCCCATCACCATATATGTGAATCATGACATTATAGAAAAATTGTAGGCATAGAGTTCTTAAACACATATATAAATAATCATCGTTTTTCGTCAGGAGTATTACCGGCTGCTACTTGTTTAACAACATATATGATTTTTTGTAATGGTGTAAAACTCTTTTTCATCCTCCTGCCTGCGCCCTCTTGAAACCATTCAAACTATACTTTTATTGCACCACAATTTAAAAAACAATCTTTACGACATACGCAACCATTGACGAAAGATATCTTCATTATATATTGAGTCCTACACAAAAGAATCTTCCATAACTTCGTGACATTTTTCGCGATCTATGACACAATTCTTTTTGTAGATATTGACATGTCTCCGTCTTGGTCATTGAGATCCTTGAATAGCGTATGCTACTATCGTTTGTGAAAACGTCGCTATCATTATCGTTGGGTAGAATGAACAACCTGAGATTATCGTTTAAGAAAAGGTTTAGGTTTGTGAATGATGGATAAGGCTTCCTGTTGTGGCCTTAACTCCCAAGGCGTTATGATGCCACATTAAAGGCTCTAACGCCCAAACACCGGGTCAAGCACTGTGAAAAGAAGCGTGAAGGTTCTAGGCGTGAGGCTACGTAACTCCCATCAAACTCTGCAACCCAATTTTTAGATGGTGAATTAATTTCGTGCTCCAATAAAAAAAATTCTCACCACCCATTTATATAATTTAAATTATATTATATTTTAATAACCGAGAGATATAAAAACATATGAAACCATTACACAATAAGGTAAAAACAAGTGAGTAAATACTCATGTCTTCATTGAAGTAACGTGGGGATAAAAAGATGTGATATAACACAGACTAACGTGAGTGAATTAAAATGGTAGAGGTTTAGGTGTTTAAGGGAAAATTAATTTGAAAACACATATATTCATGCGAACCGCGAGAACGCTATCTAAAAGCTTTCAAATTCAAATTTTCTTTTTACACTTATCTTTATTATTAAAATACAATATCAAAAACACAATTTACGCATAAAAATTTAAACATATACGAAAATATATTGTTTTTACACATGTGTAAATTTACTGTTTATACATGTGTAAACTATTTCATTTACACATGTGTAAAAAGTTAATTTTATAGTGTTTTGCAGGAAAAGATGAATTATTTGAAAAGAAAATTCACTTTTTATTGGTGTATTTTGATTATAATGTGGTTTGTATTAAAAAAAATTGATTTTGATTGTTTTTTTTTTGTTTGTTTTCACGGTTCTCACGATATTTATTGTTCTCAAGATAACTATCCCCTAGGTGTTTATATGGTTTTTAATTTTTTTAGAACATATTTTTACCTCAGCGGTCATTTGACTGTTCAACTGTCGAAAAGGCCTCCCCATGCTTTGGGTTTCTCTAGCCGTGTAATCATACCTCGTTGCCTACTTGAGGAGGTAGGGTTGTATACCCGAAGGAAGATTTTGAAAGACATAATCCCATAGTTCTTGTTCAGTTTTGTATGTATTCTACCCCTGTACCACAGAATGCCAAACTGGGTTTTAACTGGCACCTCCGACCCATGAGGCACCCCCTTATCCCTAAGAATATCCCTAAGAAGAAGAGTTTTGGACACATACATGTTTTCTAATCCAATGGTAAAAAGATTTAAAGTGTACTCTTATTCCTACATTTTTAATCATCCTGTTGCTTAGCCAACAATTCTTAAAAAAAAAAAATTGCCAAAGGTCAAGCCCTACTATAGATGCACACCAGTTCAGAAACCAAAATCGGTAAAACTGACTTGAACCAAAACCAATCAAAACTGATTAACTGTTACTAGAAAAATCTCAAATCAAAACCAATTACCGAAAACCGGGCTAATCGACGCCAAAACTGGTCAAGCCCAAACCCAAACCGAACCGAAACTTGTTTAGGAAAAACACATTTTTGGCCATAAACACAAATAAAACTTTGTTTTTTGTATTAAAAATTCAATTTTCTTCTTTACAGAAATCTAAAAGTTAACAAAAGTTAAATTTTATGTAATTTTTTTTATTTTTAAAAATGTGCGTCAACCAGAATGAAACTGAAACGAAACCGGGATCAAAACCGAACCGAAACCGGGTAAATGGCCGACTAAACTAGTACGGAACCGAACCGATTTCAAACCGAAACCGGTTTGACTTGGACTTGAATCCGGTCAACACCCAAACTGGTTCCAAACCGGTATCCCAGTCTACATCCAAACCGATTCTAAACTGGTTTCGGTTCAAGAAAAAAAAATCGATGTGTGCACTTCAAGCCTACCCAAGCCCAAAAGAAACACAATCAATAACTCAATAAGCATTTTTGCTAGTAGGCTAACATTTTGATCAAAATGGGCCTTGTTATTAAAACCTTAAGTTCTAGTTTTTCGTGTGGATGATATCATCCAAGTAATATTTTTATTTTTAAGTTTTTAAGTATTCCATTCCAATAAATATAATTGAACTTGAATAAATATATTAGCACACATTTTTAATGACTTTAATTCGTTTAAGATCTGACTAAAGTTGTCAAATTAGAGTCTAGCTCGCGTATACATAGTGGCGCAGCATAGTAGGGGCGGGGAGGGGCGGCCGCCCCCCCCCCGGATTTTCGCGCAGAAGTTCCGATTATATAGTATTCGTATAGAAAATTTTGAAAATATAGGGTTTCGACCTCCCGAAACTGGTTTTCGACCCCCCGAAACTGGTGACTTCCGACCCTCCGAACCTTTGGGTCAAGCTTCGCCACTGCGTATACAGAATGCGCATATGTACTATGTCAATACAAATACAAGCACAGATGCTCGAACGTATAACAAACAAAGTCGTTAAATAAAAGCACAATGTAAGCGTATACAAATACGAAAAGTTATCCGTACGCACACAAAACATAGACATGATTATACATACATACATATGTATGCAAACGTGTTAGCAAAACCAAAGTCGTCATATACTCAAGTCTAGTTCGCGTATACAAAATACAAGTGTATACATATACGAATAAAAGGTTTCATACACATATGACTATGGATACGATTATACAAACATATGTATGATTGTATGATAAACAAACTAAAGTCTTCAAATACACTAATCTAATCCTCGTACAACTGCACAAATATGAATGAAAAAGTTATTCTTACACATACGAACAAAGATACGACTATACACACATACACATGTATGTAAATCACAAAAAAACAAAAAAAAAACCGAAGTCCTCAAATACTTGAGTCTATCACACGTATACAAGATGTAAACGTGTACAAATACGAATAAAAAGTTATCCATACACATACACCAAAGATACAATAAACACACATACACATACACATGTATGTATATATACGTATGAACATAAAACTAAATCTAAGAAAACAAAAAATTAAAGAGAACATTTAATATGTAGTCATACACTCATACCTAACTAACTAACTAAATAAACTAATCAACTAATAACTAGCTATTTAGTACCACAAAACCCTACACACAAGCCTTATGTCTTGCAAAAAAGATTTCGATCTCCGGTGATCGGAAATATCCGTCTTTTGGTGGCTCCCTCTGTCTTCTGCCGCCACCGTACGCGGTCCACCGCTTCTTTTTCGGTGGCGGCGGACATACCGCGGGTATGGATGGAATCCGACAACCCGCGTGTTGCAGCGTCGCGCAACCGTCCTCTGCCACCTTTACTGCCGTGTCGCCGTCGTACCCACCACCCTCCATGATATGGTATTTTTTTTGGGGACTATATGTTTTTTTTTTCTCTATTGGGGAGATATATAAACGGTTACATAGAGAGAGAATAATAATATTGGATAAGTATTGATTATAAAATTCCATTAGTTAATAATCTAATATTATTAGATGGTATAATCATTGTTAAAGATTTAACTTTGTAGTGGTTTTGAGTTTTAAAAAGATGCAATATACGTTTTAATAGAAGTTTTTTTTAACGGCCAATTAAGAATCGCATGGTGAACTTCGTACGCAGTACCCATTGGCAAAAGGTAGCTCCATCAGGCGGCCCAACTCGGACGGATGGAGCCCCGTGCCCACCTGTCTCCTGTTTCAGGGAAAACCCAATCCGCATACCCGCCCGAAGGCAGCGAACCGGTAAAACCTGGAGGGATTAGGAGTCGAACCCATGACCATAAGGATCAAGCGTCTCTCCATCACTTCCCAGTACCACTCCACCATAAGGTGGGTAATAGAAGTAGTGATAATAGATAATGAGAAGTATGATTTTTTTTTAAACGGTGACTTTCTTTAACTGTGTGGCAGAGATCATCACACCCGCCTCTTGGCAGGTCCTAATCACTCACGCGTCCAGACTATGTTGTCTGAACCAGGTCCACGCTGGTACGGTGGGGACTACGGCATTCGCCCGAAAACCGTACTGCCTCCACACGAGTTTCCTCGTTGGAGTAACAGCCGGATGAAAATCAGGTCAGCTCAGATTCAAACCTGCACAATGAGAAGTATGATAGGTTGGATAATAAGGATTATTAAATTCTACTGTTATTTTTAAATTATATCAGATACAATTATAAAATATGTGAATAACGTTATAAACCGGTTATATTTATAAGGCCAAGTCCGATTTATGTTATGTGTAGTGGAGGGGCTTTATGAGGGTTTTATGCTTTAAAATATTAATAACGTGAAATGTGTGTTTTATATAAAAAAAAATGTGTAGTGGTAGGGGCTTTATGAGGGGTTATGGTATTGTGAGTTTTGTACTCCCTCCGTCCTATTTTAGATGTTATGGGACCCACAAACACACAGATTAAGAAATCTTTGATTGTATATTCTCTAAGTTGTAAAATGACAATAATATCATCAAGTTATTATTTCAAATATTTGATTGTCTTTTGTCTTTTATGGGCAAAACTGGAAATTACATTTTTATTTTTAGAAATGAACATTTAATTTGGAAAGTAGAAAAATAAACATTTAAAATGGGACGGGGAGGAGTATAATAAAAGTGATTTTTATGGTTTGATTTGGCATAGAAGTTGATTTTTTTCTTTTTTTTTTTTTTGGAAAGAGGAGGACACCCGCGCGATACTCCTTGCGCCTGGAAATTTTTTTGGCCCATAGCGCTTGGGGTGGGGGGTTTGTACCCCAGCGCTATGAGCCCATCACGCTGCACATCGCACCCACTACGGAGAGGCTTAGATTGAAGTGGAGAATCACGAGAAACGTAACATATGTATACATTATTGATTATATGTAATGGGAAAAAAACGACTAGTCTAATAAAAAAAATACCACGTATTTTATATATACTATGTAGAGCAATAAATACAAATATTTGTACGGTTGTTAGACCATGTGTAATGGTGGGTTCATTTCAAGCCCCTCTCTTGGGCGTTTTGTAACATGTGTCATGTGAGTCCCACATGGGGCTTGAAGGGGCTTGAAATTAACAAGGAGTGTAATGGTATCAAGCCCCTTCCAATCAGTACTCAATTATTTTTATTTATTTTTTTAAATTTAAAACAAATAATATTTTATTAAAATAATACTAAAAAACAAACAATACTAAAAAAACACATATAATACTAAAATTCGTAGGTTTCGTCAAACTTGTCTTCGTCATCATCTTCCTCTTCTTCTTTACCCTCGTTTAGAATATGCCGAACCGAACATGCATGTTGGACCAAATCCATCGCTAAAGCATTATGTTTATCCTCAGAATGCAAGTCATGCGCGTTGATTATTCTTTAAGACATTGTCGCTTACGGCAATTCCTAAGCAGCGTCCGGTATATAATTTTGACACGTCACCTTTCTTTCGTCTTCTAATATCATGTTATGCATGATTATACAAGCATACATAGCATCTCTCATTTTTTTCTTTGATCCATGCACGACAAAGATTTCTCAAATAACGCTGACGTTGTTGAAGAACTTCAAAGCATCTCTCAATGTCCTTTCGACTCTTGAACTTTCTTAAAATATGTTTTTTTTTCATCATACGGATTACTAAACGCCATCACGATAATGGAATACTTCGGATATATTCCATCAGCCAAATAGTATCAATGTAGGTAGTAGTTTCCATTAGCATAGAAAGATGCCTTTTGTGCTCTACCAGAAATGAAATCATCCAACAGAGGCGACTGCTAAAAATCGTTTATGTCATTGCATGACCTCGCGATACCAAAGTAAGCTGACCAAACCCAAATGTCATGTGAAGCCACCGCTTGAAAAATAATCGTTGGTTGTCCCTGGTCACCTCGTGTGTGTTGACCTCGCCATGCATTTGGGTAATTATACCACAGCCAATGACGACAATATATGCTCCCAAGGATCCCGGTAAACCATGTTCATTTGAATGCACCTCATATATCTTCTGTAGATCGTACAAAGTGGGTCTTATTAGGTAACGCGCACCGTACAAATGTATTATTCCTCTAAGGTATCGCGTATTGTTTTCTCAGCAAACTTTAAATACTTGTCGTTGATGTCGGTCGTGTTCCCGTACACAAGTATGTGTAGTGCTGAAGTACACTTTTGAATAGCGGTAAATCCAAGCGCCCCTCTCGCATCCGGTTTTTGCTTAAAGTAATCAAACTCATTTTCCAATTCTCCGGTAATGCGTAGAAATAAACGTTTGCTCATCCGGAAACAACATCTAAAAACCTTTGGGTCTGGATAAGTCGGCTCTTCATCAAAGTAATATTTCATCAAACGAGCGTTTGGCTCCACGTGGTCGCGTTCCATATTTTTTTTTTACAAAATAGGACGTGGAGGATTATTATATATGACGCACGTAGATTAAAAAAAAGCACGTTTATAAAAATTTTAGAAAATCGATTGCGTGTAAATGTCAATGTTGAGATGTTGAGATACATAAGAAGATCAAAGAAGAAAACAAAACAAAAACTTCGAAAAAAATGAGTACTAGTACACTCACAGTTATTATATTTAAATAATTTAATAACTTCACTAATAATCTATTTATTTAAATTATTCTAATTAGCAAAGCTTTTGTGCTTTGAGGGGTTGTAAGTTGTGTTGAATTGGTGTTTTATGCTTAACATGGTTGTGTCATTTGCATTGAAGGTTGTACGGTGTACACCTACACGTGTCCTGCTCTCCGGTTATAATTCGTTTCTCTCTCACCCTCTTTATTATTCAGACTCTCTCTCTCTCTCTCTAAGCATGCACCTGTTAGGGTTTTGTTTTGGGGATCTTGAACATCTGAGATTTGGCTGGGGATACTCTTCTTCTTTGTGAACAATTAGCAAGCTGTTTATGCTTTGAGGTGTTGGAAGTTGTGTTGAATTGTTGTTTCATGATTAACGTAGTTGTACCGTGTGTATTGAATGTTGTACGGTTAGGGGTATTTGAGCCATGTTTCTCTCTACTTAACCATATGCCCTCCTGCCACTATTTATCTTTGTTCAAGGGAAAAGCAATATGGATGGAGAGAGATAGGAAGACGGTTGTCGGTTGTTTCGGCGTCTTGCCGTCGACCGTTGAGTCTGCTGTTTCCGACAATTTTCCGATCATCCATGCCGGCGGCGGACCCGTGTAATGCCTTCTATCTCTCTCTTTCGTCGTTTTTTAGTGTCGGCAATGTTGTGTTAGTGAGTTTCTCTGATTCTCTGCTTGACATATGGTTGTCATGGTCATTTTTTCTACATCTAATTGTAGACATGGATGGTAAACCTTAACATCTTTGGTTTCGTTTGTTGTTCCATATAGATGCCAAACCCTAATTGATTTGGGGTTTTAAGCCACTGATGATGAGTTTGCACATATCTGAGTCTCGATCTAATTTGAATGATTGAAACGTTACAGTTTGGGTTCTTGGGCTATGATGAGTTTATACATCTGAATATAAATTTAATAGTGATGTTACCTTGGCTTGGCATGGTTAGTGGATGGTTGGTGTTCACCTGCAACCCCCCTGCAGCCATGGTTACACTCACTGGTTTTGAAATTCTGAGCCCAATATGTCTGATGATAACCACAGTTACAGTCATGATTATTAGATGTGTTAACAAGCTGCATTGTTCAGTACCGGTTTTTGTGGCTATGATGGCGAAATCTAAGCTTCTTTATGTTTTTGTTCCATTATATGTTACTTCTGAATGATCAGGTTTGAAATTTTTCTGATTAAAATTTTTAAGCAGATGGTACGTTTTAGTTGCTTTAGTTTTTGTTTCTGAGTTTGATTTGTTTTTTTTTTTATTTTATTATTTTGAGTGTGATGGTGGCGGTTGTGTATGTTGACGGTGGTGGGTTGTGTCCGTGGTTGATGTGATGAATCTAAAAGTTGTTATCGAGGCTTCTGGTTGAGGGGTTTTTTTTGTTTAGAGTGTAGTTAGGGAGGGTGGGTGGCAGAGGCGGATTCAGAAGAGGCCACGACATCCATAAGTGTGTTTTGAATGGTGTGTTTGAGAAGTGCTGGTTGTTGATGGTGATGGTTATGGTGGCAGTTAGTAGTGGTTGGGAGCATTTGATTTAGAAAGATGGGTGGTCGGAGTTAGGTGTGGTTGAGAAGGGGTACGACATAAGTGGATTTTGACGTTATATTCTTACGATTTGGGTTTTCATGTGGTTTGCTATCTGGATCTTTCTTCACTGTGGTGTTTTCATTTATAATCTACTTCATCGCTTGCTTTAAGTCATTGTTTCTAGGTTGTTGTTACAGGTTTGCTTATGTTATTTTGGGCTAACAAATTTAATTGCATAATGATGATACTACCTGTCATAGCTAAAGAATGAGGATAAATTCTCAAATGGATTGGTCCTGTTGTAATGATATTATTAGCAAATCATTACACTTTTAGAGTATACCGATTATCCTGTGGCATACTAATATGTTTTTTTGGCGAAGGATTGCAAAGAAAGGTGGCGACGGTTTTGGCGAAGGAGATGCGGTTGATAACAAAAGGTGTTGGTGGTGGTGACTACGGTGCCGTTTGTTTTATTGATGGTTTTTGTTATTAGTCCAACAAGATGGAGATAAAAAGCCACAGGACCCGACTCAGATTAGTACCTCCATTAGCAAGAAAGCCGACGAGGAGACAATCATATCAAAGAGAAAATGCCGATGGATGCGTATGGTGTATCGGTAAGAAATATGAACTCTAAAACCTATTATTTGTATAGTTATCAAGAGTATAGATTAAAATCAAAGAAGTTGTTGATGTTTTTGGGGCTGAAAATTAAGATAGTTCTCTTTTCATAGTATGTATGTTATTTCACTCTCCTGTTTGTCTAACAACACCAATGAGACTTTTCTTACTAATAAATGCTATTACTTTTGTGGTTTTATAATCCAGTATCGGTCCTTTTAGTTAGCGAATTATGGAGTTGCAGTAGGTGAATAATTATAGGCTTATGGGCTGTGTTACTAGAATGGTTCGTGTCCGTTACCGATCTTAGGTGAAGGTAAGGAAAGCGAGGGATTGTCCGTTACACACAAATTCAGAAAGCTGGTAGGTGGTTTAAGTGTTGTGTAAATTATCAATCTGGACATCTTGAAATGTACACTAATTTCATCGAGCTGGACATTAGCTGCATGTTAAAGGTAGCCTTCTCATTAAAAATGCATTCGGACTTGCTCCTCCTCTGCATCGACCAAGTTATCTCTTTAGTTGACTCTGATCACGACAATGACACATTCTCTTTATTGACTTCATCAAATCCAAGCTAATGTATCTAATATATTTAACTATTGAAGGCTTTAAGCCTACAACGTAGTTAAAAGAAAATGGAAAGAGTCCAAGTTTAGTTTAGTTAGTTTTAGATTAATCATATGAATGTTTTTAATTATTTAGTAAGTTTAAATTAGTTAAAAAGTATTGTTTAACTATTATTTGTTGATGCTGCTGTTGAACATTAGTATGGTTGTTGACGATGTGCAGCAGCAACAGCAGCATATAATTTCTAATATATAATTCTTGTTAAACATTTCACCAACATGCAAATCCATGCCGCAGGTCAGAAGAGGAGCATGGGGTAGCATGTAGCCGATAAGCAAGATTCATGGTTATGACTAACCTCTTTTGTACAAATCATCCAAGGATGCTACAAGCATGTAATCAAATGCTATTATAATATCCAACTACCTATTAACAAACAAACGGTCACCAGATTGTCTCCGCCGCAACGCGCGGGGACGTCATCTAGTTTTTTTATAAGTAGTAAACACATATTATAACATCACAAATTTAATCATGAATCTTATTTAATATGTCATAAGGTATTATAGTATTTATGAATATCTATGAAAGTAAAGATACTTTTTTATAGTGTCTATACTTTCTTTTCAATTTGACCACTAACTTTCTTACTAACTTATGTACTTTAATTTCTTCCAATTTAATCACCAAGCTTTTAGCTTGTAGGATTTCCAACTTTGACCACCAAACTTTTAACTTTTAGCCGCGACTATTTTCTTGAAGCCCACACGAGAATAACAGTCACTTAATATTATCTTTTATGTCCACGAAACCCTCCACGCAACAGGAGCTCCCACAGCGACGCACGATCTTTAACGTCCACCAAACCCTCAACGCAACAGGAGCTCCCGCCGTGAAGTGCGGGGTAATAGAATCCTAGTTATATATTACGAATGGGCAATGTTATTTGTATTTGGAATGCTTTTAGGGTTACACATCCCTTTACGGCCTATAAAGGCCTTTATGGGCCGTATAGGGTATCAGTGCAATAGATGGTCTTTGAAAAAGCAAATCTATACGGCCCATAGAGCCGTATAGGGTGTCAGTGCAATAAATGCTCTCTGAAAAAGCAAATCCATACGGCTCGTAGAGGCCTCTATGGACTGTAGAGGGTTTTTTGCCAAATGTCTATGGGCCGTATAGGCCTCTATGGGTCGTAGAGGTCTCAATCATTGAGCAAACATTCATTGACAATGATTGGGTCATTGGTATTGTTTTTTTTTTAAATTGTGTTAGAATGGATGTGTTGGGTTTGTCCTCTACGGGCCGTAAAGGCCGATACGACCCGTAGATAAACAACCTCTACGTTCTGTAAAAAAGCTCTATGATCCTTCCCCAAACCATCTACAGCCAATAGAGGCCTTCACGGGCCGTAGTTATGCTTTTTTTAAGTGTTGGTTATTAGTTTTAAGCATGTTATTTGAGTTTTTTATATTTTTTTTCCATTTATTATTATAAAGGTAAAATTGCATAAACAACAATTTTTTTTTCATTTAATATGTAACATATTGGGTCTTCATTGTTTGTGTGAGCCTATATCAGCTAGTAGGAATCAAGAGCGTGTTCTATAAGATTGTTACGGCTGTATTTCCGCTACTTGATATTAGGTTAACGATATGGTTAAGATAAATATGTCTAATTATGTATTGATTTTGTTACTTTTGATTGTTCCAATAGTAACTTTAATCGGATGGATAAGTCATTTCTTCAGTTTTGTTGTTTACTTTAATATAGTTCACACTTGTTGATTCGTATGTGCATATTTTATATGTACAGATCTTGATAATAGTAACAGATTGTATTGTTATCTAGTTTTTTGGATTCGGATGTCAATATCCAGTATCCGAACTTTTCAACCGAATAATCTAGTTTTGAACACCCCTACGTATTATGTCCCGTCATGCACTCCGTACCCTTCGGCCCAACTTTGGACTTCTTGTAGCGAAGAAAAAAAACATTGTTGTTTATGTTAGTTTATCTAAGAAATGAAAAAAAAGTTTATAAAAAAAAACTTAAATGACATGCTTAAAACTATTAAAGAACAGTAAAACAGACATAATTACTGGTTGTAGAGACCTTTACAGGTCGTAGAGGTTGGCTTATAAACAGGCCGTATAGCCCTTTACGGCCTGTAAAGGTCCAATCCAACACATAATTCCAGCATAATATCAAGGTGAAAATATTTTTTGTGTCTGAACGACCCATAGAGGCCTATACGAACCATATGCACCCAAATCAATAGTTGGCAATCATTGCCAATGATTACCAATCATTACCAATGATTACCAATCATTTAGAAACATATACGGCCTATATAGAACCCTCTACGACCCATAGAGGCCTATACAAGCCATATAGACATGTGCAAATAAGTTTTCTTTGATTGCAAACAAGAGGAGCCTTGTGAATTTAACATTTAACAAATGAGTTATTATATGTGTGGTGAATGGTGACACGTGTGTTCACACGTGTTGGCGAAGAGGTGAATTTCCACAGGGTGTGGATTCGTGGCGACTTTAGACCACAGGGAGTGGGGCGGGGTTGGGTGGGCGGTAATTGGTTCCCGGGCGGGAACACCGTCCCGGGGGGCGGGAAGAGGAGGGCGGGGAGGGGGGGGGCGGTGGGGGAAAGCCGGGCGGTGGGGGGTTTGGGTGGGTGACGTGGCAGTTTCTGGTTGGGTGTTTTTTTTTTCTTTTTTTTTTATTTAACTTTAAAACAATATAATATTATTCCTTTCACCCCCCTTTCCCCCCCTTCCACTCCCCACAATTTTTTTTCCCCCCACATGGGTCCCACACGTGCCACATGGCGCTTCACCCCCCTCTTTCCCGCCCCTCCACTCCCTCTAGTCTTATAACATCTCTGACTCCACCTTTCTACTTTATGTCTCGGGAAAAACAACAAAATTCCGGAGGATAGTATTGATGCTTGTGTTTAAAAACAAAATATTTTATTTAACAAAAAGACGGTTATAACTAAATAATAATAATAATAATAATAATAATAATAATAATAATAATAATAATAATAATAATAATAATAAATACATCGTATTAAGGTTTTTCTTATATATCTTCAAATTGTAAGAATTATTAAAAAAAAAAACCTTTCCTAGGATGGATCATATAAAGGAATTTTTATTAGTTAAGAGATACACTCCCTTATTTTTACACCACCTGAGGTTTAATCAATTCGTTGAATGAAATTCACTAATATGTCTCTATAGACTAACCTCAAACCATCTATAACACTTTTAAGGGGACGCGAAACCATTAAATTTGGTCACTGGAACCCTACTATTAGCATGGTAATACCGTCGCCGGTAGTGCTGGTAGGGGTCTCGTAGACCTTTTGCTGGTTCTATCTAACGGGATCATTCACGGGAGAAAGAGGAAAGAGAGTGTCAGACCATTTATTATTGAGAGAGAGAGAGGAGAGAGAATGTGAGAAAGGGTAATATATTATTGTTATTATTATGTGTGAAAATAATTAATTGTTAGTAAAGAATCAGTTAAGTGTTGCCTCCAAAAAACTGTTTCAGTGAAGTAAATCAGTGAAGTGATACGGCGGTGCAGGCTTGATAGAAATTAATGAAGTGAAAATTTTTTCAGTGGAGCGCCCCTCCCCCCTTAAATTATACTAGACTTGAACTTAGGTTTTTTCAAAAGAAGCTTTCTTTCTTATAACTAGGCTACAACTTAATTAGTGGTTAAATTCACCAATATTATTAGGCTAACAGCCAGGGGAAAAGCATAGTGGAGGCCCGCGGGTGCCCTGACCTCTGCCGTTTTTTTGGTGCAGTTGTGATATTTCATGATTTACGTAGATAAATTTTATATGAATTGGGTTCGGCCCTTACAGATTTGATCTTTCGGGCCCTATTGACCAGAAAAAAATAAGTTCGGCCACTGCCGGTTCGTTCTTCAAGCTTCGCCACTGCTAACAGCTCTTCTGACGCTAGAATATCAAATAGTTGGTTTGGTGTTTTGGAGGAAGGATGGTATGCGTGAAAGAGATTTTATGTGAAAGTATGCCCTCAAACGTTTTTATGTGAGAGAAAGGAAAAAGAGACGAAAGAGTGTGTTTTGTGATGGTTTAGGGATGTGAAAAGGGCACTATCAAGTGGACTCGATTTTAAGACCATCATTAGAGGGGTCGGGGCATCACCTGAGTACAGGTCGAGTACTCTCAACCAGTTTGGGAACGTTGTCGTCGGTGTTTTGGATAGTGATCCAAGTAAGGTTTTTTGTTCAACTTAACGGTCCCGCCGCAATGCACAGGTTTCACACTAGTTCAAATCAAGCACACATATGAGGTTTGAAAGCAAGCTAACAAACATTTTTTTTAGCTAAAAAGGCGTTAAATTTTAAATTTGCTTTAGGCACCCAATGTGGTTAAGCCGAGCTTTGTAAATCATGTAAAACAACAAAATTTTAAAATAAAAAATATATTAACAATATTACACCCAAAGTGAAAAGAATAAAATGTTTGTTTTTATAATGTGATTTTTTAAAAACATATTAGCGTGTGACAAAATTATGACCATTTAAAAATCGTGGGGGTGGTTGCCTTAAAACAAGGGAAAATGTAACTATTAGACTATATTGAGCACAAACTCTATCATCTCGTATCGCGACAACTGAATGATGACGTGTCACCGGATAAAGGAAGCTGCTCGCTCATCTGACCTTGTTGTGGCTCACCTTGACCTCCCACGCTAGCAGCCCTCTAAAGAGCCGTTGCCCTCCTCTCCCTCCCACGCTAACCCACGCGAGCACACTCACGCTGGATCGCTCGCAGCCTCTCTCACGCCACCCCCGTTGTCGTGTTCGCGAGCCACGTGGCTCGTCTGCTCAGTCGCACACGACAACACACAGTCTTATATAAATAAGCAAAAGTTGATTAAAGTTGAGAGAATTAAAGTTTGACTAACATGAGATATTAAAGTGTAAAATTGTTTGAATGACTTTTACCCTCATTTTACGGTGCACATTACATTGTGCATTAATAAAAAAAAGTTCTTAACTTTTGGGTATTTTAAAATACTCATGCCTCATGTATTACATGTATTATATTAAGTATTGAATCGCCTTAGAACTATAAAAAAAAAAACTATTTTTAGTTAACCTAAACGTCTAAAGGAAAAAAAAAACAAAAATCAAAAATTGTAAAGCCAAATCATCTTAGGGGTGTTCAGAATAACCGCAAACCAAATAAAAACCGAAAACCAAACCGTAACCGTAACTAAAAAAACCAATCCGAACAACGAATTTGGTGTTTGGTTTGGTTTTAACCGAAACCGAATTGCTAATTCGGTGTTTGGTTTGGTTTTTGGTTCTACATTTTTTTATTTGGATAACCGAATAAACCGGTAAAATAATTAATTATTAAATAAAAATAATAATATTTAATAAGCCATATGTAATATATAAGCCCAAAATATTAAAGATAAGCCCAACCCAAAATAAAGTCCACCTATTTATGGGTAATATTCAGAGTATAAGTCTAGTATCCAAGTATATGTTTCTCCATGATTGCATCAACCGTTAGTCTGATTATCAAGCTACACGATTTATATGTTTAGTATTAATATCTTTTTATTTTTCGTATGCAGGTTCACTAGAGTTGGAGAAAGATTTAAGTTTGAAGTTTATTTATATTTTGTTGAATTGGCAAAGACTTATTTACTATTTCTAATTTCTATGATGTTTGGGTTTGCGTGGTTTGATTTTTTGGTTTATATTAATTGCTAACTTTATATTCGGATTTCGGAACACAGAGGTATATATAAGTTAGAGAGAAAAAAACTTCGTTTCAATTTGGTTGAATTTGGTTTTTTTGGTTTAAACCGAAACCAAACCGAATTCATTTGGTTGAATTTGGTTTGGTTTCCATATTCCTAATTTGGTTTGGTTCGGTTTTTGGTTTGGGGTACAAAATTTTGAAAACCGAATAAACCGAATCGAATAAACCAAATAAACCGTAAACCGAACCGATGAACACCCCTAACTTATGGACATCTGATTCCCTTCTTTGGGGGTGATGATTTTAACCAAGGCCTTGCAATCATGAGATCATGGCCTATGGGTCGCCAGACGGGTTGATTCTAGAAAAAATACACAACGGATAAATTTGGCGCGACTCAAATTAAACGAGTTTAATCACTCCTAAAAACACTTGTTTACCATTAAACCCACCCTCCCGAAACAAAACTACATCAGATTCGAAACAGTGAGGCAGTATTTTTTATTTTTTTTTAATCTGGTCACTTCCAGTTTGGTTCAGGTCCATAACTAAGATTTCACCTTTATTAATTTTTTAAAAACACCATTTAGGTAAGAACTATGCTTTTGCATCAATGGCCTAAAAGTTTGATCTTAGATCTAGTCCAAAACCGGGTTTTCACATTGTCATTCTAACGAAACAACACCATTTAGACAAGGAATTAGGCTTGAATCAGTAGCCCAAAAGTTTAACTCCTGTTCAGGTCCGGTTTGGGTCCGGACATGCTCTGTTTATAGAGGAAGATGTCTTTGGTTTCACCTGTAAATACATTACGGTTCAGTATAACAAGCAAAACGGTAGAGCCCTTCCGAACCCAAAGGTGTGTAAAGATAAACCAAGTTCAAAGCGAGATAAGTTGCACACAACTTCAGTTACAACTAACAACAATCATCCTAGTACACACTATAGTCATAAGAACAACCCATTAAGATATGACTGACTAGATATGATTCATGACTTACAAGTAGTACACACGTTTGGTCCACCTATGCCATCCAAAAAGAATCCTCCAGGGTAACCAGCACATTATCTAACAACAGGAACAACACACTAAGTCAGTTTTACTTTAACATTTCAATTCAAATTCTCAAATGAGTTTAAAAAATTGAGCAGGTGTGATATTTAATACATGTAAATAACAGGTCAGGTTGGGTTAAAAAAGTTGAGAAACATTTTGTTCCTTTGCTTTTTTTAAAGCGCGACTATATTATTGTAATAATACTAATCTAAATCTAAATATTTATAATAAGTCGATTTAAGAGGTTGTGATACTTCAGGACGCTCTAGATCAGTTCCATTTTTAACAAATTTTTGGAAGTGAACCATTTGACCCATCAGAAGTAAATAATAACGGGATTCTATTAACAATAGCTTATAGCTCTCAGTCTTGGGGTTATCACCAGCAAGACAACTTTTAACTATGAATACTAGAATTTTTCAAGAAATAAAAAAGAAAACATTTAGATGTTAACGATAGTCATAAGCCTAACGTTAGCAATTTCCCTAAACCACATATATCCTATACAACTATACACATTTTGACTTTTACACGTCAAACTTTATGAAAACTATTGTTGGCTAGCATAGTGCACTATTGGGGCAACAACACACAGTGATCGAGTTTTATAATTGTTTGATTTGAGGCACCAGATTTTTATATTGTTCCGTGTTGTGAAATTTTTTGTAAGTATCAAAACTAAGCAGCCCAAATGAATATGAAACTTGCTTACTAAGTTACTATTTAATATTTCTTGGCTTCTAAAAAGTGTGCCATGTATGCAAGGTTAACTTAAAGTAAAGGCCTTCCCGTAAACAGTTTGTTTTCTTAGGCGCTGAATAGTAATCAAGTTTCATAACTACTAGTCTACACTTAGTTCACTCGTTTTAACCAATTATGAAAAAATCCACAATGATGTGAAACTTGAGTGACCTAGACGGTTAGCAATACAAGGTAATTATTCGGTTACCTAATACTTCGAATTTTTCAGGCACAACAATAATAATCTACAATTCTAGGCTGAGAGAAACTGGATAAAGAAAGATGAATACCTTTGGTCACGTTCCAAAGCATTCACACAAGAGAGCTCCATGAAATACATTACGTAATTTCACTGGCTTTCATGTGGAATCGACGATGCAATATTCTTATGCTGGCACCCAACATGAACTAGCACGCAAAATCCGACCCTTCCATCCCTGTAACACCCACTTACCATCCTCATCAAAGACAAAATCCTTATGATACCCTGTTTTAACGTTAGTCCTCAGTTTTGTAACAAGCTCCCGATTCAATGGTTTGACTTTAAATCCAGCCCGTGAGAGTCTCGCCTGCCACTGCTTGTAGGTCTCGGGCCTTTCGACCCGCTCACCACCTTCACACGCAATCACGTTCATAGCTTCACGCCCACAAAACTCCTTCTCGAAATTCAATCTCTGCTCATCAGTACGGTCTAAAGTAGCATCAAACATATCAAGCATAGAAGAGAAATGAAATAGAGCTTCCTTGAAACGAGTCACGAAAGAGGGTGAGCTATAAGATCCATTGACTATAGTTTGAACAAAAATATCAGGTCTCATATCCCTAATCAATTTCAGAACACCATCACGTGGACTATCCACCATAACCGACTCATCATGCAAGTTCTTGAATCGAGTTAAAGTGTTCACAACAAGACACTCGTTTCTCTGGAGTTTGAGATCTTCAATCTTAACAGTTTCCCAATTTTGAGTTGCTAATGCATTATACTCAAATGGGACGTTATACCTTGCGCAAAAGGTAGCCAATCGCCGCCCTGTCTCCTCTACCCCTTCAGCTGGTCTAAAACCAGGTTTCGGGAACTCGATTCCAGTAATCCTTAACTTAGGTGGCCCCCCAGGTCTCTCTGAAAGATGCTTGATAAGAACGGGCCACTGGAAACCGTATGCAATACCAAAATCCACAATATGAAGGGTGGATGATGTTGAAGCTACATCATATATCACTTTATTTGCAAAGAAAATGGCTATTTTAATGAATGGGCAGGTTGAAAGATAAACTTGGTAAGCTTTTAACTTTTCAGCAGCTGATATTGTCATGGCACTTTTAGTAGCATAAACCTTAGCACCAGCTAAGCGGGCCTCGAGACCGCTAGCAAAGATATGAGCTAGCCTTTGTGGAGCATCACCTGTAGGAGAAGAATGTTGCCTAATTTGTTTTAACTGTTCATTTGCCGTCAAATGGTCATTAGCAGCAACCGATTGGGCACAGTTGACCAGTAGAGTCCTAACATCCATGAGTTCACCGGAATTTCCTCCCCAAGAACGAGTAACCCAACCGCTGGCGCTACTATACCCATATGATTGGCTGTTCTTCTGGTTCTTTTTGGTTGCATGTTTAGGAGGTTCTTCACAAGCAGTCATCGATGGACCGCCAGGATCAGTGCAGACAACTACTCTATCCAACATCTCAGATAACGCATCTTCTTCAACATAAACAGCCGACTGTTTGCTGCTTCTTTCTTCCTCATAACCATTATCCTCGATTTGGCGGTGCTTTCTACTCCTGAATGAGTTATCGGCCTCCATAAACTCTTCCTTTACAACAACCTCAGAAGACGCATCTTGTGAATTTGAAGGCAAGTTGTATTTATCCAAATCAATTACCAGAGGTTTACTAGGAGGAAGGAATTTACTAGCTTCCTCCATCCCCTTATTAAATTGCAAGATAGATTCAGTATCAGTAAATATATTTTCTACAAGATGTGCGTTTAGCATCGAGTCCAATGAGCCATCATTAACAACACTAGTGGTAGAGCTAAACGAAGACAACAAAGGGTATTCAAGAGACCGAGTTTGTTGAGTCAACGATTTAGCCTCAAGGGAATCACCACCAGACCAGTGAGAATCTGTGTTGTTACTACCACTAGTGCTACTATTGGTACTGTAATCACTTAAACTACTGAAAAAGTTCTCTTCCGGGGTTTCAACGTTTGTCACAGGAGGATATTGCTCACCGAGAGCTTCGTAAAACGATCTCTCGGTTGCTTGTAAAGCTAACGGATCAGGAAACATACTCTGTTTAGCCTCTATATCCTCATCCACAAGAATCTGGTTTATATACTTAATCACACAGTCGCCAAACTCATCAGGAGAGAGCGACAAGCAAGAAGACAGATCCAAACCGTATGGACCGGAGTTCGCGGCTGAATTAGGAATTTCTAACAGGCTGAGATCATGTTCATCTCTGAATCTGTATCCATTGGTAAGACCAGGATCCGGACTAAAAACGGGCGAGATACTCTCATCATCCAAAGAGAATCCATTTACATAATCAGAATATTCATCGTCTAGCGGTTCCATAACCATCTAAGCTTTGATCTACCTGAAACACAAGTCAACAGTCACACTAAGCCTCTACAAACAATAAAATACCTGAATTAACAATTAGCAGATAAATTCATAACTAACAATTCTAAAAATCCTAGAAACACAATCCATAACAATTCCGATCATCTTTTCAACTTTCAGAAAGTCAACAAAGTAGCTCATGAATTAACTAAAAAACTCCGCGCATAAGGCATAAATAAATCACCTAAAAATCCAGATTCCAGAAGAAAAACAAACACTCAATCAATCAAAATCCGTAACGACAGAGCAACACGATCATGCAGAATACCATAATGATACGAACTCAAAAGGTAAATTAAGTCTGATCTTCAAACAAGTATTGCATATTCATAACTAAACCATAGTTATCAAAGCGCTTTTTTTTTAATTAGGCGCATATAATATAAAATACCGCTTTTAGGGGTTTTAGACATGTTTTAGGCTTATTTAGCCGGAAAACCGCCTGATCTTGCGCCTCAGCGTCTAAAAACGCGCACCTTACCAGTCGCAGCGCATAAGGTGCGGCCTTACTTACGATCTACTCTAAAACATACATCAAATCTAAAATCAACACCTAATTACCACAATTTCAGTATAAAATCCAAATTGCAGAAAATTAAAAACAAACAATCACAAGCTGTAACTGAAAACAACACGATCAAGCAGAATAACATAACAATAAGAACTTAAAAAGGCAGATTAATCCTAATCTCAAAAAAATCTAGCATATTAGCTACGATCTGTCACAGTTTAGAAAATAAAAATAAAAATAGCATATTACTAATTAATATGTAAGCTACAAAGGATTGATTTAAATAGTTAGGATCTGTGACAGTTGTAGAAAATAAAAAGAATAATAATAATAATAATAATAATAATAATAATAATAATATGAGACCTGATTACTGAAAAGGCGGTATATATATTGTTGATCGGGTAACCTTGAAGCTGGAGGTGTGATTGAAAGAAAAGTAGAGGTATAGAATTAGATGAGTGATTTTATATAGTTTTAGTATTATTATTATTATATGATTGGAGTTTACGTGAGGCGGTTGATGGTTTTAGGTTTTATAAAAACAGATGGGAAGGAAGGAAGGAAGGAAGGAAGGAAGGAAGGAGGGTATAGCTGAGTTGACTCGGACGTGTGGTTGAAATGAAAGTTGTAACCGGCTATAGACGGTTGACGGTGGACGCTTTTTTATTAGTTGAGGAGAATGGGAATGTGGAAGGAAAGAATTATGAATAAAGCAAGCCGCTTTTATATTTTGCTATTTTTATTTGAACGGCCAACATAACTTTTATTTTTATTAAACACAAGGCTAGCGGGAAACTAGCAAAATCGCCCAACATAGAGTGTAAACAACACAACAATTATCACCCATATACATCTAAGGACAAAATGATTAGCCTATACGATATGCGATATGTTGAAACTTCGCCATTTCTCCCAATCAAGATCACATAGCTTCGCCCTTGCCTTAACCCACAAAAAACTAAGCGTCTTTATTTCCCCCAAGGTCCGATGAATAGATGGCTGCAATTGTTTGAAAATGAGTGCATTCCGGCAACCCCAAATGCTCCAGATTGTAGTCAGGCATATAGCATAAAAAACCTTCTTCAGCTTCCTTGATCTAGTCGTGTAGTCATGCAGGGAGAGGATGTCACGAACGTCGAATGCGAAAATACCACCCACCTTGCACCATTGTGAGATTTGCTGCCACACCGATTCTGCGAAGGCACATGAGCTGAATAAATGAGTACCCGATTCAGTGTCGTTCTTGCAAAGTGGACATAGACCCGAACCCACATTGATGTTCCTTCTAGCCAACGCCTCTTTTGTAGGTAGTCGATTAAGACCCGCTCGCCACGCCATGATTTCTACCTTTCTTGGAACCCAGTTGTTCCTCTTGAACACCCAACCAGCCCCATTCGGGCTCATATTCTGCAACAGCCCTTTTAATTCTTTAACCGAGAATACCCCCAGCCCCCCATTGACCCAAACCCACCTGTCTGCAGCATCAGCCAGCAAAGGCAGCTACAGAACAGCTTCAAACTGTCCGAATTCGTCTGCTGCAGCCCCATTTAAGCCACTATTCCTCCAATCCCAAGCCCACCCCGACCCGTCAAGTGAAACTCTATCCGCAACAAGGGCATGTTTGTCAACTGCAGCCGAGAAAAGTGCAGGAAAGGCATCTGCGAATTCCCCGTGTCCAGTCCAGTTATCGAGCCAGAATTTTATATTGTGTCCGTTCCCTACCAAACCTTTAATGAGCAGCCCCAAGTTAACCCCAAGTGTTTTTAGTCTATCACAAGCCCCAATAATTGCCTTTCAAGGTCCCGGAACTGAAAGGCGACAAGGGATGGAATTCCACGACCTTGATGAATGGTGTATCGACCAAATAACCTTCCGCCACAGCCCACCCGTTTCTGTCCGAAACCTCCACCACCACTTTGCTAACATGGACAAATTAGCATCCCGGAGTGAACCGAACCCAAGACCACCCCTATCACAAGGCGCAATTACCCCATCCCACGCGACCCAGTTCATTTTTGCTTTCTCATCCGAGCCACCCCAAAAAAATACTCTACGCATTCGATCCAACTTGTCCAACACACCCACCGGGGCCTTGTAAAGTGAAAAAAAAGTAAGTTGGTAAGGAATTCAAAACTGATTTTATAAGAACTACACGGCCACCAAACGACAAGGTTCTCGCTTGACACATTGACAACCTCTTCCGAAACGTCTTCAAAATCGGCTCCCAATTTTTTATCAAGTTCATATTAGCCCTTACTAATAACCCCAAGTAGGTAAAAGGAAATGCACCCCTTCGACAGTTCAACATGGTAGCCATATGTTGTACTTCATTGTTGTCTACACCCACCCCGAAGACGCTACACTTCCCAAGGTTGACCCGTAGTCCGGATGCTAGATAGAAACACCTAAGAATCCGCTTTAAGCTAGCCGCATTGCCCCGACACCAATCACCTAAAAAACGACGTCATCCGCATATATAAGATGTGATATAACAAGGTCGCTATGACCACATCTCAAGCCCCGGTATAGGCCCACCTCCTCCGCCCGTTTTAAAACACCCGTTAGTGCTTCCATTGCCAAGACAAACAAGAATGGTGAAAGTGGGTCACCTTGTCTAAGACCACGTTTACAATCAAACTCTTGTGTCGGCGAACCATTGACTAGGACCGAGGATCTTGCCATCTTGACAATCGCCATTACCCATTTACACCATATCGAAGGGAAATTCATTTGCGTCATTACCGATTCTAGGAAGTCCCAATTCAAAGAATCGTACGCCTTTTCTAGATCAACCTTAAATATCATGCCTTGTCGTTTCATCTTTTTTAACCACCCAACTATTTCATTAAGCATAAGCGGACCATCCGTGATACTTCTACCTGAGAGGAAAGCTGACTGCTCCGGCGATACTAGTTTAATTCATAAAGAAACTGTGTCTGGACTCTTTTTTCTTTCTTGTGTTCTTCGTTGGTGTTGGTTACAGATAGAAATAGTATCTTTGGGTTCTCATTCCTTTCAACCTTAGACCATTTGGTGTGGCTTCGGTGAAGTGCTCGGGGCGATGATGTGTCACCTTTCCCCCAAGGGGAACACCGCCCCCTCCCCCTAAACCAATTCGGTGACTTCGGTGAGTTTTCCCCTTTCTCCCCTTGTCATGTGATTCCCCCCCCCCTTTTTTAAATCAAACTTTATATAATAAAAAAATGAAGGGGGATTGGGGAATTAGCGGAATACCATTTCCAAACTTTGGAGGAGGAAAGAGGGAAAATGAGGTGGCGCTGATGTGACATTTGGGGGAGTTGGTCTTCACACCATATAGTCTTATCCTTAATACGTAATTTATACCTTAGACTCGTTAGTATGTTTTCTTTGATCAAATTGGTTGAAATTAGAGATTTGATTACAGATAATATTTGGGTTACGGACTGTAAGATACGTCTACTGCGGTCCGTAATCAATCTGTTTTTTTGCCCAAATCCAAATAAATGTGTTACGGACTGTAAGACATATCCATTACGATCTGTAATGTAATTTATCTGTTTCTGGTTAAACCCTAATATATTTGGTTTATGAATCATAAGGTGACAATATTACAATCTGTAATGTTTTTGAATTCATCCGAAACCTTAATTTTGGGTTACGGACTATTATAGACCAATAATACGGTTTGTAATGCATTCATTTTGACTAAAATTTGACCACTGGGTTACGGACCGTAAGAGGTCATAATACGGTTTATAATTGGTCATGTATCCAAAATAGAACCCATTTGTTAAGCTTTTAAAATGGAGTTAAGTGCAATTTTCGTCCCTGTGGTTTGCACAAGTTAACAAGTTCAATCCAGCCCTAACCCCTTGAGTCCCTACGATTTGTCGGGTTAACACATTACATCCCTGGACCTAACGGTCGTTAGTTTTTTTTGTAAGTAAGAAAATTATGGGTGGCATTGATTAGTAGGCAAATTGAGGATGTATCTACTAAAATGTGAAGTGAGGAAATACAATCAAATAAAAATGGATTATACAATGAAAGTATATAAATAGCAGATTAATTGGATGAAAGAGAAGGTACCAACCATGGTGGCATAGTAATTGGAGTAAGTATTGAATGATGATTTGTAGGGAATAATAAAAGAGACTATGGTGTATCCCCGCGTTGTGGGGAGGGAGTCTGTAAAAACGTGTATTACAAATCTGTATATGTGCATCAAATACATGCAAACCGAATAAAATGAAGTGGCTAACCCTAGAATGAACTAGAATATAACTATATATATGGTCCACTAACCACTTGGCCCACATGGCCTAACCCAAGCCCATTAACCAAACTGAGCCCAATAAATACAAACAGGCTTGATAAAGACAAGCGTAAACCTATCCTATTTATGGGCCTTACATCATCTATAAGACAAAAAGAAAAATACAAAATACAGCTGAAACACCACAAAACAAAACCAAAAGAAGCCGGGCTCCAAAAAAAAAAAAGAAAACATATACAATAATATGGCTCTAAGTAGCGGAAAAATTAGAGACATGTTATTTATATAGAGACCCATCACATTTTGGACAGGCTTCCTTATTATAACAAAACAGCTAATATTTTCCTTTGATTGTAACAATCTTCCAGCTCCACCAATTCCGACTTCATTAGCAACGGGTTATTGCCAATACATTTTTCTTTCAAACCCACAATTTTAGAGAAGACTAAGGGTACGTAATTTAAATGAAGTAACATTATATACTGAAGGTATAGAGGGTTGGTTTACTTTTCAATAGTTTAAGTATTACAAGCTTGCAAACTGAAATGAAGTGTTCCTCGCCTTTTATAGACTGGAAAAATAGATATATACGTACTACAATTAATCAATAACTACATTTATTATTACATGATAGACTTTTTTAACCAATCACATAAACTTTAATCAATAAAAAAATATTAAAAAATTTGATAACTTGTCAACAGATGTTCATAAACAACTGTAATCCAATACAATTATCCACTGAAGGATAATACAACCAGATTTTTAAAACAGACTTTGTAATGAATATCAAACAAAATAACTATGAATTTAAATTACACCAGTCTTTTCAAATTCATAATTAGTAACAGTCGCTACAGTCATAAAAGTCTTTGGTGGACAATGTACACCTGAACTATCTAGATGAAACCTGACAGAAAATACAACTGCAATTAATGCTAAATGTACTTATTTTTACTATTATTAAACATCAAAAAAACATTACCATTTTTATTCACAATGTCTAATAATATTTTTTATTATTCACAATCTATTATGTTTTAAATTATTAATATGACTATTATCATTAGTTTCCAACAACTGTGATCAATTACAATTTTCAACTGACTTTTAGGATGATGTAACCAGATTTTGAAAACAGAGTTTGTAAAACCTAACTTGTAATTAGTATGTAACGAAATCAGTCTTTTCAAATTCATAATTACAAACAATCGACACAGCCCTAAAAGTCTTTGATGACTGCTGTGGAGATGAAGGATCTAGATGAAAACATAACATAAATTTACACATTATTCTTTTTATATTAATTAAACAAGAAAAAATTACACCGTTAGTCCTTGTGGTTTACACCTAGTTTCAATGTAAGGTACTAAGGTTTTATTGTTTCTCCTTAAGGTATTAACCTTTTAATTTGTATCAATGTTAGGTATTATAAGAGGATAGAGATGGATAGAGATGTTGATAAATTGGGTTAATTGAAATGGGTGTTAGGGTTAGGGTTTATGATCTATAAATTGGGGAAGAAGATAAGAGGATTTTACTGAAATACCCTCACGTGCAGGTCACATGACCAAACTTAACGGAGAAAACTAACCAAGTTAGCCATAAAGGACATAACGTGCAAGATTTTAAAAGATAAAGGACAAAACCAATCAATTTTAAAGTTAAAGGACATTCTTTGCAATCGGGTATAAACCTAAAGGACAAAACTTGTAATTCAGTCTAATTTGTATTAATGTCAGGTATTAGGGACTAACCTGTTTAAAACTTAACTGAGTTAACCCTCACATGAGTTGCATGTGAGGGTATTATGGTCCATTCACCCTAAAACCCTTTGAACCCCATAATATATGAATCCTCAATATGTTTCAGGCCTCATAAATAACTGAGCAGATGACAAAACGTATGCCCATGAAACCAAATGTAATGAAAAATTACAAAATCTACCTGTAGAATTTAAAAAAATATGAAATTTATTATAAGCATGACAATACCACATGCCTTCCATAGTCTCAGGTTTGGCTGTTGCTACAGATCCCTGTGATGATTGACGATTGACGATTGTAAACGTAGAATGTCCGAGAGGTTTGCCTCTTAGGATCCAACAAAGATATGCATACAGACAACGAATGAACTAAAACTGATTTTGGCCGTGAATCCTCCAAAGCATGGCGAAATAATCTTGTTACAAAACTGTAAAGATATATATGAAACTGTTATATGTTCATTTGTTCATCAAAAAATGATATAAAAAAGTAGATTTTACACTGCAAACTGATCTTCAAAGTAAGAAAGTTAGATGCTAACCTTGGGCTAGATATTTTAGCAGCTAGTCCTGGGGGAGCATACCTGGTTATAGCACAAAGTGCTTTTGCTGCATTGGTTATTAGTTCATAATCCAAACCGCCTAAAGAATATAAAACTAACTGTAATACAAAAAAAAAAAAAAAAGACAGCCACATCCACCAATATATTGACAATGGAGATTACATGGTTTCAACATAAATTGCAATGTTGCCTATTGTATAAACAGAAAATATTAGCATTTTGTTTTAGAAAGACTTTGATGACATCAATGGTTGACCAAAATTTTGAAATAGATATATATACACACATTTATTGTGTAATTGTCCTTCTAATGCGTTTCACTGTTTCATCCAACAAACCTTACTGTACAAACCTTCTATAGTGTATTAGTATCCTAATTACCTTTAAAAACATATGAAAATTATGTGCCACTATCCACAAAATATCAGGAGCATTTGGGGTGTAGTGGCCGCTATTTTTCTTCTTCTTTTCCAGCTTGAGGGGAGTGTCAAGGTCTTATCACTGGATTCTATTCTTAGCAAGCTACAGATCCATAAAATTTGATCTCTATTTGATAATTGGTATGTTGATACTTTAAATGATAGGAATCTGGATTACTATTTTCTAATGTAATATGAACGTAGAACAAGCAACATTCAGAGCCTATACATAGCCAACTGAAAAAGATTCTAAAACATGTGAAAGTCAACCTCTTGTCATACGTTGACTCCATTTCGTGAACCAAAGGTAATATACCATTCGTAAATTACCATTCGTAAATGTGTTTTGTTTACGGTTGATTTCTTATTCAACCCTTTAATTAACTTGCAGGTAGGTTTATGATAGTTAGATTGACTTCAGTATGGGGTTTAAAGGATTTTGGGGTGAATGGACCATAATACCCTCACATGCAACTCATGTGAGGGTGAACTCAGTTAAGTTTTAACAAGGTTAGTCCCTAATACCTGACATTGATACAAATTAAAAGGTTAATAACTTAAGGAGAAACAATAAAACCTTAGTACCTTACATTGAAATTAGGTGGAAACCATAAGGACTAACGGTGTAATTTTTTCATTAAACAATTAAAAATATTGTACTTACAAATGATTTGAAGTCTTTTATTGTTCCTATAACTTTAAAAAAAGAAAATATATTTTATAGAAATTAAAATTCTTTAAAAAGATCAGCATTTATAAAATATGTAATTATAGTTTTCAATAGATAATATTTCCATGACAAACTTTTTTAAGAAATGATGTGAAATATTTACATATAATTCACTTAAATTATTATAACCATCTGTTTGATAATGTTTATCAACAACTATTGAATTGTAAACAGATATTCAAATTCACCAAAAGTTAGTAATTCCCAAATAACTATAAATTTAAATTAAATTAAATCACCGTTTTCAAATTCATAATAATTACAAACAGTCCGCACAGCCCTAAAAGTCTTTAATGGTAACTGTAGAGATGAAGTGTAACACCCCAAAACTCTCGTTTCGCCTATTATGCCATTAGGCGTAATCGATAAAATAACAAAACGGGTTTTATGGTGGGTGTTTTAACCATAAAATAATAAAATGAGGCTAAACTCATTACTAGAACTATTCTAGTTAATGTTATAATCAAAAGGTGAACCCGAGACTAAACTTGAAGGGCCTTGGTTGCTAATATGTCAAAGTGAGTTTTATTTATAAAAATAAATCAATAAAAACACACACACAAGAAGTGTGTGTATCGTGTGATGATCAGGAGGTTCACCTCCTTGAACCTCAAACCCCAAAACACAAGAACAAGGCCAAATCCAAGCCAAAATCAAGGGGCTTTCGGTGCATGAGCAAGAAACGGGTTATATGGGTCCTAAACTACAACAAGGTACCTTTAATTCGTGTTGAATTTGATGTTAAACTCGTTTTTGATTTGGGTCAAAATCTAGGGTTTTGGCAAAACGTGAATTTATGAGTTGTTAGAGGTTTCTCTAGCTTTAGGGAGCCTCAATTAGGTATAATTCGGTTATGAATCACATTCTACATGTGCAATTGATTTTGACCATATGATTATGTGAATATGTAAGATTTGGGGTTTAACCTCTAGGTTGAATCAACTTATATCTAGTAATCCTTGTGACTCTTAGGAGTTGTTAATATGAGAAATTTAGGCAAAATGGTCTAAATAATGTATTATGATGATGATTAGACAAATGGTTATGTTTTGGCTAATCTTGAGCTTTAAAACTAAACAAATTGGTGGGTGCACACCAAGTGTTCGATTAAATGCCAAGTTGGTGAACACTAGTGAAACTATGAAGTTAGAATCATGTAAGAGCTATCAATCGTATGTGATATTGGTTTGTAATAAGCCAAGTTAATCGGATATTCTATATAAGAAAATGGCTATGGATTTAGCTATAAATGGGTAATGAATACATGATTTATGGATAGTGAATTAAATCCATGTTATGTATTCTAATAATCAAGTTTGACATATCCCTAAGTAGGTACAAGAACTAGGGATGCAAACGGGTCAAACGGATGCAAGCAATGCGTATGGAAGCAAGAACGGATATGAGGTAAGTTTTACTTACACCAATGTACTATAACATAGCTTAATTGTTATAAATAGTGGTTTTAAATCTTGAGTGCGAGATAAAAATAAACCCTAAGGGGTAGAATCTATTAAGTGGGTCGCCATATGTGCTCTCAATACAAAATGTGTTTTATGACCTTAATCGAGATAATGAGTTATGACCAAATGGAGAAATCCATCAAACGGGTCAACTAATAAAGATATGTGAGAAATGATGTTTTAATCCAATTAAATCAATTTAATGAAGTTGTTAAGCATGTTGTTAAACGGGTCAAGTTTGTGACACTTGAACCATATATAAAAACTTGGATAACTTAGTATTATGAACGACGTGTCTAAACGGATCAAATGGTGATATCCTCACCATGTGAGTCCAATACTTGATGCTTGTGTTTCAAGCAATAAGATTCATGAGGTTAAACGGGTCAAATGGCAAGGTATTACCATTTGAGTTTCGAGGAATTAATGTGTATATTTAGAAAGCACGCAGGTAGATGCATTTGCGCATGCACGCTTGATGCTAAGAATCGTGGAGGATACGCACAAGGTATGAGAATGGGTCAACGCCACCCGGTAAGTCCGTAGTCGAATAAACGCCTTCGGGCGAAGCAACATGGGTGATAAAAGTACTCACATGAGGCGTGGGTGCCAATCAAGTAAGTTATTTTCATAACTGTGTCAAATGCGCGCTAATGCGCTTAGAATTGACTAAACAAGTGAAAACTTGAGAAAGGATGAAACTCTAAGTCCGGAAGACTTAGAGGTTTTTAAACAAGTCATTGAGTCAAAAACATTGGATTTGAAACAAGAAGTTTCGCCACGAATGGCTAAATTGAAAGATTTGGTCATGAGGGGCATTTTGGGGATTTAAAGGATTAATAAAGGTTGATTCTAAGAATCTAAGTCGTAATGAAACAAATCGGACAAACGCTTTTGTTGATCAAGTGTCTAATGACTTGACAACTCAAACGGTATGCAATTTAAGTGGTCAAAAGTGCCTTGTTTGATTTAAGGCCTTAATGGGTCAAATTGGGTAAAAGTCGCCATAAACATTCAAAACTAAGAACCGGATCATGGCGACATGAACCGGACTATAATTTCAGTCAAACAAAGGTTTATTTAGTCGGCAAGTCAATGCTTAGGCTTCGGGAATCATCAAATGCGGTTGCAACATGATTCCCATGCTTAAAAGTCACCAAACAAACATCAGAGGCTTCGCGCGGCCGCTCACAGGGACCGCGCGGCCGCTCACAGCGCCCAGCGAATTGATAAAATTGATCAGAAGCTTCGCGCGGCCGCGCGATAAAAGCGACCGGCCGCGCGCAGAAGACAGCCAGACAACGCGATCTTTAAAATTCAATATAAAATCGTAGAAAAATCGTTAGGAGGTGTTCTTTATATGCCTGGAAAGCTCTCGGAGCGTAGAACAACTCTTATTTGAAAGTCGAATTCAGATTTTGGGTTTTAAAAAGGGTAAAATCTATCCGAACAGCTGCTGCGCAAAAGTTGCAGCAGTTTGTTCTCCTGATAAAGGGTCGTTTGGCCTGGTTCGTTCCGTTTCGACGTGTAACGACTATCATACTAGTTTAAATGAATCATTGATAACTCACTAACCATTCTTTGTGTAATGGTGCTAGGTAAACAAGGGATGGAAGTTCTGTAGCAAGGATCAAGTCGCGAAAAGAGCCGAACACACCCGATCACTCATCAAGCTTCCGCAATAGAATTCAAAGAACTCCCGTTAAAACTCAAAATAGTAGTCTATGTTTTAGCTATAAAAGTGTAAAAATTTGTGGGAATCAAATGTATGTTTGATCTTAATGGTTTGAGTTTATAATAAATATCAAAGTTTTAATCGGGAGTGGTTTAAGTAAGGCCAAAACCCGCATGATTAGGCGTTGATCGCGTGATTACGGGTTAGGGTGTTACAAGTGGTATCAGAGCCATAGGTTTGAGGGATCCGAGTGTCGGGAAGGATACTTGGACTCAAACCGTGCGCTCAAAGTGTTGAAGGGTGTTCGGTTCGAGACTTGATCGAGGAATCCGGTAAGTAATACCTATAATAAACATCCGTTTTGATCGGAAATTGTTATAGGTAATTAATAGTGATATCGTGTAGATACACGCTATCACAAAAGCTTGATAAGGAAATGGTTAGGTACTCATGGGGCCTATCCAAAAGATTGATTCGGGCAACGAAAATCTCGCATAACATAAATTCTAACATCACTATTGTAGTGATGCGTACTAACACTGAAATGTCATGTTACTAATTAATCAAAATTATAAATGTGACAGGGATGATAACATTTTATTTGATCGGGAGAGGATCAAATGATTCACCAAACGAGGTTGTAGAGGGTTCGGGAGCACGGCTGATAGCATGCTCACTAAGAACCAAGTCAAGTAACGACTCGGGCTAATGGATCAGTAACGAAAGGGAACACGGGAGCAAGTATCAAACAGGTACATGCTCGAAATCATAGTAGGTGCATTAGTATGCAATTATCACCTGAAGAGTGGTAATTGCATATGCAAACAATAAGCAAATGTGAAAGGTGCATAGTTCACGATAATGAACGATCAATGCACAAACTTAACTTGAACATCGAGACCGGGTTGGGGGTAATCATCCCAAACTAATGTTTAGAAATGCGTTGTGATCATTCCAATGAGTGCGATCACACAAAGTTTATTAAATTGAAAACACATCGCTTTTCTTAATGAATAAAGGTAAAAACCTAACATTGAATAATTTATCAAGGAAGGGTTTTACCAAGTAAAATAAGAGGCATAAGCATGAGCTGAAAATTTGCTTGCATAGGGTGTGATGCCTTAATTATAATAAGTCCAAGTGTACCATATGCGAATTACTTACCCTGGCCAGGTAAGTGTTAAACATATGATACCATGGGTTTCTTATGATTAATACATATACAACTTATGTAACAAAGGCTTAGTAAGTGTGAGGTGCTGGGGGATTTTGGACGTAGTCCACTGTCTAACACGGCAGGGATGCGATCCATGCAAGACCTTGAGCGAGGCACCAGCTGGAATACGCTGGGCTAGCAAAGAGGACAACAAACTGGAGCGTTTGGATGTAGTCCACTGTCTAACACGGCAGGGATGCGATCCATGCAAGACCTTGAGCGAGGCACCAGCTGGAATACGCTGGGCTAGCAAAGAGGACAACAAACTGGAGCGTTTGGATGTAGTCCACTGTCTAACATGGCATGGATGCAATCCATGCAAGACCTTGAGCGAGGCACCAGCTTATACGTTGGGCTAGCAAAACAGGCAATATACAAAACGAGTTATCATGGGTTGATACAGAGATAGACTCGAACCTTAATCAAAGTTTAGTCATAAACAGATTTAGCTTGAAAATAGACTTGGACCTTAATCAAGGTTAAGTCATAATTAAACTCGGACTTTTATAGAAGATTAAACTCTTAAAGAGGGACTTGAACTTTAATCCAAGGTTGAGTCCTAATCACATTCGGGTAAGTCATGAATCTTTTGATTAATAACATAAACAGCGGTCTTGGGCCGTGACAAATCAGTAAATCATTCAACCCTCGGGTTAGGAATGAAAAAGGTGTAAACTGCAATAACAGTAGATTGTATCGTTGGTACAATTTTATGCAAATTACGATAACAGTTGGATTGTATAGTTAATACAATCTGATGCAAACCGTGATAACAGGAGATTAGTCAATACAATACGTTGTAATGGCCAATCGACACCGTGTTTTATGAAAAGAAAACCGACCTCAAGTTAATTGAGATCGGTAAATCAGAAAAAGGACTTTTAGAAACTGAGCGTTCTAAATATATAAACGATTTGAAATCTGAAACTCAAAAGATTTTTTTTAAGCGGGTCGGTTGGGGCAATGACCACCAATCGACTTAGCAAAACGGGAACTTGGGGAAAACCCAAATCAAAAAAAAAAAAAAAAAAAAAATTTGACGAACATGAATTAGATATGTTATGGGTGAAACCCAAGCATAGTAAACCGGATAACTCACTTGGTGTGAGGTTAAGAAGCAGGGTGAATCATAATGAATCATCTCTTAGAATACGATACTTGAAACACGGAGTCTAGCAAATCGGCTGGGTAAAATGTGGGAATCGATAACAATTCCCACAACAAACACTAAGGGTAAGGGAAACCCAATAAGTGGCGAATTCTTAAAATAAGGATTAGCCAAAGGAAAGAAAAAGTTAGCGTAAAGCAAGGTTTGTTTATAACATTATAGCAAACCAAGAAGAAACGAGGGTTGGATTCGGGGATGAACCCAAGAAGCTAGAAAACGGCTATGTTAAAAAGTCGGGTTAGTCTTGGAAACCAAGACAAGTTACTTGCTAGTAATAGACGCATAAACATGTATGCATATGCATGTTACAATCGTGGTGTCACAGTAGATGCCCTAAGGTGCATGATAGAATGGACCCTTAAACCGTTACATCCTTCAGGATAATGGTAGACGGGGGTAGTTTGCGGTACTAAAGCGGATCTATGAAAAATACATGAGTAGCTAGACTACCCTGTAAAGGTATGCAAATAGATGTCATGCAAAGAAATAACGTCTAGTTAAACAAAAGATTAGTGTGACTCAAAATAGTGATATAAGGCCGATGCCTTCAAAAAAAAATCGAAAGGTTAGGAGGCCGAGCAAAGGGAAAATCGCCCTAAGTATATAGTACTAGTTGCTTAGACTATAGAATGGCAATTGAACGACCGGTTCTCAAATCGGTTTAGAGAACCAAGGTACTTTGGGGTAACCAAAGAAAATACATGAGAAAGGTTTCGGGGACGAAACCTTTTTAAGGGGGGTAGAGTTGTAACACCCCAAAACTCTCGTTTCGCCTATTATGCCATTAGGCGTAATCGATAAAATAACAAAACGGGTTTTATGGTGGGTGTTTTAACCATAAAATAATAAAATGAGGCTAAACTCATTACTAGAACTATTCTAGTTAATGTTATAATCAAAAGGTGAACCCGAGACTAAACTTGAAGGGCCTTGGTTGCTAATATGTCAAAGTGAGTTTTATTTATAAAAATAAATCAATAAAAACACACACACAAGAAGTGTGTGTATCGTGTGATGATCAGGAGGTTCACCTCCTTGAACCTCAAACCCCAAAACACAAGAACAAGGCCAAATCCAAGCCAAAATCAAGGGGCTTTCGGTGCATGAGCAAGAAACGGGTTATATGGGTCCTAAACTACAACAAGGTACCTTTAATTCGTGTTGAATTTGATGTTAAACTCGTTTTTGATTTGGGTCAAAATCTAGGGTTTTGGCAAAACGTGAATTTATGAGTTGTTAGAGGTTTCTCTAGCTTTAGGGAGCCTCAATTAGGTATAATTCGGTTATGAATCACATTCTACATGTGCAATTGATTTTGACCATATGATTATGTGAATATGTAAGATTTGGGGTTTAACCTCTAGGTTGAATCAACTTATATCTAGTAATCCTTGTGACTCTTAGGAGTTGTTAATATGAGAAATTTAGGCAAAATGGTCTAAATAATGTATTATGATGATGATTAGACAAATGGTTATGTTTTGGCTAATCTTGAGCTTTAAAACTAAACAAATTGGTGGGTGCACACCAAGTGTTCGATTAAATGCCAAGTTGGTGAACACTAGTGAAACTATGAAGTTAGAATCATGTAAGAGCTATCAATCGTATGTGATATTGGTTTGTAATAAGCCAAGTTAATCGGATATTCTATATAAGAAAATGGCTATGGATTTAGCTATAAATGGGTAATGAATACATGATTTATGGATAGTGAATTAAATCCATGTTATGTATTCTAATAATCAAGTTTGACATATCCCTAAGTAGGTACAAGAACTAGGGATGCAAACGGGTCAAACGGATGCAAGCAATGCGTATGGAAGCAAGAACGGATATGAGGTAAGTTTTACTTACACCAATGTACTATAACATAGCTTAATTGTTATAAATAGTGGTTTTAAATCTTGAGTGCGAGATAAAAATAAACCCTAAGGGGTAGAATCTATTAAGTGGGTCGCCATATGTGCTCTCAATACAAAATGTGTTTTATGACCTTAATCGAGATAATGAGTTATGACCAAATGGAGAAATCCATCAAACGGGTCAACTAATAAAGATATGTGAGAAATGATGTTTTAATCCAATTAAATCAATTTAATGAAGTTGTTAAGCATGTTGTTAAACGGGTCAAGTTTGTGACACTTGAACCATATATAAAAACTTGGATAACTTAGTATTATGAACGACGTGTCTAAACGGATCAAATGGTGATATCCTCACCATGTGAGTCCAATACTTGATGCTTGTGTTTCAAGCAATAAGATTCATGAGGTTAAACGGGTCAAATGGCAAGGTATTACCATTTGAGTTTCGAGGAATTAATGTGTATATTTAGAAAGCACGCAGGTAGATGCATTTGCGCATGCACGCTTGATGCTAAGAATCGTGGAGGATACGCACAAGGTATGAGAATGGGTCAACGCCACCCGGTAAGTCCGTAGTCGAATAAACGCCTTCGGGCGAAGCAACATGGGTGATAAAAGTACTCACATGAGGCGTGGGTGCCAATCAAGTAAGTTATTTTCATAACTGTGTCAAATGCGCGCTAATGCGCTTAGAATTGACTAAACAAGTGAAAACTTGAGAAAGGATGAAACTCTAAGTCCGGAAGACTTAGAGGTTTTTAAACAAGTCATTGAGTCAAAAACATTGGATTTGAAACAAGAAGTTTCGCCACGAATGGCTAAATTGAAAGATTTGGTCATGAGGGGCATTTTGGGGATTTAAAGGATTAATAAAGGTTGATTCTAAGAATCTAAGTCGTAATGAAACAAATCGGACAAACGCTTTTGTTGATCAAGTGTCTAATGACTTGACAACTCAAACGGTATGCAATTTAAGTGGTCAAAAGTGCCTTGTTTGATTTAAGGCCTTAATGGGTCAAATTGGGTAAAAGTCGCCATAAACATTCAAAACTAAGAACCGGATCATGGCGACATGAACCGGACTATAATTTCAGTCAAACAAAGGTTTATTTAGTCGGCAAGTCAATGCTTAGGCTTCGGGAATCATCAAATGCGGTTGCAACATGATTCCCATGCTTAAAAGTCACCAAACAAACATCAGAGGCTTCGCGCGGCCGCTCACAGGGACCGCGCGGCCGCTCACAGCGCCCAGCGAATTGATAAAATTGATCAGAAGCTTCGCGCGGCCGCGCGATAAAAGCGACCGGCCGCGCGCAGAAGACAGCCAGACAACGCGATCTTTAAAATTCAATATAAAATCGTAGAAAAATCGTTAGGAGGTGTTCTTTATATGCCTGGAAAGCTCTCGGAGCGTAGAACAACTCTTATTTGAAAGTCGAATTCAGATTTTGGGTTTTAAAAAGGGTAAAATCTATCCGAACAGCTGCTGCGCAAAAGTTGCAGCAGTTTGTTCTCCTGATAAAGGGTCGTTTGGCCTGGTTCGTTCCGTTTCGACGTGTAACGACTATCATACTAGTTTAAATGAATCATTGATAACTCACTAACCATTCTTTGTGTAATGGTGCTAGGTAAACAAGGGATGGAAGTTCTGTAGCAAGGATCAAGTCGCGAAAAGAGCCGAACACACCCGATCACTCATCAAGCTTCCGCAATAGAATTCAAAGAACTCCCGTTAAAACTCAAAATAGTAGTCTATGTTTTAGCTATAAAAGTGTAAAAATTTGTGGGAATCAAATGTATGTTTGATCTTAATGGTTTGAGTTTATAATAAATATCAAAGTTTTAATCGGGAGTGGTTTAAGTAAGGCCAAAACCCGCATGATTAGGCGTTGATCGCGTGATTACGGGTTAGGGTGTTACAAGTGGTATCAGAGCCATAGGTTTGAGGGATCCGAGTGTCGGGAAGGATACTTGGACTCAAACCGTGCGCTCAAAGTGTTGAAGGGTGTTCGGTTCGAGACTTGATCGAGGAATCCGGTAAGTAATACCTATAATAAACATCCGTTTTGATCGGAAATTGTTATAGGTAATTAATAGTGATATCGTGTAGATACACGCTATCACAAAAGCTTGATAAGGAAATGGTTAGGTACTCATGGGGCCTATCCAAAAGATTGATTCGGGCAACGAAAATCTCGCATAACATAAATTCTAACATCACTATTGTAGTGATGCGTACTAACACTGAAATGTCATGTTACTAATTAATCAAAATTATAAATGTGACAGGGATGATAACATTTTATTTGATCGGGAGAGGATCAAATGATTCACCAAACGAGGTTGTAGAGGGTTCGGGAGCACGGCTGATAGCATGCTCACTAAGAACCAAGTCAAGTAACGACTCGGGCTAATGGATCAGTAACGAAAGGGAACACGGGAGCAAGTATCAAACAGGTACATGCTCGAAATCATAGTAGGTGCATTAGTATGCAATTATCACCTGAAGAGTGGTAATTGCATATGCAAACAATAAGCAAATGTGAAAGGTGCATAGTTCACGATAATGAACGATCAATGCACAAACTTAACTTGAACATCGAGACCGGGTTGGGGGTAATCATCCCAAACTAATGTTTAGAAATGCGTTGTGATCATTCCAATGAGTGCGATCACACAAAGTTTATTAAATTGAAAACACATCGCTTTTCTTAATGAATAAAGGTAAAAACCTAACATTGAATAATTTATCAAGGAAGGGTTTTACCAAGTAAAATAAGAGGCATAAGCATGAGCTGAAAATTTGCTTGCATAGGGTGTGATGCCTTAATTATAATAAGTCCAAGTGTACCATATGCGAATTACTTACCCTGGCCAGGTAAGTGTTAAACATATGATACCATGGGTTTCTTATGATTAATACATATACAACTTATGTAACAAAGGCTTAGTAAGTGTGAGGTGCTGGGGGATTTTGGACGTAGTCCACTGTCTAACACGGCAGGGATGCGATCCATGCAAGACCTTGAGCGAGGCACCAGCTGGAATACGCTGGGCTAGCAAAGAGGACAACAAACTGGAGCGTTTGGATGTAGGCCACTGTCTAACACGGCAGGGATGCGATCCATGCAAGACCTTGAGCGAGGCACCAGCTGGAATACGCTGGGCTAGCAAAGAGGACAACAAACTGGAGCGTTTGGATGTAGTCCACTGTCTAACACGGCAGGGATGCGATCCATGCAAGACCTTGAGCGAGGCACCAGCTGGAATACGCTGGGCTAGCAAAGAGGACAACAAACTGGAGCGTTTGGATGTAGTCCACTGTCTAACATGGCATGGATGCAATCCATGCAAGACCTTGAGCGAGGCACCAGCTTATACGTTGGGCTAGCAAAACAGGCAATATACAAAACGAGTTATCATGGGTTGATACAGAGATAGACTCGAACCTTAATCAAAGTTTAGTCATAAACAGATTTAGCTTGAAAATAGACTTGGACCTTAATCAAGGTTAAGTCATAATTAAACTCGGACTTTTATAGAAGATTAAACTCTTAAAGAGGGACTTGAACTTTAATCCAAGGTTGAGTCCTAATCACATTCGGGTAAGTCATGAATCTTTTGATTAATAACATAAACAGCGGTCTTGGGCCGTGACAAATCAGTAAATCATTCAACCCTCGGGTTAGGAATGAAAAAGGTGTAAACTGCAATAACAGTAGATTGTATCGTTGGTACAATTTTATGCAAATTACGATAACAGTTGGATTGTATAGTTAATACAATCTGATGCAAACCGTGATAACAGGAGATTAGTCAATACAATACGTTGTAATGGCCAATCGACACCGTGTTTTATGAAAAGAAAACCGACCTCAAGTTAATTGAGATCGGTAAATCAGAAAAAGGACTTTTAGAAACTGAGCGTTCTAAATATATAAACGATTTGAAATCTGAAACTCAAAAGATTTTTTTTAAGCGGGTCAGTTGGGGCAATGACCACCAATCGACTTAGCAAAACGGGAACTTGGGGAAAACCCAAATCAAAAAAAAAAAAAAAAAAAAATTTGACGAACATGAATTAGATATGTTATGGGTGAAACCCAAGCATAGTAAACCGGATAACTCACTTGGTGTGAGGTTAAGAAGCAGGGTGAATCATAATGAATCATCTCTTAGAATACGATACTTGAAACACGGAGTCTAGCAAATCGGCTGGGTAAAATGTGGGAATCGATAACAATTCCCACAACAAACACTAAGGGTAAGGGAAACCCAATAAGTGGCGAATTCTTAAAATAAGGATTAGCCAAAGGAAAGAAAAAGTTAGCGTAAAGCAAGGTTTGTTTATAACATTATAGCAAACCAAGAAGAAACGAGGGTTGGATTCGGGGATGAACCCAAGAAGCTAGAAAACGGCTATGTTAAAAAGTCGGGTTAGTCTTGGAAACCAAGACAAGTTACTTGCTAGTAATAGACGCATAAACATGTATGCATATGCATGTTACAATCGTGGTGTCACAGTAGATGCCCTAAGGTGCATGATAGAATGGACCCTTAAACCGTTACATCCTTCAGGATAATGGTAGACGGGGGTAGTTTGCGGTACTAAAGCGGATCTATGAAAAATACATGAGTAGCTAGACTACCCTGTAAAGGTATGCAAATAGATGTCATGCAAAGAAATAACGTCTAGTTAAACAAAAGATTAGTGTGACTCAAAATAGTGATATAAGGCCGATGCCTTCAAAAAAAATCGAAAGGTTAGGAGGCCGAGCAAAGGGAAAATCGCCCTAAGTATATAGTACTAGTTGCTTAGACTATAGAATGGCAATTGAACGACCGGTTCTCAAATCGGTTTAGAGAACCAAGGTACTTTGGGGTAACCAAAGAAAATACATGAGAAAGGTTTCGGGGACGAAACCTTTTTAAGGGGGGTAGAGTTGTAACACCCCAAAACTCTCGTTTCGCCTATTATGCCATTAGGCGTAATCGATAAAATAACAAAACGGGTTTTATGGTGGGTTTTTTAACCATAAAATAATAAAATGAGGCTAAACTCATTACTAGAACTATTCTAGTTAATGTTATAATCAAAAGGTGAACCCGAGACTAAACTTGAAGGGCCTTGGTTGCTAATATGTCAAAGTGAGTTTTATTTATAAAAATAAATCAATAAAAACACACACACAAGAAGTGTGTGTATCGTGTGATGATCAGGAGGTTCACCTCCTTGAACCTCAAACCCCAAAACACAAGAACAAGGCCAAATCCAAGCCAAAATCAAGGGGCTTTCGGTGCATGAGCAAGAAACGGGTTATATGGGTCCTAAACTACAACAAGGTACCTTTAATTCGTGTTGAATTTGATGTTAAACTCGTTTTTGATTTGGGTCAAAATCTAGGGTTTTGGCAAAACGTGAATTTATGAGTTGTTAGAGGTTTCTCTAGCTTTAGGGAGCCTCAATTAGGTATAATTCGGTTATGAATCACATTCTACATGTGCAATTGATTTTGACCATATGATTATGTGAATATGTAAGATTTGGGGTTTAACCTCTAGGTTGAATCAACTTATATCTAGTAATCCTTGTGACTCTTAGGAGTTGTTAATATGAGAAATTTAGGCAAAATGGTCTAAATAATGTATTATGATGATGATTAGACAAATGGTTATGTTTTGGCTAATCTTGAGCTTTAAAACTAAACAAATTGGTGGGTGCACACCAAGTGTTCGATTAAATGCCAAGTTGGTGAACACTAGTGAAACTATGAAGTTAGAATCATGTAAGAGCTATCAATCGTATGTGATATTGGTTTGTAATAAGCCAAGTTAATCGGATATTCTATATAAGAAAATGGCTATGGATTTAGCTATAAATGGGTAATGAATACATGATTTATGGATAGTGAATTAAATCCATGTTATGTATTCTAATAATCAAGTTTGACATATCCCTAAGTAGGTACAAGAACTAGGGATGCAAACGGGTCAAACGGATGCAAGCAATGCGTATGGAAGCAAGAACGGATATGAGGTAAGTTTTACTTACACCAATGTACTATAACATAGCTTAATTGTTATAAATAGTGGTTTTAAATCTTGAGTGCGAGATAAAAATAAACCCTAAGGGGTAGAATCTATTAAGTGGGTCGCCATATGTGCTCTCAATACAAAATGTGTTTTATGACCTTAATCGAGATAATGAGTTATGACCAAATGGAGAAATCCATCAAACGGGTCAACTAATAAAGATATGTGAGAAATGATGTTTTAATCCAATTAAATCAATTTAATGAAGTTGTTAAGCATGTTGTTAAACGGGTCAAGTTTGTGACACTTGAACCATATATAAAAACTTGGATAACTTAGTATTATGAACGACGTGTCTAAACGGATCAAATGGTGATATCCTCACCATGTGAGTCCAATACTTGATGCTTGTGTTTCAAGCAATAAGATTCATGAGGTTAAACGGGTCAAATGGCAAGGTATTACCATTTGAGTTTCGAGGAATTAATGTGTATATTTAGAAAGCACGCAGGTAGATGCATTTGCGCATGCACGCTTGATGCTAAGAATCGTGGAGGATACGCACAAGGTATGAGAATGGGTCAACGCCACCCGGTAAGTCCGTAGTCGAATAAACGCCTTCGGGCGAAGCAACATGGGTGATAAAAGTACTCACATGAGGCGTGGGTGCCAATCAAGTAAGTTATTTTCATAACTGTGTCAAATGCGCGCTAATGCGCTTAGAATTGACTAAACAAGTGAAAACTTGAGAAAGGATGAAACTCTAAGTCCGGAAGACTTAGAGGTTTTTAAACAAGTCATTGAGTCAAAAACATTGGATTTGAAACAAGAAGTTTCGCCACGAATGGCTAAATTGAAAGATTTGGTCATGAGGGGCATTTTGGGGATTTAAAGGATTAATAAAGGTTGATTCTAAGAATCTAAGTCGTAATGAAACAAATCGGACAAACGCTTTTGTTGATCAAGTGTCTAATGACTTGACAACTCAAACGGTATGCAATTTAAGTGGTCAAAAGTGCCTTGTTTGATTTAAGGCCTTAATGGGTCAAATTGGGTAAAAGTCGCCATAAACATTCAAAACTAAGAACCGGATCATGGCGACATGAACCGGACTATAATTTCAGTCAAACAAAGGTTTATTTAGTCGGCAAGTCAATGCTTAGGCTTCGGGAATCATCAAATGCGGTTGCAACATGATTCCCATGCTTAAAAGTCACCAAACAAACATCAGAGGCTTCGCGCGGCCGCTCACAGGGACCGAGCGGCCGCTCACAGCGCCCAGCGAATTGATAAAATTGATCAGAAGCTTCGCGCGGCCGCGCGATAAAAGCGACCGGCCGCGCGCAGAAGACAGCCAGACAACGCGATCTTTAAAATTCAATATAAAATCGTAGAAAAATCGTTAGGAGGTGTTCTTTATATGCCTGGAAAGCTCTCGGAGCGTAGAACAACTCTTATTTGAAAGTCGAATTCAGATTTTGGGTTTTAAAAAGGGTAAAATCTATCCGAACAGCTGCTGCGCAAAAGTTGCAGCAGTTTGTTCTCCTGATAAAGGGTCGTTTGGCCTGGTTCGTTCCGTTTCGACGTGTAACGACTATCATACTAGTTTAAATGAATCATTGATAACTCACTAACCATTCTTTGTGTAATGGTGCTAGGTAAACAAGGGATGGAAGTTCTGTAGCAAGGATCAAGTCGCGAAAAGAGCCGAACACACCCGATCACTCATCAAGCTTCCGCAATAGAATTCAAAGAACTCCCGTTAAAACTCAAAATAGTAGTCTATGTTTTAGCTATAAAAGTGTAAAAATTTGTGGGAATCAAATGTATGTTTGATCTTAATGGTTTGAGTTTATAATAAATATCAAAGTTTTAATCGGGAGTGGTTTAAGTAAGGCCAAAACCCGCATGATTAGGCGTTGATCGCGTGATTACGGGTTAGGGTGTTACATGAAGGATATTTATTGGAAACATAACATAAATTCATACATCATTATTTTTATATTAATTAAAAAATTAAAACTATTGCTCTTACAAATGATTTGCAATCTTTTATTGTAAGTATAACTTTAAATAATGAACATATATTTTGTAGCAATAAACATCACAAAAATATAATCATCTATAAAACGTGTAATTATAATTTTTAATGAAGACTTATTATACATGAACTAAATAATATTTCGTTGAATAACCATCTGTTTCATAATGTTTATCAACAATAATTGATAAACATATATTAATATTTTTTTATTTACAACGTGTAATAATATTTTTTATTCAAAATGTGTAATTTTTTTAAATTATTAATATGAATATTCTCATTAGTTTCAATTACATAGTAATAAACTTCATATTGAAACCTATTCTAAGTTCAAAGGTATGTCTAATTTGACGACTTGCAAACAGATGTTTTCAAACAACTGTGATCCATTACAGTTGTTGAGCTGAAGGATGATGTAACCATAATTTTAAAACAGACTCAGTAAAACTTAACTTGTAATCAATATCTAACGAAATAACTATATTTAATTGGTGTTCATTGTGTTTTACACTCCATTGTGTCTTACGCAAGTGGGTTTTTGACTTTTTTTTCGAAAGTATAACAATATGGTACTCATATTAAAGATAAAAAAACGCTTGATTTTATGGTATAATTTTTTTAAAAAAACGATGACGTATAAAAAAGTTACGGACATTTAAAAATGAAGGTGGAAATGGCATGTGACTTGCATGTGCATATATTTTTTTTGACAAAATTACCCCTCCCACTTGTTTAATCCTTTATCACATGTCATTTTCTAGTGGCTTCTCACTATTCTCATTTTTTGTAGCCTTTGTAGAATAACCCAACCCTCATGTGGTATTAGTTAAATTTAAAAAAATATATATAAGACAAGAAAACCCTAGCTATTTTTTCCTTTTTCTTCTTCTTCATACGGCCTCTCTCTTCCCTTTCATCCTCTTCGATTAAACCTTCAATCTCCGAGTCTATGGCTGTGCAAATGCACCGACCTGAACTGAAGACCAAAGATTTTAGATTCTCGTTATCGGTCTCAAAGTTGTTTGGTTTATTTGTTTCCATCAGAAACCCGAGACAGATTGCAAAAGGGCTGCTGAATTCAAACGAAGTAACTCCATTGAATTTTTATGAATTTAATTTACAAATAGGTGCACATCATTGATTTCAACGATTAAGGTAAATCTAAGAGGGTGTTTGGGATTGAGTTTCATACCAACTTATTGACTTATTAGCTTTTTGAAAAAGCTAATAAGTCAATAAGTTGTTTGTGTAACCCAAAAGCACTTTCTGTTTTGACTTTTGGCTTTTAGCATTTTAAGGGTGGAAAAGCTGTTTTGAAAAGTTAGAAATCCTAGCTTTTGGCTTTTGGCTTTTGACTTTTGGAAAAAAATTACAAATTTATCACCCATACAACCAATATTCACAATAAGTTAAGCGAAACACTTAAAAAAATAACAATCTATTGACTTTTTGACGTTTCCCATCCCAAAAGCTAATCCAAACACTTTTTTTAAAACTCCTTTTCAAAAAGTCATAAGCCAATAAGCACTTTTGACCAAAAGCACTTTTGCATTTCCAAACTCAATCCCAAACACCCTCTAAGTGGCTTATTTTGGAATTAAATTACATCTTGACTCTTGTATATTGATTGGGATTTTGGGAATTAAGTGGTTTAGGGTATGTTTGGTAAGGAGCTTTTAAGAGCTTTTAGGAGCTTCAAGCTTCAAGCTTTTAAGAAAAAGCTCCTATTCAATAAAAAGTCTTGTTTGGTTGAAGGAGCTGGAAGCTTTTAGGTTAGAGAAAAAACTCTATAGTGAAAAGCTACTAGTACTAGCTTTTAAGAAAAAGCTCTACTAGCTACAAGCTTTTAATTAGTAAATGACACAACTACCCATTCTGTTTTAAAAATAAAATAAAAACCTTCTTTATAAGCTTTTAATTATGCCCATTTTGGTCATTTTATACATTTTATTAAAAGCTCCAGCTACTCTGCCAAACACCAAAATATATTTAAAAAGCTTCCAGCTATCAGCTTTCAGCTACCAGCTTGCAACTTCCAGCTAACAGCCACCAGCTAGTTTTGCCAAACATACCATTAACTTTAAATTGTTGCTCGGTTGAATCCTGCATGCCATATGTTTGTTAAAATGTCCAAGTTAGATAGTATTGTAACAATATGATCTTTAAATTGATTTACTAAAGTCTTGGTTTGTTTATTAACTATGTTTCCTTTGGTTATTAGCTAAACATATAATCCAATATGATGTCTATACTTGCAAAGCAGTTGAGTATCCTAAAACTTCATTTTTCCTAAAATGTTGGATCAGTCAACATCTTCTATGGATAATTGTAGTCATGAGTTCTCTACAGAAAATGGTTTAAACATGAAGATGTCGATGAACCCTTTCTGCGAAACAACACTTGAAGAGGCGCTTTAAATCAAGGAATCTTGGTTTGCGTCGGAGATGATTGCTGTGAGTATGGGACCGGGCCAGTGCGTGGACACCCTTCGCACGCCTAACAGTTGCTAAAGTTCTTAAAGCCAACAAATGCTCAACCTCAACAACATCATTTTGTAACAATCATATGTTAACTCAAGTAATTGTTTGAAGACAAAACTGACATTCAGATTCGATAAAATGTCCCACTCATTTTTTAAGTGTTACTTTGTTGTTTTTTCTTGCAAATTTTTGTATGTAAATGAAACAGAGTGACATTTACTAAGTTTTTAAATGATAATTTTCAGGAAAAAAAATTGAAGAACATGGTGAGAAATCTGATTCAAAATACAATTGCTAAATCGGTAATAGTTTTATTTTTATTTTTTTGAGACATGACCAACATCTTTGAAGGTAAAGTTTATAACTTAATTGTTATGAGAAAATGAAATTGAAGGCTTAGATGACGCGTTTGCAACTTGGAATATTGATGACCATGATCTGTGTTGATGATCTTATGTTCATTGTGTATTTGGTCATGTTTATTGTGTTTAATTTCATCATACTAACTTAGGGATGACCATGGTACCGGTCCGGTACCGAAATTTCCTGAAAGTGGGTACTGGTACCGGTACCGAAAACAACCGGTATGGTACCGTCGGTACCGGTATTTGAACGTAAAAATCGGTAAATACCGGTATCGGTAGTGGTACCGAAATTGATTCGATACCGGTTCGGTACCGGTACCCGGTACCATTTGCTCATCCCTATCATACTTCATCTGTCTTTATACACAATATTCTTATTTTATATTATATTTTTATGTGGTTTAAAAAGGTTTTGTTGCACTTATATCATTTTATTGAAGTGATCTTAAAGGTTATCTTTGGAAGGAGTACTTGCACTTGAGTTGAGTTAGGACATCTTGCTCACTTGAGATGCACGTAAGTGTCGATGCATCTAACAATTATATTAGTATGGATCATGAATTTTAAAAATGTTAGTTTGAGGAATTAATCAAATTTTCTACGTTTGTATTCTATCAATTATCAGCGTACTTTCTCACAACCATTTTTCTGGAGTTTTTTCTAAAGAGGTTGGTGAACTCAAGATTTTAGAGATGTAAATAAATTGATTGGAAGTGTTTCCCAGATATAGAAATGATGCAGTCAACTAAAACCTTATGCGTGAGGGAATGACAGTGGTCGGTAAAACGCACCAGGTATAGTGATGAGTAGCCTTTACACAAGGCGATTGCCTTATGTTTTATTAGCTGATATATTTGACTCTTTAAGTGTGATCAAAATGCTTTTTCATTTCAAAACTATTAGTTTTCTTTAATTATTAAAAAACCCAGAGAGAGGTTAAGAAAACATTTGATCACAAATTTGTTAGGGGCGACTTTATGATTTAATGTCTAGACTTTTGTTTTTTTTTTGTTTTTTTTAAACACATAACTGTGAAAAATTACATCAAGATAGCGGGCAGGCGGGCAACAAGCTGCGCCGCCAACCCCTTCTGAATGGCAAACCCTAACCTGCTAAAAACGAACCCATGCCCTCGTGGCGCCGAGACATTGCTATGAATAACCCGTTGGACTCTGGTCAGGAAACGGATGGCTTCCGGTGCCAGGGAGCCAAAGGTATCAAATGCCAGGGGTACGAAAACGTGTTGGTTCTCCTCACAAGCTTTAGCATGTTTCTCAACTTTCTTCACCTCTGCTTTCCACACCGCTTGCCCAACTACAAAACCATTATCCCTCAAACCAACCAGGGGAGATACACCTGTTAGGTCGACACAAGCGTGTTTCCCCCCGGCCCACCCAAAGACAAGCAAGTCTGCTGGACGTAGGGTGGATCTCCCTTCTGCGGGGTCCGAGAGGAAATTCACAGGCGCCTCCTTTTTGGCTGAGATCCCAGCCCTTCTTAAAATATCCCAAAGAACGTCCCGGACTCAGTCATGCCTATATTTGAAACCAGGCAACTCCTTACAGTGAACCGCGTGTTCCCCGTATTTGTCCAAGCGTAACTTACGGCAGATCGGGCAGACTTCATCTTCATGGTACATGGGGATCATCAATCGGTATTTGAGAATTGCCCTATATTCAACCCCAGACATGGTTTGGCCCAAACCTTCGATCGGGATAACATTTAGGAAATCTTGGGCATGGGGGCTTTGCAAGCATGCAATAACTACCTTTTGGCGGGAAGACAGATCAAAAGCTTCACCCAGGCTCTGTGCGATTTTGCCAAAAAGGGCATTCGCCAATGTTTTTTGAGGATTTGGTGGTGTAGTCTCTGTTGAAAAATGACGCAACTTTCAACTGGGTGTGATATTGGTGCAAAACCATCATAGTACAACCGGACCTGAAGAACGGGCTAAAAAGGCAAGAGGTTCATTATGTGCGTGAATCATATAGATCAATCTAATTACAAATAAACTGACATAAATAATTATGTGCACATCTTCGTAATGTTGCAAAGGAGAAGAATAATGCGGAAATGCTTAAGATCATGTCATTTTATGGCATAGTGTTCAGTTATATTTTCCAACCTTTTATTAGTTAATAAGATTATTTCCAAGTTTCTATTTAGTGATGTAGAAATGCCAAGGATCCTATGATCTCACCACCTTTAATTGCAATAAATCATTCTTGACATTGTCAAATTTATTATTTATCATTGATCCCTTTAAGATTAACCACAATATGCAAATGAAGTTACCAATGATTTAAAATTATCAGTTGGTGTTGGTTAGGTGCCACTTTTGTCATTGATTGAGTAATTTTATACACTTACACTATTTTTAACTAACGTGTTTCTTACTTTGTTTTCTATCATGATCTATTTCAAAATTGCAAGATATTCCCTCGGGTGTTCTCAATCTTTCCCAATTAGCTAGGTATGTTTATATTTCTCATAGCTTCTAGCTTTGTAATAAAAAAGACAAATGAGTTTGAACAATACCATACAAAAAAAGTCCACATTCATGTTTATGCTTTTAAATTTTCTACTTGATGTACTGATGTTTTTTTTCTTATATATTATATGCAGTCAATTATTAAGGTATATCAAGCATTTACTCGAAATGAAAAGAGGCCCTGCAAATATATTTGTTATCCCTTCATCTAGGTTCGGCGTTATTGTCCCATGGAATAGCAAACTTCTACTATCTTCTTGGTCAAATAATCCACAAACTGCCCTGCCAATATATTTGTTATCCCTTCACCTCTTGTCATCTATGCAATTTGTGCAGGAAATTACTATAGAGCTTCCTGAACGTGTGCAACGACAACTTTGCTTATGTATTTGGTGGTGTTGTCTGCATCATTCTCAAACCGGTGATAGTCTAGAGGTTGATGAAAGTATCGATGAGTGATGTCGTTTAGGAATTTTATATAACCCGTTAGTAACTTATGGTCAATATTTGCTTTGGTTGTTTGAACACTAGTGTTTTGATTAAGAATGTTAATTTGGTTGCGTATGTTTCTATAACATTTTTGTATTTGTTTGTATACATTTAAAAATTATTATTTAAATAAATCGTGGTTAACTTGTTATTATCTACACATTTAAATATTTTTACCAACACATCAATATATATTATTTCTACACATGTTAAGATTAATACCTACACATGTTAAGATTAATACCTACACATAATTAGTTGCCACGTCGGATGTCATGTCAGTTGCCACGTCATACGCCATTTTAACAAGTTGTTGTACTTCTACCAACACATACATATTAGTTTTAGCCACACATATATGTGTAGATATAGCTTGCTATATACCTACACATAATAAATGTGTAGGTAATGATCTATATCCACAGTGCTGAGTCTACACATCATGACACTTAATTTGTGTGTAGGTAAACGTAACTACTAACACATTATATGGTTTTTCCTGCACATACTATGTATGGGTAAATACCCAAATTTCTTGTAGTGTAATTACAAACAGTCCGCACAGCCCTAAAACTCTTTAATGACCACTGTAGGTATGAAGGATCTAGATGGAAAGATAGCATAAATTTACACATTATTATTTTTATATTAATTAAACAATTAAAACTATTGTTCTTACCAATGATTTGAAGTCTTTTATTTTAAGTGTAACACTTAAAATAAACATATATTTTGTAGCAATAAAAATTCTATAAAAATATCAACATCTATAAAACGTGAAATTATAATTTTTAACGAAGACTTATTATACTTTAACTAAATAATAGTTCTTTGAATAAGTTTTTTTTTTTAACAAAAAACGTAAAATTTCATCATTGTAACTAATCTTTTAAAGAAAGTAAATTGAATATTGACTTTCCACATAGTGAAGTTATTATAACCATTTTTTTCATAATGTTTATCAACAATAATTGATAAACATATATTAATATTTTTTATTTACAACGTGTAATAATATTTTTTATTCAAGAAGTGTTATGTTTTAAATTATTAATATGAATATTCTCATTAGTTTCAATTACATAGTAATAAACTTCATATTGAAACCTATTATAAGTTCAAAGGTATGTCTAATTTGACGACTTGCAAACAGATGTTTTCAAACAACTGTGATCAATTACCACTGTTAAGTTGAAGGATGATGTAACCAGAATTTTAAAACAGACTCTGTAAAACTTAACTTGTAATAAATATCTAACGAAATAACTATAATAATTACAAACAGTCCGCACAACCCTAAAACTCTTTAATGGCCACTGTAGGTATGAGGGATCTAAATGGAATGATAAGTTTATCAACAACTATTGTATTGTAAACAGATATTAAAATTCAACAAAAGTTAATAATTCCCAAATAACTATAAACTTAAATTAAATTAAATCACCGTTTTCAAATTCATAATAATTACAAACAGTCCGCACAGCCCTAAAAGTCTTTAATAGTCACTGTAGAGATGAAGGATCTTTATTGGAAACATAACATAAATTTAAACATTATTATTTTTATATTAACTAAACAATTAAAACTATTGTTCTTACAAATGATTTACAATCTTTTATTGTAAGTATAACTTTAAATAATGAACATATATTTTGTAGCAATAAACATCCTACAAAAATATAATCATCTATAAAACGTGTAATTATAATTTTTAATAAAGACTTATTATACATGAACTAAATAATATTTCGTTGAATAACCATTTGTTTCATAATGTTTATCAACAATAATTGATAAACATATATTAATATTTTTTATTTACAACGTGTAATAATATTTTTTATTCAAAATGTGCAATTTTTTAAATTATTAATATGAATATTCTCATTAGTTTCAATTACATAGTAATAAACTTCATATTGATACCTATTCTAAGTTCAAAGGTATGTCTAATTTGACGACTTGCAAACAGATGTTTTCAAACAACTGTGATCCATTACCGCTGTTGAGCTGAAGGATGATGTAACCAGAATTTTAAAACAGATTCTATAAAACTTAACTTGTAATCAATATCTAACGAAATAACTACGATAATTACAAACAGTCCGCACAGCCCTAAAACTCTTTAATGGCCACTGTAGGTATGTAGGATCTAGATTGAAAGATAACATAAATTTACACATTATTATTTTTATATTAATTAAACAATTAAAACTATTGTTCTTACCAATGATTTGAAGTCTTTTATTTTAAGTGTAACAATTAAAATGAACATATATTTTGTAGCAATAAAAATTCTACAAAAATATCAGCATTTATAAAACGTGAAATTATAATTTTTAATGAAGACTTATTATACTTTAACTAAATAATAGTTCTTTGAATAAGTTTTTTTAACAAAAAACGTAAAATTTCATCATTGTAACTAATCTTTTAAAAAAAGTAAATTGAATATTTACTTTCCACTCAGTGAAGTTATTATAACCATTTTTTTTTCATAATGTTTATCAACAATAATTGATAAACATATATTAATATTTTTTATTTACAACGTGTAATAGTATTTTTTATTCAAAATGTGTTATGTTTTAAATTATTAATATGAATATTCTCATTAGTTTCAATTACATAGTAATAAACTTCATATTGAAACCTATTCTAAGTTCAAAGGTATGTCTAATTTGACGACTTGTAAACATATGTTTTCAAATAACTGTGATCCATTACCGTTGTTGAGCTGAAGGATGATGTAACCAGAATTTTAAAACAGACTCTGTAAAACTTAACTTGTAATCAATATCTAACGAAATAACTATAATAATTACAAACATTCCTCACAACCCTAAAACTCTTTAATGGCCACTGTAGGTATGAAGGATCTAGATGGAAAGATAAGTAAAATTTACATATTATTATTTTTATATTAATTAAACAATTAAAACTATTGTTCTTACCAATGATTTGAAGTCTTTTATTTTAAATGTAACACTTAAAATGAACATATATTTTGTAGCAATAAAAATTCTACAAAAATATCAGCATCTATAATACATTCAAATCAACTTTGAATATAACATGTGTTTATACACCGTTCTGTCTTGAACACATATTTCTTTCTTTTACTGTAAAGAATCTCCAAAAGATGTTTTACGCAGACAGATATTACAGAAAAGTACTAACAAAATGAAAATAATTCTTTTATTAATCTTCAGAATACTTGAAATTGACGCAGCTAATACATTCAAATCAACTTTGAATATAACATGTCTTTATATACCCATCAGTCTTGAACACATATTTGTTTCTTTAACTGTAAAGAATTCCAAAAGACAAACCTTGAATATTCAACATACTCAAGGTGCTTCATCACATACTTTGCTTGGCAACAGAACAGAAAAAAACATCCACGGTTATACTTCTACTACAAGCCTTGAAAAAAAAAGTTAAGAATTTCAACAAACATACCTATTGAGCACAACAGCGGGAACCACAAAAGCGGGAGTAGATGCATTCGACTTCCTCAAAAGATACTGGCATAGTGGCGTAAAAGCTTAATTGCAATCTGGAAAGAGTCCCGAGTGCTTAAAGCTAACGCCTCTATCGGTTAACGGTCAAATATTGACAAAAATAATAAATAAAGCATCACTCAAATTAATCAAACACACATGTTAAACACATAAAGATTAACACGAATTAAACGCTCGCATAAATGGCTATAAAAAGGTAAAGACATACCCATCTTGAGTTTGACGCCGCCGATCTACATCCATTGGTAATCATATAACGAATATTTTCCTTTGATTGTAAGAATCTTCCAAAGTGGAACCTTTTTCAACGTAAATAATCTGGTTGGTGATTAAGGAGATAAAAGTTTGAGGCTCACTGTAGGGTCAAAGAGGATTGACAAGCCAGCATAAACCTTAGTCTTATATCCTCTTAACATTTTGTGAAACTGCTGAAGAAGAAGAAAACATGTAAAGTTCTGAAGAGTAGAAACATCATAAGTTCTGAAGATAAACCAGATAGAATATCTGAGGAACTGCTGAAGACAAACTCTTGAAGATCAGAAGTTTGTCACTCATCAGCACTTTCATTAGAAGATTCTAACCGTCCTTTAATCTCAACAGTTTAGTATTATATTAGTTAGCTTAAAGTCTTTGTTCAAGTTTCAACGCTACAGCCTGTTGTAGCATTATCTAAACATTATTTTAAGCTTTTGATTACGTAGTATGTATGTAATCTTTCGGCTATAAATAGAGGGGTTACTCCCACTATTTTAGCAAGTGATTTGTAATAGATAATTACTTGAACTCTTTCCTTCAATTTACTTTATAGTTTATCCTTTCATATATATCTGAGAATCATCTTGCATTAACTGTTTTATTTACTACTATTGATTCTCATCTTTAACTTCCTAGTTCATTGATTGAGGGGGAGTAATAACTCCTGTTAAAAGTGACACTTTAACTTAGAACACTTTATTATTCCGCTGTGCAAATTAATTTGATAAACTTATAACACATAAGTGTTCTTGGATATAAACTGCTAAAAGAGACCACTGATCCAACACTCACTGAAAAAACAAAACGGATAAATTATATTCTTATTGATATGATCGGTTAGAATTAGTTTACCTGATAGTCGAATCCTTCAACATGAACTTGAATGTGAGAGAAGCAGTTGTTACGGTTTCAAAATTATCGGAGAGATTTAATAATTGTCTGAGAGAAAAAGAGGGACATGATGCCTTTATATAGTTATGTAATGGGGTGTCGAGTTTGAAATTTGAATTTCAATTTGGAGCTCAAATTTAAAGCCAACACTCCTTCAAAACTCTGTTGAAGCAAGTGGGATTCTTACCGCTGTTCAGGCAAGTGGGTACAAAATAGATGTTTTTAAAGCCAACAACGGTGCTTTAACGTGGCCCACGTATTATTTGTGAATATTTTAAGGGGGTTACTGACGTCACTTTTTGCATCACGCAGGCATTGGTGGCCTGCCTAAGCTGTTGACACATCAGCTTTCTGACGTCACTCACGATTCTCCTATTATTGAAAGTATAGATAGATAGATTATAGATTATAGATAATTCGTTACTCCTTGTAATTATAAATTATAAAATACGGGTAATATGCAATGCTTATAAACCCTAAGGAGGGGTTCCTCAATTCTCAACACCGTAAGTGTATTTGAACTTTAAAACATTTATAGAAGGTGATCCGAATCACTTTTGGTCAATGTTTTTGAGACCGGATCGGACCGTCCAGTCCGACCAGTTGAACCGGGAATCAGACCCCCGACCGATCCGTGTTGCATGGTTCGATAGGCTGCAGCTGAACCGGGTTTGTTTGCGCAAACCGGCCGGTTGAACCGGGATTCAGCCTGGTTGGACCGGAATTCGGCAAGGTTGAACCGGATTTTGTAGAATTTTTGAGATTTTTGTTGATTTTTTTGACCGGTTTGACACCGGTTGAACCGGGAATCGCTGGGGTGTCCGAATCGACGTCCGATCCAGTCCTGAAAACATTGCTTTTGGTAGTGTTTGGTATGCTGGAATGGAATGCACCATTACAAAGTAATGAAATATTGTGTGTTTGGTTGGTCAATGGAATGAAATCACCCATTCCACAAGATATTCCTACCCTCAAAACCATTACATCCATCCCCCATATTTTTTTCATTCCATCTCACTTTCATTCTTCATTAACAACACCAAAACTCATCACCACAACCAACCACCATCGTCACCACCCACTGCCGCCACCACCCTTCACCGCCACCACCCACTAGCCACCATCGTCACCCTCCCACCACCGGCGCCATCCACTTCCACCTACCACCGCCACCACCCACCATCGCTGCCGCCACCACCAACCACCGCCACCACCCACCGACGTCACCCACCCACCACTGGTGCGATCCACCTTCACATACCGCCGTCACCACCACCCACTACCGTCACCCACCCATAAATGTCACCATCCACCGCCATCCACCTCCACCTACCACCGTTGTCGCTACCCAGTACCCACCATCGCCGCCATCAACCACCGTCACCACCACTGTCACCGCCACCCACCATCGCCGCCATCCACCACCACAACCGCCGCAACCACCCACCATCCATCGCCGCCGCCTGCCACCATCACCTCCACCCACACCCACCACCACCACCACATATCAGCACCCACCATCACCGCCACTAACCACCACCTAACGCTGCCATTCACCACTGATTTTATTCCTTCGTCTTTTACTGTTTGCCAAACACCATAAAGTAAATACCTTGTTTTATTCCCACATGACAACCAAACAAGACATAGAATGGTAATGAAGCATTCCAAAATCCTCATCCATTTCATTCTTTCGTCCATTTTCATTACCCATACCAAACATACCCATGTATTTTGAAATAGATATCGTAGTTGGATTTGCATGTGCTTAGTAAAAGTGTAAAGCTTTTTTTTGAACGGCGATCACTTTATAGCTGAATATAAAGAACCAGCAACAAGCTGGAAATACAAACACCAAAAACGAAATTACACGGACTTACACGAAATGAGAAACATCAAAACAGGTCAATCGGCCCAAGACATAGAATGCATTTTCGCCCGATGAGTCACCCACATGTACGCATCTTCTTTGATCAAATCAACCATAGTTTGAACCGGGATGAACTTCCTCTCGAAAACGCTTGTGTTCCTAGCCAGCCATAACCTCCAGATAGTCGCTAAAAGAACCGTGTAAACCAATTTCTTCCACTTGGTCGATCCCGGAGAGTCAATCAAGTGTTGGACCCAATCTGTTAAGCACACATGATCCGGCGGCCACAGGATTTTAACCCACACCAATATGTTTCACCATATCGCTTTAGCCCACAAACAATTAAGCAAGGCGTGTCCCGAATCTTCATTAGCGATACCGCACCTGCAGTAAAAGTGTAAAGCTAAATGAAAAGAAAACTTGTTACCGGCTATTGCCGGGTGCTTTCGTCAAGTCAAATGCGTGGAGAACAGGCAAACACACTGAACACACGATATATGGATATTACTTTGTTAGAAATTTTATTTAAGGCCATTTAAAAATTAAAAAAAAAAGAATATTTATTAAGTAAATACCTTTGACGCACCTCTAACCAATCAGAAGCCTCGAACTGCTCCACCGGCCAATCAGAATCTTCGCAGTGCTTCCTCAAAGAACACACGTGGAAACAATTTATATAGTCAAAAGTGAGTAAAGTTTTAGGTAGGATTTTTTTTAAAATATATTTATAAGCAGACTAGATTTTATCCCAGGAACGTCCCGGGATTGAAAATATAACAATTCTAATAATACTAATACTAATACTTCTTTTGATTAAGTATACCTATGCATCTTTAGAAGAGTAAAATTCCAATGATAGCATGGCGAATGGGCTGAATTTCAACATCGTAGATAAGAACCTGGTTTAAAAGAAAAAACATAATTAATAAATAACCTGAACATTTTGTGTTCTTTTTCCCGTATGAACGAAACCCCACAAAAAATATTCGTTTTTTTCTCCGTTTTTTATATAGCACTATGGTACTCGTTGGAAAGATAATAAAACGCTCGTTAATTTGGTGTAATTTTTTTCTTTAGAAAATCTCGTATATAAAAGATATTAACGTTTAAAAGTTATGAGAGGAAACATACGAGAGAAAAAATTAAATTTGTATTTAAATTCTTTTTTCCTAAAATAAGTCAATTTAGTTTTAGTATATTAGGTTTTATATTATTATTTGTTTTTTTTTTAATTTGCCACATGGCATGACACATGGCACACTCAAAGAGGAGAATGCTCCCTTGACTGTCATGTCATTAAAATTGCTTTCTTTTATTATATATATATATATATATTTATATATATATATTATACCCCAGGAGTGTTTTTGGGTTGAGAAATCTAATATGACACATCAATTTTATATATGAAATAGACTTATGCGCTTTATAGTTACATGCTAAAAAGCTTTAGGTAGCACATAACCTAAAATAATGTATAATTATAATCAGGGTCAGTCCTTAAGGGATGCGGGGAGGACTTCCAACCCGGGCCCAATTTCTCGGGGGCATATTGACTCCCCGGCAATCCAAGTTTTCTTAACAGTGATGTCCTTAATTCGATGAATTTTCGTATGTTTGAGCCCCAAAATTGTTAATTTGTTGTATAAGAACGACCTATTAACAACTAACATAAAAGATATGTAGATATAAGAACATGAATTAGAGAGAATAGAGAATGGAATGATTCATTCTTATTGGTGTGTGTCATAACAATTAGGGGGGACGGGGCGCCACCCGAATTGTCCACGGGTACCAACTACCAGCACGGTAACACCGCCGCCACCCACGCTGGTAGTGGTCCCGTGGACCGTTTTGCTAGTTCTATCTAACGGGCTAGTACCGTTGTTTTCTTTTATTTTTGACTTTTATATATACTTTTGTTTTTGTGTATTTAACCGTTTGTTTTATTCTTTTTTATTATTTTCACCATTTGTTTTATAAATATCTTTACCTTATTTTAACCGTTTGTTTAAAATTTACTTAAATAATAAGAACATTAAAGATAAATAAACATAAAAAACTAAAATTCATAACTATTAAACATAAAAAACTAAAAATAAAATACATTAAAAAAATAAAAAAAAAACCTAGGGTTGGCACAACAGTTGCCATGTCTCGACATGGTCAAAGCTGTTGTCATATCGAGCCGCATAGTCCACATGCGTGAGCTCGATAGCTAACTCCGGGTCAATGCTCGGCTCCTCCCTCAACGTGTTCTGGTACATGCTGGTCCACCTATCACACTTATTGGTGAGATCGGTCCACTTCCGCTGCAGGCTGACGGTTGTCCGGTCATTGATGCCAACGTGGCGGTTGAAATCAGCCAGCACACATTCCCAAAAACCCTGTGAACGACGTTGTTGAAGTGCCAGGTCGTTCGAGGCGTCTTGGTAGCATATCACCAATGCAATCTCTTCTTCGGGGGTCCAACGAGTCATCTTCGTGTGTGTTTCTTTGTATCTACGGTGGTAAAAGTGTGTATTAACCCCACGGTGTGCTATGTTTATATATAAAAACTTCAAACGGTTTGGTGGAACGGTATCAATGCCATTGAATTCGATTGAACGGTTTCCATACTGAATTCTAACCGTGAGGTTGTGGGACGGTTGAAATAGTTTTGGTAATTAATTTTAACCTTTAAACTGTGTGAAATAATAATAATAATAATAATAATAATAATAATAATAATAATAATAATAATAATAATAAAAGGTTTAATGAAATTATAAAAAATAAATAAAAGAATTAGTGGAGTGCTGCCTAGAAAAAGCTGTTTCAGTGAAGTAAATCAGTGAAGTGATGTGGCAGTGCATAATTGGTTAAAATCAGTGAAAGAATTTTTTTTCTAGGAACACCCCTTGTGCCCTTACATGAAGCCTCTATTTATAAGGCTCTTACATTAATGAATAGGATATGAAGAGATAGGAGTTGGAATGTGGATAGTCACCATAATTTATATCTATCTATCTATCTATACTTTCAATAATAGGAGAGTCGTGAGTGATGTAAGAAAGCTAAGTTGGCAGCCATTTAGAGCTTCAAAAGCTGATGTGGCAAGCATAGAAAGGCTTGGGTGATGCAAGTAATGATGTCATCAGATCTCAATTTTGTAATATTTTCTGATTTTTTTGATAGTCGTCAATTAAAAAGAGCCATTTTTTCTATTTTTGTTATAGCTATTGCAGCTGCTGAAGCCGCTATTGGACTTGCCATTGTTTCATCAATTTATCGTAATAGAAAATCTGGCCTAAGACAACTAAGGGTTATGATACTATCTGGGTCATTGTGGACCGATTGACAAAGAGCGCTCACTTCTTGCCGATTCGTGAGACGTTCTCGTCCAAACGGTTGGCGGAGGTGTTTGTTAAAGAAATAATAGCACGTCATGGAGTCCCGGTGTCTATTTTGTCGGATAGCGACACGCGGTTTACGTCCAGATTTTGGAGGAAGTTTCACGAAGCTATGGGAACGCAGCTGCACATTAGTACAACATATCACCCGCAGACGGATGGCCAATTGGAGCGGAACATCCGAAAGCTAGAAGACATGCTGCGCGCATGCATTATACATTTCGGCGTGTGCTGGGATAGTCATCTGCCATTGGCACAGTTCTCATATAACAATAGCTATCATGCGACAATAGGGATGCCCCCCTATGAAATGTTGTATGGTCGTCGATGTAGAACTCCCGGTTGTTGGGGAGAGATTGGTCAGAAGGAATTGAGAAGTCTGGAAGTGGTTAGGACCACATCGGAGAAATTTGACCAAGTAAAAGCGCAAATGAAGGCTGCGCAGGATATGCAGAATTCGTACGCGGATAAGCGACGACGGCCTATAGAGTTTGCAGTTCGAGATAGGGTTATGCTTAAAGTATCTCCATGGAAAGGCATAATCAGATTTCGGAAGCGGGGCAAATTGAGTCCATGGTATATCGGACCATTTAAAATTTTAGCGCGAGTGGGTGAAGTTGCCTATCGGTTGGAATTACCAGAGGAACTTGCGGGGATTCATGCGACGATTCATGTTTCCCATTTGCGCAAATGTCTGGCGAATGAGTCTGCGCATGTACCGCTGAATGACATAGTAGTGGACGAGAAGTTGAATTGTGTAGAACAACCAGTGGCGATATTGGAACGCGGGGAAAAGAAATTAAGGAATAAGACTGTGCCTTTGGTTAAGGTACAGTGGAAGCACCGCAAGGGTGCGAAGGCTACTTGGGAGCCGGAAGATGAGATTCTAGAGCACTACCCACATTTGTTTCCTAATCAGTAGGTTTCGGGGACGAAACCTCCTGTAAGGGGGGTAGACTTGTAACATCCCAAATTTGGGAAAGCGAAACCTTGGGCACTAAATAACAACAACTTGGAGAACAAGTTGTCGCAAGGAAGGAAAGGAGGGACCTTGATGCAAGAGTTGCATGGGATCATTCCCTATATAAACACATCAACCCACAAACCCTAAACCTTGTTGAAATCTGTTGCCGTCATTTATCGAGCAAGAGAAGCGATAGAGAAAAGAAATCCGGTCATCTCCGATTAAGGTAACCGTCTGTCTCTCTTATCCTTAATGTGCATTGACCGTAGTCTCGGCAATATCGATTAAGGGTTTGTGTTGTTAATAGGTTTGAAGTGCACCCGGGTTACCTGCAAGTCAAGTCGTCCCCATCAGTGTTCGAGGTATGTAATGATTTTTGATGCAGTCGAATGATTTGTTCTTTTTGTAATCAATCGAATGATGAAAAACTTGTGTTGGTTATGTAACGGATTCAGGTTTGATAAAGGGAATGATAATCAAGGATTCGTCGTCGATCCGGAATTCTCGGGGAGGAAGTTAAGGTAAGAAACCCTATCTGATCTGCTAGGGTTAAGGGAAGAAGATGAGTTGCAGCTGCGCAGAAGGGATATGCTATGTGTGGAGGCGGGTTGATCCTTGGCTTGCGCAGCCGCCTGTATGCGCAACTATGTCGTAGTACGTAAGGGTCCGAAGGTGCGGACCAGTGATGTAAAACGTAACGTTCTGCGCGGGCGCGGAACAGTGACGTAACGTAAGAATCCGCACAGGGCGGATAGGATGTGTCATGCGCACGGATGCTCCTGGCAGAGCATTCGGCCTAGTCGAATGAAAGAGTAACGTAGTCTTATGTGATTAAGCATTTGAGTTCACGCGGGGATAGAAGGCTTAGTAAGTAAGAGTCAAGAACGCAAAGCAAAGGTGAGTTTCTATCGCCCTCTTTTAATGTTTCAATGTTTTCGGGCTGACTGCATGCTTAACTGATGTGTTAAATAAATGAGGTGGCGTACGGTTTAATTTAACGTTTTTGCCTACCCATATATTGTATGTTTTGGATAATAAGAACAGGAAGGAAGATGTTGGATTCCTGCGGGAGTACAACAATACGACGCTAAGGGCTGTGGAAGCAGTCCGGAGCGGGCGAGACGACGCTTAGGGATACGGTGGTATCCTGAGGCGGGCGAGACGATGCGGAGGGTTCCATTAGCGACCCGAGGCGGGCGAGACGACGTCAAGGGCTGCATGGGCGACCCGGGACGGGCGAGAAGAGTTTTGTGAAGAGATTGTGTTTATGAAAGTATTTTGAAAGAGAATGTTTGCAAATGATTTAGAAAGCCTTACTATAGAACTCACTCAGCGTAGCTGACTTTTTAGCATGTCTTTCAGGTAAAGGAAAGAAAGCGGTAGATGGCGGCTCGTAGCGGATGGCGATGGTTACTTGGCTCGGCTCATGTTTGGTTTAGTCGTTAAGTAGGGTTTAAGGGTTTTATTTGTGTTGTAAATTCTTGAATGGTGGATATGTTTGACGTTTATTTTCCGTTGCGTATGTTTAATAAGAGTATATTTTTTGAACGATGTGTGGTGGTAACGTGCCAATTAGTGACGTGCCCGGGTTTGGGGCCTTACAGGGACGGTCTTAAAGTTTCATAACAGGGTGAGAAGAGTTGTGACTGTAGGTAACCAAGCTACAAATGCAACCGAGTGGTGGTAGTTAAGGCAGTCTAGAACTGAATGAGCTTGGCGACTATGATGATCTATCACTAAACATATATCATTATCAATAAGCACACCGTGAATGAAAAAATGCTTTTCAATCCAACCATCAATTGTACAAGTCAAATAATAATTAATCGACACGTGCAAAGCAAGATCATAAGTAGTTAGTCGAGTAATGGTTAATTGATTTTCGCAAATTAGGATCACCAAAAAATTAATTTTTAAAAAGTTAAACTTCCTTACGCAAATCGTAGCATTCAAAACATAGCTTAATAATCTTAAGATAATGAGGAATCGAATAATACCAAATTGATGAGAAACACCCCTTGTTACAACCAAATGGAAGAACAATTGGCTCTTTGAAGGGTCGGGTTTCAACAAAGACGAACTGTTTTGGGGATTCCAAAATAAACAATGTATAGAGAGGAGAAATATTTTAGGGTTTTTTTTTTATAAATTTTCAAACAACAAAGAACATACATCACATATAAGGAAGAAAATATACAAACAGAAGGAGAAAGATTGAACCTAGAAGATGTGATATTGTTGTTTGAAATATGGAAGTAGCCATGAATCTGGAATCGGCAGAGCCAAGAGAGAATGACGTGAGAAGATGAAGTTGGCAGTGATCGTTGATGTAGAATGGAGATTGCTAGAATTAGTATGTCCGGCTTATAAAACATCATACGGATATGGCTCGATCACTAAGTTCTCTCGTGGTGATGGCATGTGAATCCTATTTGGAGTTTACATATACGCAATGTAGAGCCATAGGAAAGGGTCATGTGGCGTCCAAATTACTCCTTTATTAGGGAGGTAGATATGTTGGTTGCTTCGCTACAGTGATTTTGACTTTTTTTTCCTTGTTTTTAACTTCACCCCTGTCCACTTTTAACGTCACATTTACGACCCTCTCAAGTTACTAAAAATTTGTATACTATATTTGTTTTTTTAACGGCTGACATTACTCCTTTACACCAATAATCCTAAATTTTACATCACTGTCTAAATTTGAATATGAGACCTCCCCTCTAAGAAGCATGAATCTCTATCAAGTGAGTTAGCCTCGCATTAGCAATGTATATTGTATCTTATGAGATGAGAATGGAAGATATTTATTTTCATGAACTTTTAGTGAAGATTTTTTAATGAATGTGAAGAAAATTTTTTTAAATCTTTGGTACGATTACTAAAACGTGACTTGTTTATTGTTTTATGCGATATCGTTTTATGTCTTGAATTATTTTGCGTGGTTCAATGTTTTTACATCTATTTTCTGTTCGGTTTAACGGTTAAAATTCGTTAATACTAAAACAAAATATAACACCTGAATGATATTATATCATAGCTTACTCACAAAGCCTCACGTAAAATAACATTCCAAATTCAAAGGTTAAGATAACTTTATGTAACATACCAACTTCCAAGGTTAGATAATTCTATATATGTATTGATTTATTTAAATAGATAAGATATAGCCATAAACATATTATTTTCCAGATCAAATCAATTCGAAATTAAATTCTCTGGTGGTTTGGCATCAATGGCCAATTTTTGACCATCCTTACAATGCATTGTGCAAATAAAAAAGTGCATGCCAGTAGTTTTCAAGAAGATTATTGCGGGACTTGTTTTAAGGACATTCTTAACCATCGTGGTGTTGCATGTATCATATACCGACTTTGGAACTTCTGCGACGGTATCCTTTCCAACTTCAAATGCAAACCTTAGTTCATCGCCTTTGAAGAATTTAATATTCTTTGCCCATTTTTCGTAATAGTCTCGTTCAGGATGAGAAAACCACGCTGTACCACCGACTAAATGCACACGACTAGACAACGTTGTGGGAAGTTTTGTATATATTATTGCAATAGTGGTAACCACCACAAGATTTAGATTCATATTTTGGTATTTATTGCGTGAAGGGGGTTGGTTTTCATGAGTGTTGATTTGAATTTATTTATAGTGGTAATAAAGAGGTTTTAGTTTTGGAAATTGAATTCACATATAAGTTATGATGTGTTAATCTATTTAAAATAATGCATGTTCATGTGACATGAAAATCAAATGATTGATCATATGTTTTCGTGATTATTAGGTATCCTATAAGATCCGTGCATCAATCGTTTAAGGACCAACTCTAGAGTTTCACTTCATTACAACTCATCGAACCCGATTCAACTGCGTCGGTGTTCCCATTGAACCCGATGAACCCATACCCAAGTTAAAACACTTTTCCAAATTGTCGCTTTGGTATCTCACTCGAGTTCACCATCCAACGTTTTCATCCCGATTCCCATCATGAAGCAAATTGTGTTGGTGCTCTTGCCCTCCTGCTGAACTTGACAAGCCATCCGAAGGCACCACTCACACAGCTAACTCCTTTTGTCGTAAAACAAACAATATATATAGTTTATGAAATGATATGTTGAAACTCTACACTAAACTTCGTATTTTTTTCTTTTAACTGCTTTTTCTTGTATATTTAACGTATGTATTGTATTTTATAGAATCTAGATTAAAGGCATGTGTATTACACGTGTTCAAAGATATAATTTATATAACTTCATAAACTATAAACAATTTATATTACTGAATTATTTTTATACATACAACATTTAAAAATGGTAAAAACAATCATAAAGGAACAATTATGCTAGTATAGAAAAAGTTCAACTATGTGTGATCCTCACGATACCCTCAAAATTACATAATTGTGTGATAATGAAAATGTTGTGATTTTTACAACTGTGTGTGAACCTTCTGTCAAACCGTTAAATAGTTATCAAACATGGTATTGTGCATGGGAAAAAATGGAAAATTTTGTGAATTTTATGTGACAATAGAAACACTAATTAAAGAAAAATTTCTCAATGGTGCAACGTCACCGTTTTAACCCTCACCGACCACAATAACATTCGGTATTCAATTCTTCATTTTCATTAATGTAGAGTAAAAATCAACTGATTTCCTTAATTTTGTGAACTTAAGCCTAATGTGTTGTCAAATGCATCACATTTATATATTAGTTTTGTACATTTTTTAGTTGTTTATTGGGTTTTTAGTGTATCTTAGTTATTTATTTATTTATATACATGGGTCTGCAGGTGTTCGTGTGCTAAATGAGGAAAACCGAGCTTAATCGGAGAAGAAACGAGCACACTGGTGAAATGAGAATAAAGGAATAATAAAATTGTTTTGAAGCTCTTCGTAATAGGAAAGATTACAGTGGAAACCTTCAGGGTATGCAATAGTCTGGAAATACCAAAAATGACCTTAATGAATCTTCAAAATTACCGTTGTGTGCCCTCGACTATTTTGGACTTTCGTGTCACACCCTCCAATTTCTACTAACGAGTTTTACGGCGAGGTCCGTGACACACCAGGATCCAGTCAACAGTCGAATGAACGACCTTTATATGTTTTCAAAATCATACGTAAATAAACAAGATAGTTCAAGTTTTTTAAGTTCAGCAGAAGCAAAATATAAATCATCATGCAAATACAGTCACAAGTTACCAAAACAAAATGTTTGAAAACCAAATGATAGTGTTTATATGCAGGCAAGTGTGACTCCACGTGCATCTTAGCTGTAGTGACCTTTGATACCTGAGAAAACATGCTAAAATGTGTCAACAATTAAGTTCGTGAGTTCACATATTGAATGTAAGTAAATCCGTTTGTCTGTTTGTTCGTTTAGATCCACATCCGTTTACTAGTTATATCTAATGCTAGCTAAACATTAACCAAGTTACTAAGTGTACATACACCATTACTGACTGTTGGTAGTTGTTTGCCTCCTGCCACTGCTCATTCTGTGATGACCGGGGAAAATTTTTCTCTTTATCTTTTCATTCTCTTTGACTTCGGGAAATTTTCGAGCCGAAAATTCTTTCAACAGGGGGATGATGTGACACCCGGCATGTTTAGGTCAACATTTTGTTCAAACACATAAGTCTACCTTAGTGAAACACGTTTATTAAACATACTTAGTAAGGCCAGTCGAGTCAAAACACAGAACGTATTGTCCAGGGTTCAATGATTTGGAGGATCATTCGGTTAAACACACACGCACACGTTTATGAGTCCCGTTGTTGGTGAATTACATGAATTAGATCAAGTAACAAACATGATTGATTTGTATATGGTGTAGAATATGCAAATACGTGTTTAAACGCTGTTTAGATGATTATCCATGATTACATATGCTTAACATAGGTTAGGATTGCATGTTCATGTGTTAGGATGTGTTAAAATGCATTAAAACGACAAAACTGGAAAATCTGGAAAGTGCCTTGCCTGGTTCGCCCATAAGGGGGGTCGAACCTGGCCAACAGTTTGTTAAAATTCTTCATTCGACCACAATTACCCACCTTCGACCTCACGATAGGGACGAACCTGGACTGGGTATAAATATCACACTTTGTCATTTTTCATCATTTCACAAACCCTAAACGCCTCTAAACACTCTCTATCAATATTAATCACTGGGAAAGGAGTTTTTAATCTTGTTTTTCATAACCTAACCTACAAACATCTTCTAAACAAAGATCTTAGGTGTGTTCTTCATCCTAAACCCTTTTTAAAAGCATTTTAATTCGTTTTTATGAAACCCCAAGAGTCCAGATCTGTTTTAAGATGGTTTTCACAATTAAAAACCTTCCTAACATCTTTCTAAACAAAACCTAATCATAAAACATGAGGTTCATACAAGTTAACATGTGTTAATGGTGTTTTTATGAGGTATTGATGATGTTTTATGTTGCACTATGTGTTACTTGGTGATTTGATGCTATGTAGATGTTATAGGAATGTTTTAGAGCTGTTATTGATGATTAGATTTGGTTATTTTAGGTTATTGTTTGCTAAATGTTGATATGTTGTTCATTTTGGGAATTTTTGATAGATTTAGGGTATGATTCTAGATGATAATATGAATGAAATGGTTAGGGGTTTTGTTACACATGATAAACTGAACATGTTGAGTTGATTATTGAATGATTTCAGAAAGTTTCCTAATTGGGTAAAGTTTTCATGCGTGATGTGACGTTTCCATGATTTTTGCCATTTTGGGTAACTTGTAAAACGGATAGATTTTGGGATAAAATTGGTAGGGTTTTGTGGGAACATGATAATGGTAATTGACTGCTGTGTTTGGTGATGTTTCGTGATGTTTTCGGATGGTTTTGATGCGTTTCGGTGCGTTTTAGGATGTTTAGAAATGCAGGGGTCGAACCTGGAGCTCATTCGACCCACGTGGGGTCGAATGTGGCTTCTGGGGGTCGAATGTGGCTTCTAGGGGTCGAATGTGGCTTCTGGGGGTCGAACGTGGCTTCTGGGGGTCGAACGTAGCTTCTAGGGGTCGAACGTGGCTCCTGGGGGTCGAATGTAGTTCAAATAGGTCGAATGTGGCACCATAGGGTCGAACCTGGGTGTCTGAGGGTCGAATCTGGGTGCCTGGGGTCGGATCTGGGTGTCTGGGGTCAAATTAACACGTGTTAGGGTCGAATTAACATACGTTAAGGTCAAATAAACATGTGTTAGGGTCAAACAAACATGTGTTAGGTCGAATGAACTTGTGAATAGGTTGAATGAACAACATGGCGGTCGAACCAAGAGACCATGGGTCGAACCAGAAGCCCTTGGGGTCGATCCAAACCCAGAAATCTTCCTGTTCGACCATACGACTTCGTATATGCGATTTTTTTTATGCAAACTAAGTGTTGTATGCTTGAAACATGTATGTTAACACTATGTACTTGATTAATTAATGTAATTGGTCACCAACGGGATGTCGGGTCGGTCTGGGATGTCCGGTTAACGTTCAAACACACTTTTAACACACAGAGTCAAGATCTGGACAATCGGGGACTAGTTAGCCTTCGGGTTGGTAGTCATCACACTTATGTAAACTCATTGATAGGTTGCCACTAATTGGGGCTATCACACACTTGTCGGATCTTTTCTTTTAAACAGAAGACGCAACCGAAGGTGAGTTCACGGCCCCACACTTTACTGTTTTGTTTTCGGGGGAGAAACATGCTCATACTCTTTTATCACACATTCTCATGTTATACTATGGCTAACATCTTATTACTATACGGTTCATCTAAGTCCCTTAGAAACCACTAATACGGGGAATTGTGGATAGCGCTATTGGGAACTGACAAACACCACTCGACGGCTGGAGGCCGGGCGGGTGCATATTGTCTCTAAACACACAAGGCCTTCCGGCGATGACGGTAGTCCGTAAATAAGGGTTACACATTAAAACACAGTCAGCAATGGTTTCACCCGTAGTAGTAATATTACATAACGCCTAGCTAGCGTTCACACAAGCATAATAGTAACGGTAACGGTTTTCAAAGGATTTGACTAAACGCTTAATAAAACCTATGAACTCACCAGCATTATATGTTGACTTTTTAGTATGTTTTCTCAGGTCGCTAAGGTAGCAGCTGTCGGCTAGGCGCACGGAGTCGCACTGGAGTCGTACTCGCGTCTAGGATCATAATGCATGTTTTGGGATGTTAAAACTTTTGAACTGATGCTTCTATTTCCGTTTGACTTTTGTAAACTTTAATGCTTCCGCACTTTCAAATGATGGTTTTAAATTATGCATGGTTCTTCTACGTATGTTTTTACATATAGTTGTCGTTTATTGTGACCGTTGACTTGGATCCTGGTATGTCACATGCCTTGCGGTAGAACTCCGCATGTGGAAATTTGATGGTGTGACACATTCAATGGCGACGAATGCCTAGGAAAATATGCACCTGCTCAATCTCTAGTTGACACATGTGGGGCTTGTCAAACCCAATAGATCTATTCACATCTCCTTGCTATGTTACACATACTATGGTTTCCAATGTAAGGACTTGAGAATGAGAGTTATGCTACAGTAAACAAGTGATATAACAGTACATGTGATCTATAATGTTTGTGTGTTTGTGTGTCTATGTAGCATGTTTCTCCCCCAACAGGAAAACCAGTAAAAGGGGCCGTGAAACTCACAATAGCTTTGCGTGATAAATAAAACCAAGCGTAAAAGATAGTTATCCAACTACTGGAACCTATCATAATACAATTTATAAGTATTTGTCCAATGTTTGTGTTTGTCCAGTCAACCCATTGAATCCGATCACTGTCTTATTTTGTGTTTTATAAAGTGCTTGACTTAGTTTAACCTGCCTACCCATTGGTGACCCATTAATGTTTCATATTTGATTAACCCAAATAGACCTAGAATTACACTACATACACGGCTCATGCAATTTCTAGCATCTACCATGTTAGTTGTCACATAATATATATATGTCACATGTCACATATGCTTGCATGTTCAGGTTCGCGCATAGACCTTACTTCTAACATGTCATGAATCACATTAAGTCATATAACACATTTCATGCATCCTACAACTTGTATCTCATGTAAACTTTCCAAACTTAGTAAGTTATGAACACTAAGAACATATAACATGCAAAAAGTTTCCATTTTTAGCAAGTACATGAATTGAGATTGATTTTCACCGAAGCAATGTTTTAAAAATCTTAGATAATCATTTCTAATCATCCCATAGCATTACATACATCATAACCTGTAGCAATCATCACCTTCAAATCCAAAACCAACAAAGTTTCCTATTATGGTAGGGTAGGAACAACGAACCAAACGATGTTAATCAAGAATAAAATATATGTTAATCATCCTAGACTAACATAATATCATCATACAAATCATCAAATCAGATCGAACATCATATTCCTCAATCTAGGGTTTGTCAAGTTTCATCAAAGTTAGGGTTTATGATTAAACATGCATCCTACGTTGTAATATAATCAAATCATCATTAAATCCCATAACAAATGCATAGACAACATCCAAATAACATTATTATTTGATATATGTAAGTTTGATCAGATCTTGATCTAGGGTTTAGTTGGACAAAACAAGATTTAAAGATAAACAAAGTGATTAAAACAATCAAAGGATTGATAATGGACCTTAAGCTCTTCATCCGGGTGATTAATACGCGTCTTAGGCTCCAAGAATCGGTTAACTAATGTTATGGTAGAGATTAGGAGTGATATGTTTCGTATAGGGGCTGAGATACACGTTTTAGGGTTGTGGTACGTGAAAAATAGTGTTAAAAATCGATTTTATAATGGAATTCACGACTTTGGCTGATCTAGTATTCCCCCACTCCCCGCATGGTGTTTGGCCCTTCTCCCCGCGCCCCACGAGGGGCTGCCTGACGTAGAATTAGGCCTAGGCCTTTGGGCTTGGGCCAATCTTATTTATATATTTTTTATTGTTTCGATTAATAATTGGGCCAAGTATATTATATCTAACACCACAAATCACCAACCCAATATTTCAATACCCGAATTACCTTCTCGGTTCGTCGGATGTCGGGTGTCGGTTACGGACTCGGTAACGTGTTTCACTTAAATACACAGACTTACACATATATAAATACCAATATATATATATATATATATATATACAAAAAAGCACCTAATTGCAATTAATATCAACCGAGGAATTCCACATTTATTAGTTTTGTTATTTCACCAATATTCAGGGTCAATTACTCGTATGAATGCCTTGATAATTTACCGGATTATCTGTTTGTGTCATTTTGCTTATATTTAGCCAACTTAATTCCTCTGAATTAGACTAAATATATATTTTAACCAAAGTTAATAGTAAGTGTTTATAAAAAGTTAACCAAAATTTGTCGGGTGTCACATCTTCCCCTTGTTGAAAGAGTTTTCGTCCTGAAAATTGCTCAACGTCGCTAAGAAAGTGAAAAGAAAATTTTCCAGGTTGTCACATTTCTTGAGCCGTGAAGAGAAGCTGAGAATGGTTCACGACCTATGAACACCTTGCAAACCCTAAAAAGCCCATGTTTTGTGTTAAAACCTAATTCAACCGTGGTTTATCATATTCTTTGACTTGGAGAACACTCTTCGGGCAATTTTGGGAGACTATCATGTGAGGCTAATCCTCTCACTGTTCTCTCCAGGTGAATAATTCGTTAACTTGTTAGCTTAATCTATTTTTAAACTTAGTATTTGGATTGGACTTTGTTAACACATTTAGGTTCTTTTGAATTTAATTGTATGTTTGACTGATATGAGCAATTTGGTTTCTTCGCATTCAATACAAATTGTCATCGTTTCTTGGTTTCTTGCACTAGGAATATTTAATCTTGTCTTTTGTGTATTGATAATTGAATTGGGTTGAACAACTTAAAAAAAATCATGTCTATGTAATTTCCTAGCTAGGGTAAACTCAGATAAGCTTTTCAAACTATCAAATCGAAAACCTGAAGTAACTGTTTTACTTTAGTTTTTTTTTTCAAACCAAACTCATCACTTTTGCAAGCATTGCAACACTTTAATTTTAAGTTACTTATTTCGGTTAATTAATAAATTGCTAAGAACACTTTCCACAAACTCTTTATGGTTCGACAACCTTACTTTTTCTATTGCATTCCTTGTAGCTAAGGACTTGTTTTTTTATCGTTTTTTATTAGCACTCAACACGTGATCAAAGCCAAAACCAAGATGTAGATAAAATACATATTATACTAATAAAACAGTAATAAGATTCACATGAGGTGGGAAATGCTCATTGTTTATATTGCTTTAAGGAAGAAATATAATTTTATTTTTATTTGTTTGCTTTTAAAAAGTTAAAAAATAAAAAAAAATTGTCTTTTATTTATTTACTTTAGGATTTTGTTTTCTTCTCCTATGTTCATTACTACTCTATTTTTCTTGTTTTTGTTTGTGTAGGTGACTTTATTGTTGCATGCATATTAGATTATCTAAGAAGTCATCTCCATTGTTATTTGATTAGAGATAGAGAAAACAAAAGGAAAGAACAGAGCACTTCATCAGTTCAAGCTTCAATCAACAAAATCAGATATGGCAGATCAAGAGAATCATAATTAACCACCACCAAACCAACCACAAGACCCACCTAACCAAAGAAACCAACCTAGACAACAAGTAGCAAGTATCCAACCCAACCAACCACAAAACCAACAAAGATTCGATGGGTTCCACAATATGATAAGGGAAGTGTGCATAATTGGGAATCTGATTGGAATAGAGAAGATGAGTAAGAACCGTATGATGGGAGGTATGAGAATTATAGGTATGATGATGCAAATGCCATGGGGTATGGATACCACCAACAGCCATGAAATCATGTTAATAGGGGGAATCGTGCTCATGGGCATATGTATAACAATCAAGCTCCACATGGGGTCCCTCATTTATATGTTGGTAATATAGGGGAGGACTTGGAGTTTGTTGATGGTCTTCCTTAGGTTAGATAGAGGGCACTAGTTAGGTGTAAGGTCAATAGTCAATTTTGGCCTGTTAGCATGACTAATTCTTCAGTTATAGTGCCATGAGTCGGTTGGAATGAGAGAGAATTTGAGGTTAGATCCTAGTGTTTAGGCCATCTTCTTGAGTTTTATGGTAAGAAGACCGAAGAGCCTTACTTGCACATCACAACATTTGAGTATATCTATAGTACTATTGGGGGGATTGGGTTTTACTAAGGATCAGGTAATGCTCATGTTATTCCAGTTTACTTTTAGGAAACGGTGACACAGTGGTTTGCCACTCTACCTATAGGTAACATCTACCTGGAAGAAGATGCAACAGTTGTTTTTAGAGGAATATTATAGGATGAACAGGAACACTGAGGCTAGGTAGGCAATTAGAGCTTTTCATAATTTGGGGAAAGCTTTTCGTGAAGCCTTTATATAATTTAAATAGTTTCTCGGGAAGCGTGCATATCACGGTATCGAGACCAGATGATGTTATGGGTCCTACAACCATAAGTAATGGCACATTCTTTATTCACAATGTGGTTGTAGATTGGGGATATATGGAAAGAATGAGTGCAACATCTAAGAGGCAAGCATAGGCTAATAGGAAATCAAAATCATCATCATCGATTAATGTTGTAGACTATGAAGCTGAAGAAAGGATTGATGTGACATCCCGCAATTTCAGGTTAATACTTTAACTAGACTCTAGTTACTTGTACATACTTTTCATGCATTCTGATTAACTAGGGTTAGTTAGGATGAGTATACGTTGCACAGTTATAGGTTAATAACTGCATGGAATGGTAATTCGGGGAATTACCTGACTACGTACACAAGTAGGAAACCCGGAACGTTGGTGACTCGGTGAAATGTGATTATTATAAACTTTCATGTTGATATTATGTGCCATTATGTGAGTATGTGAACTGATATGATTATACGTTAACGGATCAGTAACCCGGACAGGACGGACCGGGATCCAGATATGTATGACGAACGTTTATGTGCCTTTTTGAATATTAATGTTCGGAATATTGATATTGTAAAGTGGTTAGGGTTATAGAATAAAAAAAATAAAAAAAATTGAGTTCTTGGCGTCCCCGCAGAGCGCGGAAGGAAAGGAAACGCCTCCGCGGTCTGCGAGGGGGTTAGAATAAAACTGAGATTTTATGGAGTTCGGGCGGACCGCGACGGGAATTAAAAACTCTCTCGCGGTCCGCGACGGAGTCAAAAACGTGGAAAACAAGTTTAGGCTTCTTTAAAACGATTTTAAACCCAAACAATCTCATTATTACAACCCTAATCGTCCCCAACAGCTGATTTACGAAAAATACCATACCCTAATACCTGCTAAGGCTTAAGAACACCATTCGGGAGGCTTGGATAGCATTCGGTTGGTGATTTTGAAGTGCTTTCGGTATACTGCTAATCCTAACATGTTTTAATCACTTCTAATATGTTTTTAAACATCCAACCTGGTTTCTCCAGGTCTGAAACATCTTTATAAAAGTTAAAACTTGGTTTTTATAATGATTAAAAGGATTAATCATGTTGATAATTGATGGATATTATGTGTTTTGCATGGTTATGCATGTTCTTGAGTTTTTAGACTTCTAGGGTTTATGTATGATAAAATATGCGTGTATCTTGCTAGGTTTTAATCAGGTTATATCTTATTAATGTTGTATGATGTTTATTGGGTGTCGTTGATTGATAATATGCAACTAGGGTTCGATATAGTTGATGATATTGCATGATTAAAATCTGGACAGAATCTGAATGTCAATTTGTAGGGTCTGTTACATGGATTAAAATTAATTGTTTTGATCGATTCTTTGCATGGTTGTAATGTAAATGGTCTTAGCTTTTCGTAATGGGCAAAATCCTTTGATTTTTACTTCGTTTGTGTAGTTTTTGGAATTTTATTTGATAAGAGGTCATATCAGATTTTCGGAGTTGTAAATTGGGTCAACTTTAAACGATCATAACTTGAGATTTACAAAGAGTTAAGCTTTGAAATTTGGACAGTAGGTCGACATTGGAAAACCTTTGCGTTTCCAAGTGGATTCACCCTGTTTAGGTGAATACACAATTTTTGGGAAGTTTTCTACTAAACTCACCTGTTGTGAAAATTTTCTGGACATGGCTGTGTTGTACGAATTTTAATAATTTTTGTGTTTGGTTTTAAGACAAAAAAAAAATATGTTTTATCAAATGAATCCCAGAGAATACTCAGTAAAAATTTGGGACTCTAATTCATTCGTTAAGTATTTTAAATAATTCGTTTTTTCACAGCGCACAATCTGCCCTAAAAACGCAGATTGTGTACGGGATCCTTATGTGCCTATTTGGAGTCTTATATGGTATGTATCTGACATAAACTTGTATGGACACTTGTATGAGATGTAGTTGAGGTACTAAACTGATAATAATCGCTATGATCACCAACGGGTTACGTAGGACTTACTTGTGCATGTAGAGTCATTAGGTGTCACTACACGGTTTTGAACATTTAAACGTCTTGGACAAACGGGTTATATGGTGTAATGGTATTACACATATACTCACTTAGTGACACATGTATTAGAGAGTCGGTAGCACACCCTACTTTGGAGTTTGGATTTATTTGCTTGCAACCTAAGGTGAGTTTCACTACTTTTTCTCAAAGCATGCGTCTCGGGTTTGAGACTACTTTGGTAAACGTTTTTCTAGTCCGGTTTGGGACTACTCTTACACATCCCGGGTTTTGGGGTGCATGGTTCACGGGGTGAATCTACTTTTACTAGTTCATGTTTATGTCCTTGATGAACTAAACCAATTCTATCTTTTAAATCCTTCAAAATACCGAATTAATTGCCGGGAGGGCAAGCGGGTTACTAGTTGATAGCGCTATTAGGTTTAACAAACCTCACATCGTGCTGGAAGCATGGGTGTGAACTATTAGCTTAAAACATATTATCATTGTTGATGGGCAATGATGCAAGGCATTATACTCACGGTTGTGGGAACTCGTTCATTAGCAGTTCGGTATTCGCCGGTATTAGTTATCATGAGTGGGTTAGCTACCCCTAGCATATGAATTAGCTATTATTTACATAGTCTGGGAGGCCAACGCTTTACTTGTGATTTTGGGTTTTTGGAAAACCTACACTTTTACTTACTCGCCTACTTACTTTGTGAACTCACTGACTTTATGTTGACACACTTTAGCATGCTTTGCAGGTCTTTAGGTATGGAGCACGGTTTAGGGCATGCATCATTCTGTGTCTTGGGATATGAACATTATAATAATTTGAACATTTAAACTTTGGTTTTAGGCGCGTTGTTTTGCACAGACTTTTATGAACTGTTTATTTTGTTTACGCTTTCGCACTACTTTAAAATGTTTGGTTAAACTATGAAACTGTTTTTCAACAACGAACTAAATGGTTTGGGCATTTAGAGTCGTTCATGATACTTATGGCTATGGATCCTGATTTGTCATGCGCCTCGCGGTAAAACCCCGCAGTGGAAATTTGAGGGTGTGACAATTGAGAAGCTAAGAAAGAAAATGTTGATCATAGACAAACAGGTGGCCAATTAAAGATGGTAAAAGTGATGAAGCTAAGGCTATCGGTGCCTTTCATGTATGCACAGACTATGGTGATTTGGGTCATTTAGGTGTTTGGAGAATTCAAGAAATATGACATGAATTGCAACACTTATCATCTTGGATTTCGCAATTACCCTAATTATAGGTATGGTAACCCAAATAATCAATTAAATACTAATTTTTTGAGTTCTAATGTTCAGAGAGGAAATCATCAGCAGTAGAGCACCTCAAGTGGAGATAATGATCAGTTGAATGTGATCTTGAAGGCTGTAGAGGCTATCCAGGAGGATGTGAAGGGGATTTTGTGGAGGTGCTGTCAAAACAAGTGAGCCAACTAGTTGCTAAAATGTCAAGGGGAGACCTATGTAAGCTTCATAGTGACACCAACATCAACCTACAGCATTAGTGGTCATGTTTTAAAGGTACATGGACAAAATTAATGTTGTGGGTCTTCTTTATGTTGAGTTAGTGATGGTTCAGAAAGTGAGTGTGAGCAGGGGACCTTTCATAGACCAAAACTGAATTGAAAAACTTTTTTTAAAAAATTGTGAAACAAAAATATTTCAACAAAAATTCTACTGGAGTTAAGAATAAGTGTAGGGGAATTAAGGATGTCCTATTTCTCTTGGCTTTAGTGAAACCATATTTAATATCAAACTTGGGTAAACAAGGTCCACCTACGCTTCAAGATCTAGGAGCCCCTTATTTCAATTCAAATTTGGGATGTTCACATTGATCGGATACTTTTAGATCTTGGAGCTTGTGACAGCATTCTCCCAGGAAGCGTGTATGACCAATTTAATTTTGGCCCTCTTCAGAAAGTCAACACCATCATAGTGTTGGCCAATCAAAAGCCTATACATCCTAGCTGAACGCTAACCAATATTACAGTAAATGTGGAGGATATTACTATGTGGACTTCTTGGTTTGAACTGTAAACCGAGTGTGAAGGATGCACAACCCACAGTTGTATTGGGTAGACCATTACAACCAACTGCTCATGCAATCTTTCAGGTGCTAGTTGGATGGTTACTATGAAGTCTGGTGATAAGGAATTGTGTTTTAGTGTGTTTTGCACTATTACCACTAATAATTCCAAATTATATGATTAATTGTATTGAAGTGGTGGATAAAGAGGACACTGAAGAAAGAAAAACAAGAAACAAGCCAAAAAGCCACCCGAACTGGATAATGAAAATAGGAGGTTGGTGATATTTAGGCCAATCTGGAGGATTGTGGATTAACTGCCCGAGTGCTGGAGGAACACATACATGGAAGTAAGGGATCGCAAGTATCCTACAAGACCACCAAGAGTAAAGGTTCTAGATATGTTTTACTTGTAGAGTTTGTAAAGTTGTGCATAGTTTTATTAGTGTTTTCTTTATTTTTTGATTTTCGTTTTTGTGTTTCTTTGGCAAGAAACATTCATCAAGAAAGGAGTCCCAATTACTTTAATTATTAATTTTATGTTTGGTACACTTGGTGGAGGTTTTAGGTTAAGAAAAGTAATGAAAACCCCTAAATTTTTCTAAGTAAAAAGTGAAAATCAAAAGAATTTTTTCTGTGAACAGCCTTCTTCGTGTGTCGTGAAGAAGGCGGGCTAGACGTTCGTCTTATGCAAATTTCATTTTTACCCTTGAATGTTTTTTTATTTCTTTGTGGACCACGAAGAGATCCCTAGAGTCCTTCGTTGTACGCAAAGACCACTTAAACATGAAATTTTTATTTTCATCCTCTCTACTTTCCACAACCATTCAAGTCATTATTATCATTTTTTATCATTAACCTTCATCAATAAATCATTGCATTCCACCATCTTACCATCCAGGAACGTTTTCCTGTATTTTCTTTATATGTTAGGTCTTTTTTAATCATTTCTTTTGTCCATTATATTAAAATATAATAAAACTTAGGGAAAATGGATTTAGATACTCCCAACTATGACCTATTGGCGGATAATACTTCCAACTTTCATTTTGGCCAATGGCACTCCAAACTTTCAATTCTTCCATCACCCCTAAACTAAAGGAGGTCTAACCTAGTTAGTCTTCGTGGCCAAAATGTAAAATCCAAAACTTCTATGTGTCAAAAATGTAAAATTCAAAACTTCTATGTGGCAAAAATGTAAAAACCAAAATTAAGGGACCTTTTTGAAACTTTAAATTATTATTAATATTTAAATTTTATAAATCCCAAACCACCCCCTCTCTCTCCTGTTCTCCTGTATCAGTCTCTTTCTCTTTCTAAAAATCACCACCATCTGCCATCACCTGCCACCACCTGCCACCAACACCACTACCAACCTACCTCACCACCATCTACCACCACTAACTCATGTAGATTTCAACCTCCATAAACATAGAAATCAACCCCTTTTTTTCAAAGAACCGTAGATTTCTAATATATTTAATCACCAAACAAAAACTAAAGCCAATATGGAGCTCTGGTTTAGATGAAAACAACAAACATAAGGATGGGCTTGTTTAGGTCTTACAAGTCGATATGCTTCCAAATCGAGAGTCAACAGAAAAGTCAACCGTCGATGAAGATGAAGATGGTGGTTTCAACGACGGTTGGTGTAAGTGATGGTCGTCGTATTTGAGAATTCGGTTACGGACTGAACTCGCGGATCGATTACGCATTAACAACTCGGTTTCAGACGGGGAATTCGAGACGAGACAGAAATATACAATAACAACGTCATCACAGATTCGTATTAATACAGAAACGGTTACAGACACTGTCATCAGTAGGATAAACATCAATCTCGTGACCGGGGGAGGTCGGGCATGACCTCCCCCTTGAGAGCATTCAAAGTACCAACTCAAATCACCAAATGAACAATAACACATGAGATTGCTATTTATAGTACAAAAACCAAGTTCCAGGTTCGCCCCTTTTGAATGGTCGAATGTGGAGCATTTCCACATTCGCCCATTTGTAATGGTCGAATGTGGAAACCTTCCACATTCGCCCAGTGTGAAATGGTCGAACTTGGCTCAGTGTTTTGTCCTATATTTTACAAATGAGTTAGATCCATAAAATGCCCTTATGGATCACCACAATCTCATGTAACACTATACCTAGACTCAACCCTAGTCTATTCGACAGTGACGTCCACAGAAAGTGCATCAACAATCTCCCCCTTGGACGTTGCTGGCGAATCCACAAATCTCTTGCACATCAACAGTCAGAAACACAGTTCTCCCCCTCAATACATGCACCATTGCATTGAGTTAGAAATACAATATCCTTCGTGAACCGACCAAGTAATACACTACGGACCCTCAGCATCAATACGCAGGAAGTCAGCTAGACCACGTATATCATTTGCACCAGATCACCTAGTTACGCCAATGTGAAGTTGACAATGTAATGCACTGCAGTCTCGTAGCATCAGTACCCAGGAATGTCATCTTGACCAAGTACATCACGCGCAACCCAACTAGCCTGATAAGACCCCTACTAGAAGGATTCCATACTGACCGATCAGATATTCAACGTAACATGTAGATACCACCACTAATTTATGTCTCATATCTGCACTTAACCTTTGCATCACCCTTCACACCAACTGGAGAAGTCTAACTGTCAGTATCCAATTAAACAACTCAAATGGACTATGTGCAAAACAATCCACTCGAACACCAGTATTTCTATGAAATTCTTCATCTGTGCTGACTGTGATTGCATCAACACATTCTTCTCTTCTTTGAAAATTCCTAGCATCTTCAGTCAATAATTGTTGAAGTATCAGACACATCATTACATCAACAATCTCCCCCTTGACTGATGCTTCACCAAGTTTCTATGAGATCCCGTATAATCAATCAATCATATTCTTGAGTAACTTCATCTGTTCGACAGAATACAAGCCGTAGACGAGTGAAACAAGCAATCATAAGTTTTCATCAGGAACTACCAGTACTAATTGAAGGACTTGAAATACTTCAGAAACTGAAGTTTTCGGACAGAGCCAACAATATCTACCAATAGCTCTTGAAATCTTCATGACTGTGATCTTGAAACTTTCGTTGAACCTACGTGCCACATGACTCCTACTAGGATACCTCATTACTTTCAGAACATTGAAATCTCAAACTTGATTTCCTTCTTCTTAACAATTCTTCAGAACAAGTTCCTTCAAACATACAGGAACTGGGTTGACTGTTCTCTTCATGCGGAATAAAATCTGTTCTGTTTTTTGGCCCATAATAGTCATTTGAATCTGATTCTCATACTGTTGATTCTCATGACTACCCCACAATAAAACTGTTTCATCATCATCAATTCTTCAACAAATTTGGGTAAACCTCATCACCATTTTTCCGAAAATCTTCAAAAATACCATTTCGAAATTTTTAGGCCTTAAATTCTACATTCGCCCCTGGTAATCCTACATTCGCCCACTTTTGTTGACCCGAAGGTAGAATAGTAACCAGAATGTAAAATAATACTTGACCCTTTCCACGTTCGCCCAAAACAGCTACTTTCGCCCACTCGACTTCCACCTTCGCCCGCGCGATCAATCGAATGTGAAAATAGTCACCCGAATGTGGAAAATATTATCACAAAATTCCAGGTTCGCTCAAAATCTCTCCACGTTCGTCCAAAATATGCTACCTTCGCCCAGTAACATTCCACATTCGCCCACCCGACTTTCTAAAAGGGGCGAATGTGCAGACTGAACGTGTTCTTGATCAATATTTTCTTCAAATCAGTCCACAATCACTCTAATCCTTTGAATTTGATGATGAAACTTGTTTAGAAAGGTGCGGAAATGAAAACCTAACCCTCGAATTCACAAAAACATGGAGAAATCACATGATTTCGGGTTCAATTAAGAATCTAGGGTTTCTAGGGTTTCAACCTTTCAATTTTAATCTGAATTTAACGTCTGAAAACAGTAAAAACGAGCTGTGATTGATTCAAACGACTGTTAGATCGTTCAAATCGGTACCACGGCTCTGATACCAATTGAGAATTCGGTTACGGACCGAACTCGCGGATCGATTACGCATTAACAACTCGGTTTCAGACGGGGAATTCGAGACGAGACAGAAATATACAATAACAACGTCATCACAGATTCGTATTAATACAGAAACGGTTACAGACACTGTCATCAGTAGGATAAACATCAATCTCGTGGCCGGGGGAGGTCGGGCATGACCTCCCCCTTGAGAGCATTCAAAGTACCAACTCAAATCACCAAATGAACAATAACACATGAGATTGCTATTTATAGTACAAAAACCAAGTTCCAGGTTCGCCCCTTTTGAATGGTCGAACTTGGCTCAGTGTTTTGTCCTATATTTTACAAATGCGTTAGATCCATAAAATGCCCTTATGGATCACCACAATCTCATGTAACACTATACCTAGACTCAACCCTAGTCTATTCGACAGTGACGTCCACAGAAAGTGCATCAACAGTATTCTTTCTACCTCTCTCTCTCTCTCTCTCACACACACACACACTCTCTTTATAATTTCTGGAAATGTTGGTGTAGGAGATGATGCTCGACTTTAGGGTTTTGTTGGTTAGGTGATGAATTGGTGTCACTCGTCGCCTGAAACCTCCGGTCGAATGACCAGAAGAGAGAAAGAGAGAGAGAGAGAGAGTTAATGGTGGTGGTGTCGGTGTTGGTGGTAAAGAAGGGGTAGAGGGAGACGGTGGTTATTGATGAAGACTGGTGATGCTGGATGTTGGTGCAGGGGATGGAGGAGTGAATATTGGGCAGGGGATGGAATAATAATAATAATAATGAATAATAATAATAATAATAATAATAATAATAATAATAATAATAATAATAATAATAATAATAATAATAATAAGTTTCAAAAATGTCCCAAAGTTTCGGTTTTTACATTTTTGCCACAAGAATACTTACTAGGTTAAAACTTCGTTAGTTTAGGGGTGATGGAAAAAAATAAGTTGAATGTTAGGAGTGCCATTAGCCAAAATGAAAGTTAGGAGTATTATCCGCCAAAAGGCGATAGTAAAAGTATTTAAATCCATTTCCTTTAAAACTTAATAGTGCAAGTGTGTTGTCATATCATGTACAATACACTTGCAAAACAGTAGCGGACCTAGGATTCTTTTTTATGGAGGATAGAAATTTTTGGAATAAGCTGACTATTCTTATATGCTAAACCTTTTCAGTTCAGTTCAGTCCTTTGAATCGGACCTGTTAGGTCACATAATAATAAGATAAATTCAATTCCACACTACCATGATAGGGGACGGTCTTAAAATTTCATAATAGGGTGAGAAGATTCATGACTGTAGCTAACCGAGCTGCAAATGCAACAGAAAGGCGGTAGCTACGCAAATCAAGATCACCAAAATTTTAATTTTTAAAAAGTTAAACCTCCGTACAAAAATCGCAACATTCAAAACGTGGCTTAATTAAAATGTTAAGATAAAAGGGAATCGAAATATTACAAAATCGATGAGAAACGCACCTTGTTACAACCGAATGGAAGAACGATTGGCTCATTGAAGGGTATGGTTTCAACAAAGATGAATTGTTTTAGGGATTCCAAGATAGACGATGTACAGAGAGAAACTACGAAGAGGAGAAATGTTTTAGGATTTTTTTATAAATTTTCAAATAATAAAGAACATATATCGCATATAAGGAGGAAAATTTACAAACAAAAGGAGAAAGATTGAACCTATAAGATGTTATATCATTGTTTGAAATCTGGAAGTAGCCATGAATATGGAATCTTGAATCAGTAGAGGAAGAGAGAATGTCAGAAGAGGAGTAAATGATGATGGCAGTGATCGGTGATGTGGAACGAAAATTGCTAGTGTTAGCATGTTCGAGTTACAAAACATCAGACATATATGGGTCAATCACTGAGTTCTCTTATGGTGATGACATGTACGTGAATCCTAGTTGGAGTCACATATATGCCATGTAGAGCCTTAGAAAAGGGTCATGTGGCGCCCAAATTACTCCTTTATTAGGCAGGTAGACATGTTGGCTACTTCGCTATAGTGATTTTGACATTTTTTTTAATTTCACATCTCTCAATTTTTAATATCACATTTACAATCCTTTATTAGGCAGGTAGACATGTTGGCTACTTCGCTATACTGAAAACTTTGTATATTGTATTTGTTTCTTTAACGGCTAATGTTACCCCTTTACACTAATAATCCTAATTTAAATAATTACTTAGATTTGAACACGGGACCTCCCCTTTAAAGGGCATGTGTCTCTATCAAGTGAGTTAGCCCCAACGTATATTGTATCTTAAGAGATGAGTATGGAAGATATTTATTTTAATGACGTTTTACTAAATATTTTTTTTGATGAAATTTTAATGTTGTAACAAAATATGAATGTGAAGAAATTTTTTATAAAATTTTTGTACGATTACTATAATGTGTACTAGCATTTGTTATCATCCCGACATATTTATTCTTTTATGTGATATTATTTTACGTCTCGACTTGTTACACGCGTTTCAATGTTTTACATCTATTTTTTGTTCAGTTTAATGTAAGGGAGAGCATAATAAGTTCGAACGGAAAAAGAAATCTAAGAAGGCTGCTTATAAAAACAATCTAGACTTGAGTTATAATAATTTACCTGAATGTACATTATCATTTTCTATAACTATGTGAGAATCCATATAATTTGTTAGCTAATCATTTTCTATAACCAAATGATAAATATTATTCAAACTAGTTATAATATTTTACCGGACAAACATTTCATGATGAAAAGAAAATGCATGTGATTGTAATAAGTAAACCCCGAGTACCCAATTTGACTATTGTGATGAAAGTATATTCTTGTTTAAATCATGATCAACAATCCTATTGGATAGACGTGGACCTTGATAAAGGGTTATCACGAATGCTCCTGTTATAGCTACAATAGTACCTAATGCTTTTGCTTGACTTGATGACTTTCTTATGTCAAACTTCCCAATCATAAATGTGTGAAATCAGTCAGATAATAACAAAAACACAAGCTGTAGAGATGGCGATATCTGTTTAACCTAAAACGGGTCAAAAAAATTTTAACATTGCAAAAATAAAAAACATTTACTTATATGCAAACAAGCTAACATCACTTAGCAATTCTATCACTTAGGTTAACAAACATGACACAATTTATAATCTTTAAGCAAATGGTGCTTTCTAGTTTGAAACCCACATAAGAAACATCAAACCATTTTGTAAGCAGGATTAGCTTAACAAATAACAAACATGAAACCATTTTGGGGCAAAATTACTTTGAAACCCACATAAGAACACACATTAAAGCATTAAGAATACATCAAACCAACTAATCAGGCCCAAAAACAACTTTCCTGTACCAAATCGGAGCCTTCTTCTGATCAGCAAATCGAACTAAACCTGTAAAGAGGATCGGATGTTTCTTTTGGGGTCGGGTTTTGGATTAAGAACCGAGGGAACCGTAGGGCCATGGACCGATGACCGAACCTAGGATTAGGGTTTCAATTCGGTTCTATGTTAATAGGAATGTCGGGTCTCGGGTCGGTTCTGGTGAAATGCTTACCCTGGTTTAACGGTCTTACCGCAACGCACGATTCTTAAGATTCGTTTATGTTAAAACAAAATATAATACCTAAATGATATATATCATATAGCTACTCACAAAACTTCACGTAAAATGACATACCAAATTCAAAGGTTAAATAACTTATGTAACATACCAACTTCGGAGATTAGATAATTCAATAAATTTATTGATTTTTTTAATTGATAAGATATAGCCATAAACATATTATTTTCCCAATCAAATGATTTTGAAATTAGAATCTATGATGGTTTGACATCAACGGAAAATTTTTGACCATTATTACAATGCATTGTGCAAATAAGAAAGTGCATTCCAACAGTTGACAAGGGGATTATTGTGGGACTTGTTTTCTGGACATTCTTAGCTATCGTGGTGTTGCATGCATCATATACCGCCTTTGGAACTTCTACGACGGTTTCCATTGTAGATGCACGAAGTGCGACTAGTGATTGGATCTACAAGTTAACATGTGTTAATAGTTTGCTGATGGATTGAAAGTAGAAACAGACTGGGCGAATGTAGAGAAGAAGGGGCGAAGGTAGATTATAATGGGCGAAGGAAGAATGGACCTGATCAGAAGATACACGTTCGTACCTTAAAGTGGGCGAATGTGGAAGAATTCCACATTCGACCATATCAACTGGGCGAACGTGCAGTGGCTATAAATAGATTTTGTGTATTTGTGAGTTATAGAGAGTTTCAGTTTATGTGTGTGTTCAGGTTAGATTCCAGGTGATTTTGAGAAAGTGTTTAAGTGATCTAGATTAACATGTGTGTGATTGTAATTGAATATTTGAACAAGTTAATCTATGAAAAAGCTTTGAAAATGATGTTGATTGTGTTTTGATTAGAGTTTTATCAGTTTGTTCAGAACTAGGGTTTCCGCACCTGGTTTTGTGACTTGTATGATCAATTAATCCTGTTTTAGTCAAAATCTTTCGTTTACAAAGTGGTATCAGAGCCATACGGATCATACAACAACAAATTTGATAAACTCAGAGCTGATTTGGACCTAATTTTGATCAAAATACATTTGTTTTTGAATGAAAATGGTTTTTGAGTGTTTTTGATTGATTTGAAGTTGATTTTGTGGATAAAATCTAAAATTCCAAGAGTTAAAGTTGTTCCAAATCAATTCCGAATCAAAACCTGATAAAGATCATTCAAATCCACAAACTTTTGAAAATCAGAGATCAAAATAACCGTTTTTCGAAGTGTAACCGTTTTTCAAACCTGAAATGGGCGAACCTGACACATAGTGGGCGAACTTGACTAGTTTTGGGCGAATGTGTGTCAATTTTGGTCGAACCTAGGGTTATTCTGGGCGAACCTGGAATTTAGTGTTTGAAGTTTCCACATTCGGGCTTATTTTTCCACGTTCGATTCGCCGGGCGGGCGAACGTGGAATAGAAGTGGTCGAACGTAGACATTTTTGGTCGAAGGTGGAAATTGTGCTAGGATATTTTACTTTCTGTTCATTTTCTACATTCGGGTGTACTCATCTTGGTCGAAGGTGAACAAAAGGGGACGATAGTATACAAAAAGGGGCGAACCTAGAACAGTGTTTTGGAAAATTTTCTAAGTGTTGGATTTTTCGAAGTTCGTGATCATGTGGAATTTTCCGACTACCCCGAGACCAGCAACGACACAACCACAACAGCAAGTGATGGACCCATGGACAGTGGCAGCACAAAAGACGAGCACACAGTCTTCGCAACCGATTAACTACATGGCGATGACTAGCTCAATGCCTCAAAGTGTGGCACCTCCAGCACCACAACCTGACTACTGGGGAGTAGCAGCAGCGGTGGTAAACACTCAAACCACAAATGCTATTTCCACACTAATAAATGACTTATCTTCAGGTAGCGGGAATCGGCCACCTAAGCTCATGGAGATACAAGAATATAATCAGTGGCAGAACAAGTTCAAGATTCACTTGGAAGGCATGGGAGTGGAGGGTGCAGAGGCATGGAGTATGATTGCTAGAGGTTACACAGCACCAGTTTTGGAGAATACAGGTGAACCAGTTCCATTGGAGAGTATGTCTGAGGAGGAGAAAAAGAAGTTTGCTGTGGAGAAGAAAGCCTTTTCCCAGTTGACTCAGGCAATCACAAACGATCTGTTGCATCAGTTTGGGACTTGCACCACGTCTAAGCAACTGTGGGATATGCTTAAAAAGAGGCATGATGGGAATGAGAAGACTAGAAGCTTAAGGATGGATGAATTACGAAAGGAGTTTGAAAATTTTTCTTATATTGGCAATGAAACTTTAAAAGAATTAACTCCTAGATATAGTCATTTGCTAACTGAATTGTCAAGTTATGGTATACAGATTCCTATGAAAGCTTTGGTGGATAAGTTTGCAAATGCTCTACCACCTTACTGGGATCAGCATGTGGAAGTTCTCAGGGAGAAGGATGCATACCAATACTGGACTATTCAAGAGTTTATACAGAAGCTGGAAAACAAAGAGATGGAAGAGAAGAGGAAAGCTAGAAGATCACAGATTCCTCAGAATCCTAGCTTATATTTTGGAGGCACTTCAGTTCCTGTTAGTAACTCAAGTTCAGGAGTAGTAGCACCACATGTTGCTTGCATTTCCAATGTTATGGAATCACCAAAACCTACCATAAACTACATGGCACAAACCTCATCCTACTCACAACCATCATACACACCACCACCACCACAACAACAATACAACAATTCCTACATTTCACCATTCTCCCCAATGCAACAAGCAGCTTTCTATACTGCTAGCCAATCTCAACAACCAATGAACCAAGTTACTCTACCTAATCAACAACCAGTGGTTTTGGAAACTTCTAACTTGGGTAATGTGACGGTTGAAGTTGCTCAGCAACATATTGCACTAGTCTCTGCAATGGTTTCATCTTACAATGGATTAGTTGCTAGTCAAATTGGGAATAACAACTTAACCAATGAAGACTATGCACAGATTGATAAAGAAGAGATGGAATTGATTGATATTCAGTGGGCTTTTGCGAGCATTATGAGAAGAGCAACGGAGTTTATTGAGAAGACGGGTAGAACAGATTTGGGAACTTCTCCTAATACAACTTATGGGTTTAATAAGGAGAAAGTTACTTGTTTTAACTGTGGAGGGAAAGGTCACTTTAAAAGAGAATGCACCCAGCCACCAAAACAAGGTAATAGGAACCCATTCAATGCAAGCTACCAAAACCGTCAACAACAAAACCAAAACCAAGTTTCATACCAAAATAACAACAACTACCAAAACCGTCAAAACAACTCTAACAACAACCAAAACAGACAACCAAACACCCAAACCAGACTCAAAACCAATCACCTACCAACACTAACCGAACAGTCATACCGATTACTACACCAAATGAGACACAACAGAATACCAATCAAAATCAAGCATTGATGATTCAACAGGATGAACGGTTTGACTGGTCGGGTTTGCAAATAGGTGTTGAGGAGATCACAACTGGTGGCAATGTGGCTTGTGTTGCGCGACAGGTTGATATTGAAGAATCGGTGATAGTTAATGAGAAGGTAGAAACTGAGGTTGAAGTTGATATGTATGAGGTTGAAATGGAAATGGAGATTGAACCTGTTAAGGTTAAAGCTGAGGAAGCTAATTCTGGAGTAGTGATTGACACTGTTTCTGATGTTCCTGAGGAGTGTGAATCGGTTTATTCAGATTCAGACAGTGAATCGGATACAGAAGCAAGTGTTACATCCCTGGATGATGATATTGATCAGTTGCTAGCAGAAGCTGATTTTCTAATGACGAGGAAGTCGTGCATTGCTGATGATGCTTTCACCAAGATTGACTATTCCAAGTTTTTCGCTGGAAAGGAAGCTCATTTTGCTTTGATGGCCATGACTGATCCGCCAAAACCTGTAGTTCTGAGTGTAGCACTGATATTACTAGTGATAAATATTGTGGTACTTGTGATAGATTGACAGAGGAGAACAAACAACTCCGAGTTCAACGTGATAGTGCTATCATGAACTGTCAATCTACTCGCAAAGAGTTGCATGCTTTTAACAAAGTATTAGATGGCTACAAAAAGGACATTTCCGACTTGAAAAACACATTATCATTAAAACAACTTGCAATTAATAACTACATTAATGAAATTGAAAATACCAAGTTGGAAATGGCCGCCATCAAATGCTTTGCTGAAAAAGTAAACAAAAAGTTGGAAAGTTATAAGCACATTGCTTACGTGGTAGACCACATCATTGATGATCAAACCACTAATTACAAGTCTGTGCCATCTCCGGTGCTTTTTGAAAATCACAATTGTCATCAAGTGACACCGGAGAGCTCGGTAAAATCAGACTCATCATCGGAAAATGAATCTAATACCTCGAGTATTGGTGATCCACATTCCGATGTGAGACCGATTTTAGGTTTGAATGATGAGGGTGTTACTGCTGAGAGTGTTGATTCAGACTCTGAGAGTGATGATACTGGTTGTAATCAAACTGTTAATGCATGTGAAATTCCAAAAGAAAATCACATCATTACCAATGAACCAGTTTCACCATCCCAACTTGTGCATCCGATGGCAAATGCTCATCGTGAGAAAAAGTCTGAAAAGAAGTTGGTTAAGAAAGATCTTGAGAAAAAGGATGTCAAGAATGAACCGTGTGACAAACCTGTCAAGGTGTTTTATCGGATGGAAGGATCCGATAAGATCATCTCTGACGAGGAATTTCCAATCAAAAATGCTAACTATGCTAAAATTGATAAAATCTGGCAAGAAAGTACTATTTGGTTCCCAAAACATGAGAGAACAAATGAAATCCCACCTGCCATTTTAAAGAAATTATATTTGGATGTTCCTCAAGAACCAAAGGTCCATGTCACAGAGTTCATTAGACCCAAAAACAGAGCTAACGGTTTTCATGAGCCTACTTACTCAAAAGGGCCACTCCCTGAGAGTTTGAGGAATCAACAGTATAATGATCAATATCATGTTCGATCATTTGCTCAACCGAATGCTCCAAATGTTTTTGAAGAGTACCGTGCATGCTTTAAATGCGGGGAACGAGGACATTTACTTGCTCAGTGCCCGTATGTAAGGCATAAAAGGCACGAAGTTCAAGTGAGGAATTCCATGAGGAAACCGATTGATCATTATGTTCCACCACACAGACAAGTTGTTCCTCAACAACAACAGTTTTACAATCAAAACAATTTTTATCAAATGAGGAATAATCGTCCAATGCAATATGATCGTAGAAATCGGATTGCTATGGAACAATCATGGAGAAAACCAGTGGTGAACACAACAAATGATAGGCAAAAGGTTCCACTAAAACCGATTGTCAAGTCAAATGTTGGACCTAAATCTGTTAACTCAGATAAGGTAACCAAGAAAGTTTCTTTTGCAAACAATGTTCAGAAACCGACTGAGAACCCAAAGTCTCAAGTTCGTATCTTGAAAAGATCTGAACAATCTTGGACACCCAATGGTTCTCCAGGAGCCTCTACTTCAAAAAGCAATGAGAAAAAGGAAAATGTTTTGAACAATCCTAACAAGATTGATCCAAAACAAAATGTTATTGAGAATGTTTCTTTGAAAGCTGATGTTCAAAGACCCAAGACTCAGGCTTGGGTCCCCCGAAAGAACTAACTGTTTTACATGATGTGTGCAGGGAGCTTCAGCTGGCCCTATTAGCAGTCTTTGGATTGTTGATAGTGGAGCTTCAGGCCACATGACAGGGGATCTTGCATTGTTATTTGACGTGAAGAATATCAATGGAGGGTATGTCGCATTCGCTTGAAATAAAGGTGGATATATTACTATGGAGGGGAGCGTGAGTAATGGGATAGTGAGCTTTGAGAGAATATCTTATGTGAAGCAGATCGATTATAATCTGTTGAGCGTCAGTCAAATTTGTGATAAACAATTCACTGTGCATTTTGATGACAAATCCTGCTATATTCTCAAACCGGGCTTCAAAATTCCAAAGGAGTGGATAATGTTGAAGGCACCTCGCGTCAACAATCTCTATATTCTTGATATGTCCAAGGCGATGACATCACAGGGGCAAATAACATGTTTTCTATCCAAGGCGACCGAGAAGGAATCGATAATGTGGCACCGAAGAATGGGGCACATTCATCTGAGAAAAATGAATCAACTTGTGAGAAATGGGCTTGTCGATGGAGTAAATGTGAAACATTTCCATTTGAATGACAAGTGTGTGAGTTGTAAGAAGGGGAAGCAACACAAACAGTCCCATAAAGTGAAGAAAGTTAACTCTGTTGAGATGCCACTTGAGCGATTGCACATGGATCTATTTGGACCGGTCAAGCGCAAAAGTCATCTTGGGGAGCTTTATTGTTTAGTTGTCACTGATGACTATTCAAGATTTTCATGGGTAATGTGTTTGCAGAATAAAAGTGACACCTTCAACAACCTGAAAGTTCTGTTCACTCGATTGGAGAATCTCTATAATGTGAAGATAAAGAGAATTAGGAGTGATAATGGGACGGAGTTCAAAAACGCCAAGATGGATGAACTTTGTGAAAGCAAAGGGATACATCATGAATATTCGGCTCCGTACACCCCACAACAGAACGGTGTTGCTGAACGAAAGAATAGGACTCTAATTGAAGCGGCTAGAACAATGCTCGCAGACTCAAATCTTCCAGTAATGTTCTGGAACGAGGCGATTTATGCAGCAAATTATACACTCAATCGGGTTTTAACAGTGAAGAAGTTTGGTAAAACATCTTATGAGCTGTTACACCGACGAAAGCCGAACTTAGAGTATCTAGAACCTTTTGGGGCACCATGCACGATGTTGAATCCAAGCGAAAAGTTTAGTCCTAAAGCTGAAGAGGGATACTTTGTTGGATATGCAACCCCTCTCAAACGGGTATACAACAAGCAAACTCGTCGGGTGGAGGATTGGGCTAACGTGGAAGTTCAACGATATACACAAAATTTGCAAGGCACGGGTCCTGATTGGATGTTTGGTTACAAAGACTTCTTTGAATCATTCAATCTAGATAGCTTGGTTGAAGAAGCTGTTATCAGATTACTTTACGAGTGTGAAAACGCGGCGACTTCACCGTTGGTGCGTCCTATCACTGTGAACCCCCTACCAGCTTCTAATGATACCAATGCTCCTATACAAGAGGAAGAAGTGTTTCAAGAGGCTTCAACTTCATTAGACTCTTCAGAATCAGAAGATGAACAATTTGAAGAAGTCATTCTTGAGCATGCAGAAGAACCAGAGGCACCGCCAGTGAACCCAACTCCAACTCCAGATGTTGCTTCATCATCTAACACGGGTCATGATCTAGATGCTGTAGAGAACTTGACTACTCAGACGGGAGTTACTGTACCTGAATATCCGGAATCTCGGATTCATCGTATTCACCCGCTGGAGCAAGTTATCGGTGATCCTGGAAGCAGTGTGATGACCAGAGGGCAGCTGCGAAGTGTTAACTCGCCAGAAAGTTTTGGTGCTTTAGCGTTATATGCTAAAATTCAACAATCTGGTAGTCAAAATGATTGGTCGTTTGCGTGTTATGTGTCGCAGGTAGAGCCAAGGACATACAAGGACGCTTTGCGGGAGGACGCCTGGGTTGAAGCTATGCAGGAGGAGTTATTACAATTCCAGAAATTGGGAGTTTGGACGCTCACGGATTTGCCGCCGGGAAGAAAGAAGATTGGCACTAAATGGGTGTTTAAGTGCAAGAAGGATGATCGTGGGGTTATTGTTCGTAACAAAGCCAGATTGGTCGTGCAGGGTTTCCATCAAATCGAAGGGATTGATTATAACGAAATCTATGCACCGGTAGCACGAATTGAAGCTATTCGGATGTTCCTTGCGTTTGCTTCCTATAAGAAATTCAAAGTCTATCAAATGGACGTCAAGAGCGCATTTCTGTACGGGAAAGTCAAGGAAGAGGTTTATGTCGGGCAGCCACCAGGCTTTGAGGACCCAATCCACCGGGATAAGGTCTACGTGCTGAACAAAGCTCTATATGGCTTGCACCAGGCTCCGAGACAGTGGTACGAAGAGCTAAGTACATACCTCATCACAAAAGGATTTAAGCGCGGACTCGTCGACTGCACCCTATTCACGAGGAAATCAGGAGATGATTTGCTTCTGGTGCAGATTTACGTTGATGATATAATATTTGGTTCAACTAACGAGCTTTTATGCAGGGAGTTCGAAACTGTCATGCAGGAAAAGTTCGAAATGAGCGCAATGGGGGAGATGCAGTTTTTCCTAGGCTTGCAGGTGGACCAAAGACCCAACGGGATCTTCATTCACCAGACAAAATACGTATCCGATATCTTGAGCCGGTTCCAGATGGAGGATTCCAAGCCGATGGATACCCCGATTCAACCCAATCACGGGATTGGAGTGGACGCTAAGGGGGAGCTGACTGACCCATTTACATATAGAGCAATCATCGGATCTCTGATGTATTTGACGGCGTCTCGACCAGATATTATGTATGCAACGTGTCTCTGTGCCCGCTATCAATCGAAGCCGAAACAAAGTCATCTGACGGCGGTCAAGCGTATCCTTAGATATCTGAAGGGTTGTCCCTCAAAAGGACTTTGGTACCCTAATGATGATGATTTTGATTTTATTGCGTTTAGTGATGCAGATTGGGGCGGCTGTGATAAAGATAGCAAATCTACAACAGCTGGTTGTCAGTTTTTAGGGAGTAGGTTAGTCACCTGGCAATGTAAGAAACAGACTTCCGTGGCGCTGTCTACCTGTGAAGCCGAGTACATTGCAGCCTCGAGTTGCTGTTCGCAAGTGCTCTGGATCCAACAGCAGATGGTGGATTACGGTTTGCAGTTTCTTAAAACCCCTATACACTGTGACAACGAAGCCGCAATCGCATTAACTAAAAATACTGAAAATCATTCTAAAGCGAAACATATCCGGATCAAATATCATTTTATCCGTGATTGTTACGCTAAAGAATTGATAGATATGGTCAAAATCCATACTGACTACCAACGTGCAGATTTGTTTACAAAAGCTTTTGACAGATCCCGCTTGGAATATCTTTTAAAAGTAAACAACATAAAGGAAAAACAGGACTAATCGGCACCTCGGTTTATCGCTTTTTAGTTTAGTTTTTAATATTTTGCTAATTGGGAATTTCTCTTTGCTAATTGGGAATTTCTCTTTACTATCGTAATCCTCAAAGAAGTTGATGCTTTCGAGGGGATTGTTTAATCCTCAAAGAAGTTGATGCTTTCGAGTGGATTGTTTCTTTCAAATTTTTGTTTTATTGTTTTTCAGAAAAATTAAAAACCCAAAAATATGTTCTTTATTTTAGGGGGAGCCATTTTATCAGAAAAACCAAAAACATTGAAAAATTCAAAAAGACCTAAAAAATTAGAAAATCCAAAATGATTTCCTGGATAAAAAGAGGAAATGATAGTACATCAGTGGGGATCTGACACAGGCTAAAGAATTGTATAGTATAATGAGGCGTGTGTTGATTACGTGTGATATGCTGATAGGCTTCGTAGACTAAATATTGCGTGCATTAGTGATACAAACATAACGAACTACGCGTTCGTGGCTGAACACCTCATGGGCATATGGTCTTAGTACCGTAATTTCGTTTGATAGGATTGCCAAAATCTGAGGTTTCGGGTCGTTATGTTATGGTTATCCGGGATATTCTGATTAAACTTTTGTCATATTGATTTACGGACCTAGTTTCATCAGAATATTTGCTAAAATTAAATGCCAAAACTGGAAGTTACCGAATTGAGGAACTTTATGTTTTAATTGATCAAAGATCATTATTACATCGTATTGACTTACTGATGCAAATCAGTGGTTAATATCAGCCTCAACCTAGTGTATATGCACATGTTACTCTGCTGCATTCGTTTGCTGACCTGTACACCTCTGTGCTATATACTTTGTAACTTTTACGGATAACTCTGGCATAATCACGCGTTACGACGAAGCTTTGTGCAATTACTTGATACGGGAGTATGTCGTGTGTGTGGGCACCACATCGTGTTAGTCTAATACATCTAACTCGTATCATTTTAACGCATTGCGTAATTGTCTGCATGTGAGCTTACGTGGACCAAAATATCAGCAATTGCCGTGTCACATACTGTTTCTAATGATAATATTAAACAAACAGATCAACGCTGTGATCAGATTTCTCAGAAAACTGATATGATCCTCTTACCGGATATCACAAAATGTTTACTGCTTTCATTTACTTTGATTGCATTTTACTTTTATTGTCAAAAAGATACAAAATCCAAAAAGATTTTAGGTGTGTTTTGATAAAATTTCAGAAAAACCAAACTTTTTCATTTCTGCTTTATTTTTGATAACCGGGGATGCTTGATGGTCAATTTCTGAGATTTGATAACACCATCTGTGCTTTGTATCATTCAAAAAGGTGAAAATATGAGTTTTTGAAGTTTAACAGATTGAAAAATGTTGAACGGGATTCGAATTCGTGATTTGGCAAAATTTTCAGATTTTTCCATTTCACATTCGCCCCTTAATTGGGTCGAATGTGGAAAAATCTTCACCTTCGGGTCTTTTCATTCTGGGCGAATGTGGGTGTGTTTAACCAAATTTCACTTTCGGGTAAATAGTATTTACATTCGGCCAATTCACTTTTGGCGAATGTAGATATCTTCTACATTCGACCAGAAAAACGGGCGAAGGTGGACCTCTTATATAAAGCCTTGCCACCTTCGAACCTTCATTCACAATTTTTCTAAAATTTTCTTTCGATCCATAGACTTGTTGCTGAATTTCTTTTGACCTGTGCTTTTTATTCACGTGTGATTACTGATCATTTCTATACTAATTTCACAGGTAATGGCGCGTTAATGAGACCAGTATCGTCGTTTTTATCACCGGACTTAGGGTTTAAGAATTAAGGGTTTTAGAGTGTTTGTTGATGTTTAATTTTGATTGCTTTTCAATCCATATCAGTTTTAGGGGGAGAAGGATTAACAAATTAGGGTTATAACATTGTTTAATGGAGTAATCGATTGATTTGAATAATAAAACCCTAATTTTTGTTTAAAACTGATATAAATTGAAAATTGGTAACAATTGATGATACACGAGTCTTAGTCGGCTCTATTAGGATACATTTCAATCAGTTTTACATGTTAAAAACGAAGATGAGAAATTTTTGAATTTTTGGGGATAAACTGTTTCACTTTCGGCTGATAAAAACGGGCGAAGGTGGAATGAAACGGGCGAATGAATCTTAAACTGGGCGAATGTGATTTTAAATCAACACTTTTTCACATTCGACCAGAATGTTTCACATTCGTACCATAAATTCTACATTCGACCTAGTTAAAAATGGGCGAATGTGGAACTTAAAAATCTTAAAAATTTTGAATTTTTGTCGTTTTCGTATTTTGACGTATCTTTCTGATTTTGATGTACAGATGGCTGAGCAACAAGAAAATATTGAGACTCCAGTGGAGAATATTGTCACAGATCCAGTTCAAGAAACTGTTCAGGAGGCTGAAGCATCTGTTCCGATAAACTGGCCATTCGAACGATCTCACAACTGTTGTGCTTATCTAGGTGATGTAGAAAAGAACACAGAGTTTGTCGGGATCATTGAGTTCTTGAAGAGAAGCAGGGTTGTGCATGCCTTAGCTACTCCAACTATCATTTACAAAGACATTATTGAAGACTTTTACAAGAATGCGAAGTATGACTTCTGGGAGAATCAGACGATAATCAGGAGCAAGATACAAGGGATGGAGATGTTTTTGACTGAGTCTGATATTAGAGAAGCACTTCAGATCAAGTTTGAAGTCAGTGAAGATCCCAGGGAATTATCATGGACTGAACAGAAAGCATGTTTCCTGAGAATGAAGTACAAAGGACCGATCACTGATGGGTCTATGCACAAAGGGAAGCTGAGTGTACAGTTCAAATACTTTGCACATGTCATAATCCACGTATTTGGTTGTGTAAGCGGTGGATATGATGTTATGAGAAGAAGTTTAAGCTCATTGATGGTTGCGTTGACTCTCAACAAACCATTCAATGTGTCTGGAATGATACTGGATCATATGCTGGAGATGTTAAAGGGTTTGAAGAAGAAATATTTCATGTTATACCCAAGATTTCTGATGATGATCTTTGACCACAAATATCCTAATTTGAGGAAGGATCCAACCCAGGTTATAGGTCAAGATCACATGAACATCCGAACTTTGGTGAGGATGAAAGGATATAAGGGTGTGCCAGACAATGAAAGACCACCTTACAGAAGATTGTTTGGAGCTCTAGCTAAACAGGATTACACTGATCCTGGAAAGAACAAGGCTAGACATACTGAGAGCGATTCTGATAATGACGATCCCTTAGTATATGCAGATGCTAATACTAAGAGGAAGAGACAGGTTGTTAATCCCGGAGCCAAAGGGAAGGGTAAGGGAAAGACAGACCAAGGAAGTTCTAAGCAACGGGTGGTGAGAAAGAAAACAACTGCGAAGAAGGGAACGAGTTTGGTTGATGAAGAATCTGTTGACTCGGAGGAGACTGAGGTAGATGAACAGTGGGATTCGGATGATGAAAATGTTAGGACCACCAAACGTAAGGCCACTATGGTTGGTGAGTCTGAATCTCTGAATAAGTCAATTGAAGAAGCAGAGCAGAGTAAGAAGTCTGTTAATGTTGAAGAAGAAAGTTTAGGTGTTGATATGGATGAATTAAATGCTGGAGAGACTGTTGTAGTGAACTTGCCTAAACCAAAACACAAATCTATGGCAAAGAAGTCAAGTACTAAACAGTTGAGGGAGAAAGAGATTGCCCAGCTTATGAAAGGAAAAAGATTACCCGATGCTGGTACATCATCAAAGCTGTCTTCACCAGTTTCTAAAAAGCAGAAAAAGACAAAAGAGGCTGAAACATTACCAGTTGATCAGTTTAACGTTGCACTGGATAATGTGTTGGATATGTTCAGGAAGCCTCAGAAGGAAAAAGTCACAGAAGTTGAGCCATCCAAATCCAAGAAGGTCACTGTTGATGATGATGTGATGAAGCAGGTGAATAAAAAGATGGATGAGATGATGAAGATGATTGTTGCTCAACAAGCTGAGATTGCCAAGTTTAAGCAGAATGAGGAGAAAATGCTTCAGATTGTGGTTGCTTCAAAGTCTAATCAAGATGAGATTGATGAGAAAGTTAAGAAGCTTGAAGCTAAGAATAAGAAGCTTGAGGGTAAATGTTCAAGGAACAAGAACAGGATAAAATTGATCAAGGAGGATAACAAAGAACTAAAGGCTGAAAACAAACGCCTTAGTGATTTGATAGACAATTTGTATAATGTAGCACCCAAGTTGAAAGACGGTGAAGAAGATAAGGAGAAAGAAGAAGAACAGGTAGACTTTGAGCCTTCTGATTCTGAGAAAGAAAAAGATGATGATGAGGAAGATGAGGAGTCTGAGAAAAGTGATGATGAGGATAGTAAGAAAAGTGATAAAGATGATGATGATGATGATGATGCTGAAGGGTCTGGGAGTCAGAAAGATGATGATAGTAGTAGTGATGATGATGAAGGAGGAGATGACACTTCTAAGTTTACTTTTGAAAAAAGAACACCAAAGAAGAAAGATGCTGGAGAATCAAGTTCCAAGAAGAAGAAAGGTGAGAACACGGATTCAGATGAGAGTATCTTTTGGAACGAAAAGGTGAGATCTTTGACTGATGATGCGAAAAAAGTATACAGAGATATGTTAGAAAGAAGAGAATGGACGATAGAGTTCACAGGTCGTTTTGCTGAGATATTCCAGACAGATGATATGAGATATGAACTGGAATACAACGATCCTGATCTTGAAGAAGGTGAAGTACCTGCTACTGTGGCTAAGGAAATTCTTGATGGCCTTGCACAGAGAGTAGGGAAATCATTTGAGGAGTTTGTAATGGATGAGTCGATTCCAAATATTCCTGAAATGGATATTGGAAATCACTCAGATGATAAGAATACTCCAGAATTGGATGAAGTGGAGATTGAAGATATAACACATGAGGAATATCCACAGTACTTCAGACAAACTGATGAAGATGTGATATTTCCTGACTTCACTGAGATTCCAAACACTTCGGCAAAGAAGAAAGCAAAGAAAAGGAGTGAAGAATTTGTAGAGAAGGTGTTTGGAGCTGATAAGCAACAATCTTCAAGTCAATCTGATGAATTGAAGAATTACTTGAAGAAGTTGAGGGAAATGAATGAAAACCGACCGAAGCCTGAAGCTCAAGGAAGTTTCTATAGATTTCACAATGCTAAGTTTAAAGGCAGAGCTCTCGGGTGGACTTATTTGGGTAGACTGAAGTGTCTAGCTGCCAAATGGGAATCAGGAATTTTGTATTTTTACAGATTCATTGATTTGCTAACTCTAACGTACTGGGCGGTTAGAGATTTGTGCAGATTCCCAATGTCTGGAGCTTCAGTAAACAATACACATGTCGGTTGGTGTGCAGATAAGTTGGTTTGGGAAAGTAGAACGAAGTGGAATAGATTCAAGCCTCAATATCCCAGAAGGAAAGTTCATAGGGATATTGATCCTAAAACCAAGTTGAAGAGGGTAACTTTGATCTACAAAGCACCTGAAGTGATGAGAAAAATACCTTTGATGCCCATGCCACAACATTTCAGTGCTGACTTTATATTCTGGTATTATGATTGGAGAAAGGCTGAAGCTGTGATTGTTTTGAGAGACGGGAAGGATAAATACAAGCATGTTCATGTATTTGATCCTATTTGGTTGATAAACTGTACGTTTGAAGACATCATCATGCTTTTCTACAATCCGATTCATCATGAGCCGAATGATGCTGATCAAGCAAAGAAGTATACTCAGGTTGCAGGAGTTTGTTTTGCGTATGACATAAACTCGGGGAGTAACTTGGATGCTAAGCTTGGCAGAATGGTGAAGATGGCTAATGTGTCGAAACCAGTGAAGAGAAAGTTGGAGCCGGAAATGACTAAAGAGCAAAAGAAACAGCTCAGAATTTATTTGTTGAACAAGGCAATGGACGAAGACAGAAGACGATCCAATCAATAGTCGAGGGGGAGTTTGTAGATGCACGAAGTGCGACTAGTGATTGGATCTACAAGTTAACATGTGTTAATAGTTTGCTGATGGATTGAAAGTAGAAACAGACTGGGCGAATGTAGAGAAGAAGGGGCGAAGGTAGATTATAATGGGCGAAGGAAGAATGGACCTGATCAGAAGATACACGTTCGTACCTTAAAGTGGGCGAATGTGGAAGAATTCCACATTCGACCATATCAACTGGGCGAACGTGCAGTGGCTATAAATAGATTTTGTGTATTTGTGAGTTATAGAGAGTTTCAGTTTATGTGTGTGTTCAGGTTAGATTCCAGGTGATTTTGAGAAAGTGTTTAAGTGATCTAGATTAACGTGTGTGTGATTGTAATTGAATATTTGAACAAGTTAACCTATGAAAAAGCTTTGAAAATGATGTTGATTGTGTTTTGATTAGAGTTTTATCAGTTTGTTCAGAACTAGGGTTTCCGCACCTGGTTTTGTGACTTGTATGATCAATTAATCCTGTTTTAGTCAAAATCTTTCGTTTACATCCATTCCAGCTTCAAATGTAAACTTTAGTTCGTCACCTTTGATGAATTTCTCTTTCTTTGCCCATTTTTCGTAATAGTTTGGTTCAGGATGAAAAACCCACCCTGTATTATTACCGACTAAATGCACATGATAAGAGAATATTATGGGAAGTTGTGTATATATTATTGTGATAGTGGTAACCACAACAAGATTTAGATTCATATTTCGGTATTTATTGTATGAATGGGGGTTTGGTTTTCATAAGAGTTGATTTAAATTTATTTATAGTGGTAATAAGGAACTTGTGGTTTTCAAAATTGAATTCACAGATAAGTTATGATGTCGTAATTTATTTAAAATAAAGCATGTTCATGTGACATGAAAATCAAATGATTAATCATATGTTTTCGTGATTATTAGGTATTCCATTAGATCCAAGCATAACATATTTTAAGGACTAACTCTAGAATGACACTTCATTACAATCCATTGAACCCGATTCAACTCCGTTGGTGCTCCCATTGTGTAACATCTCAACCGATGGTGGAGTTATCGAGGTGTCACGTAGTGACGATTGTTCAATAGCTCATGGTAGTAAATGAAAATTTAAATATTATTAATTGGTTTACAAATGCCATACGATTTCATTGGAATGTACAAAGCATCATGCAATGAAATACTGATTAATTAAGGCTAGATCCAAAGTCCTGCATGTAGCGTCATGCAAAACCTGAAACATGTACAAAATACTTTGTCAACACAAGAAATGTTGGTGAATATTATACCAAGGTTTGGATACATATAGTATAATTGTAAAAAGTTGTACAATTCATGTGCTATGTTATCTATGCTATTATGTAAAACATGTAATGAATTCACATGGCGAAACCAGTCCTTGTGTATATGGCATAATCGAGCATGTAACAAGTGACCACGGATTCTCCGATGAAGAAGGGGAAGAATCAACCTACGTGGGTGCCAATCCCAAATAGTGTTATCCATTGTTAAGTTCGGCTAGCTAAGTTAATGATTTTGCTAAGGTGTCATGTGTATTATATTGTCTAAGCATAATGCATAAAATGTAAACACTTGCACATTGTAATGAATTGTATATGTAAAACTGTGTAATTGTAATATGTATGTGTATTTGATTAATTGTGTACACGATTCATCCAACACGTGTAAAATGATAAAAAGGGGCTAAGTATACTAGAAGTTTGCGTAATAACTTCAAATCTGTCGAATCGCGAGGTTTGAATTATCCTAAAGGAATAAATAATTTGTAAGGGAATGAACATAGAGTCTAAGTTATCTATTATTAGGTGCTTAGGGTTTCTAGACTATAATTTGGGGATTCTAGGGTTTTTGAATTGAAATATAATAGGGTTTAAATAATTTTAGTATTTAAAGAACATTTTTATGAACTCCCTAAGTTATTTCAAATTAAGAAGATATATAATAAATAATTAACAATGTAAATGATGGAACGACTTAAATATAAATATTTGATTATAAGCAATTGAATATGAAATAAATGTATAAATAATTGGAAGAAGAAATTAAATCAATTAAATATTAAAATCGCAAGTTCTTTTTATGATGAGATACTAGAAATAGTTTCAGAATTTTTAAAACTTGTAATTTTGATATCTTCATATTTTAAATTGATTTATTAACATTAAAATGCAATAATTAGGATTTAAATACAAATAAAAAGAAAAAATATTACTTTAATTTTATAACAGTGTTCAATATGTGATATAAGTGAAAAATAACTTTAAAATTTATTTTTCATATTATTTTCATTTAAAACGGAATTTAATTAAATATAATCAGTTAAATATTATTAAATCATAAAAATAGGTAAAAATAATATTTTTATAGGAAATAAAATTACCAAAAACTTTTATATGTTTAGAAATAATCCCACAAAAATTTTTAATGAATTAATTATTGTTTAAATCAGAAACAAATTTTTAATGAATTAATTATTGTTTAAATTAAATAAATACATTAAAAATAATAACGAAATATTTTTCAGGAAAATAAAATTACAAATATAAACTTTAGGGTCTGAATAAGCTAGAATAATTTTTATAAATTTTTTTGACTAAGTTTACTATTTTTAATAATTAAATGTATTTATATGTATATTGGTTATTTAGAAACAAAGAGAAAAAAACTGGAAAAAAAAATCAATAGACAGAACCGCCCCCCCTGGGGAAATCGAACTCAGACCAACTGCTTTGGGTGTGGGTTTGTTGATTACTTTAGATCCGAGTTTTATTTATATTACTTTAGATCCGAGTTTTATTTATATTCAAACCTGAAACAACAAAAATCCCTAAATTAATGTTATAAACCCTAACCAGCGGTTGGCTCCAGTAGACCTTTGGTCTTTGTCAGCACTTTAATCATCAGTTGTTTTCTTCAGTCAGCAGCACTTTAGATCAGCAACACTTTAGTTGTCAGCAGTCAGAGTCATCAGTCGTTTGGGAGGATCCTTGTATAAAGTACTGTTTTATTGATGATCAGCAGTTAGAATATTTTGGCTTTCAATCATCTGTTCTTTTCCAGGTCAGCAGACCCAACAAAATCAAATCCGAGTATAACAATTATAAGTGAAATTGTGAAAGTGGAGTTTAACATTGCATTAACCTACATGAAAACATAAAAAGTAACTAGATGTAAACATATAATTGATGATATTAGTAGGTAAGAAGAAAAAAAGGACTACAAAGTTAACATCTTTAGAATCTTATAGTGAAAATCCATTTTTTGAAACAACCATCAAAAACCTGCAAGGAAAAACCCTCTGTTCCAATCAATAAAACAACATACAACATCAAAGTAACTGAAATAACACTAACCTATATATGCCAAAAGCAACATGAAATTTCCTTATCGATACAATCATTATAAAGCACCAGACACAGCCACTACAATAACAACAATAAAGGCACTCACCACCACTAAAACCAAAGATCAACGGCAACACCACATATCCATGGCTAAAAGAGGAGGCAGGGGTGATGACCGGTGCTTGGAATGGAGAAGAGAGGAGGCAGGGGCGGTGGCCGATGAGGCCGGAGTGGTGTCTGGTCGCGTGGAGGAGGAGGCCGGTTGGGTTTTGTCCGTTTGGAGATGAGGCATGAAGAGGAGTGAGAGATGTGCACTGCAATGTTTGTTTGTTTGTTTGGTTGGAAGAGATGGGTTTTGGTTTGTAAAAAAAATAGAAACGAAAAATAAATAAAAAAATGCCCCTCAAGATTCAAACCGGAGACCCTTTGGTTGTTATAAGGGGATTCCACCACTAGAGCACTTATCATCGATACAAGTAGGTTCCTTAATTTTGTTTTTCTTATGGGTTCCTTTTCAGATTTTGGTATATATACATCAACACTATAATTTTGAAATAGGGTGGGTTCCCAAGAAACCCACCAGAGAAGCCTAAATCCACCCCTGGTAGCATGCAACGAACACCTGTCTTTTAGCATAAAGGTTGCTTATTATAGTAAAAATGGGTTAATATACATATTTTCTGACTAAATATGATATTGTAATGTCATTCAATAACCACAATATAAATGCATTATGGAAGAAAATCAATAACATCTATGTTTTTTTAATAAGTAAATATAGAGATTGATTTAAAAGTTTATAGGGCTTGGTTGTCTTTAATAGCTAAATAGAAAGCAAAACAAGACTCTCGAATAATATTTTCATATGTGTAGACTTTGAAACCATTGTAGAATCTTGCCATGATCTCAAGATTGAAGGGTAGTTGGGATATCAAAAATAACATATGAACAAAGTTGTGATCATTCTCACAAATGTCACACAAAAATGAAACTGAAACCACAAATTTTGGTTTTTGTAAAACATCTTTACTAAATTAGCGGTTATTTTCGTCTTCTAGTTGATTAGATTTTCTACTCGCCCTAGTCATTGTTGATATTATAACATAATATAACTATAAATATAATGAACACTGCAATCAACCATCAAATAAGTATTAAAAGTGAACATTTAGCGAATAAGATAGTTAACTTCTTTGTTATCTTGTCTGTAACTCTGTACCGTTCCAAAGTAAGATCATACAACCGCCACCGCGATGAACCTAACTAATGACACCAAAAGTCCTTATTTAGAGTTAATTGAATGTTGGAAAAAAACATCCATCATATTAATTCAATCCAACAGATATTAAAACAAATGCAAAATAATTTAATAAGTTTGAAATTGCATCTAAAGAATCAAATGACAAAAAGGTGAAAAATAATAGAGTTTAGAAGAAGATGAGGGAGCACCTGCTGTTAGAGTAGGCAGCGTAGTGTCACGACCCGCTCAAAATTCAACTCAAACAGCACCAAATTCTGATCAGAAGGCAATGTTTTTGGGCTACACCAAGGAGCAGCATTCTAAAAAATTCTAGGCTGCACTAGACCAGCCTAGAAGCATGGAAAAGATCAGGAAGGTCCTAGAAGAAACTAATAAAATATCCAAGATATTAAGGGTCAAGATTCTAGAAAGATCCATGCAAATATCATAGACTAGCTTTTATCCCGGGAGTGTCCCGGGGTTGAAAAATATAACCATTCTAATAATACTAATACTAATTGTAATAATTATTACTCGTGTAATTAAATAAATAAAAAAATAACCTTGCTATAAGGTGACACCATGTGTTGCAGTGTTGCGCGATTCTTTCTCGTAGCTTCTCTTGATGAAGTAAATCTATCCATCTTTAGAAGAGTAAAATTCCAATGATAGCATGACGATTGGGCTAAATTTCAACATTGTATATAAGAACCTGGTTTAAAAGAAAAAACATGATTAATGAATAACCTGAACACTTTGTGTTTATTTTTTCTGTATGAACGAAACCCCATAAAAAATAGTCGTTTTTTTCTCCGTTTTTTATATAGCACTATGATACTCGTTGGAAAGATAATAAGACGCTCGGTAATTTGGTGTAATTTTTTCTTTAAAAAATCTCGTATATAAAAGATATTAACGTTTAAAAATGATGGGAGAAAACATTAGAGAGAAAAATCTAAATTTGTTTTTAAATTCTTAAAGAGATTAGGGTTAGATAAGTGTAGGAGAATGGATAAGAACAAAATAAAAAAAATAAATTAAAAACTCTCACCTTAACGTGTCACGTGGCACATTCAAAGGAGGGTTGAGGCCTCCATTGAATGCCACTTCATCAATATTCAATTCTTTTATTATAAGTTATTATAGATATTATGTACAGAAAACTCTAGAATAGTTTAGAACAAGAGGACTAGTATAAATAGGTGATAGTGGCTCATTTGCTAATCACCTCCAAGATCTCAAAGCATTCACCTTGTAAAAGCATTGTAAAGCTCTTGTATCACTCTTCCTTGTAATCAATAAAGGTTTAGTGATTACCAATCTTGTTATCTTGCATCTATCGCTTCTGAATCGCATCATAGTTGGGTCAAAGGCTGATCTTAGAAGGAGTCTAAGAGCCGCACGTGAGTCAAGAGAGTTACTCCATTACAAGTGGTATTAGAGCAAGGTGGATTCGTTGGGATGGCGACAGATCCAAACAAGGTTGATGCTGTTGCGACGATTGACAACGTTGCACAGGAAGAAGGAAGACGTGGTCGGGAAAGAGCACGCCAAGGAGCTGGGAAAAAGGGCAGAAGCGTGTCCAAGGAGATGGCCTTGGAAACACGACTTAGGGGCATGGAAAAAATCATAACTGGGATGGGTTTGCAGGTCAACGACACAGTCGAGCAGCTCTATTCATTAGGCAACGATTTTCTGGAGCTCCGAGAAGACTTGAAACTGGTTGTCCAAGTACTCCGCAATTAGGTGGTAGCGATGGTTAAGGAGGAGATCGCTAAGTTGCGTCGAGACATGGACGAGTTGTCCCAACACTGCCATAGAAGCTTGATTCGATTAGAGGCCAAGGTGAATGAATGCGGCAAGGCCTTGGTTAGCATGAATGGGGATGCTAACCCTTTCGCTCTGAAGGTCAAATTCCCTAAACCAAGTCCGTTTGAAGGCAAACGTGAGGCAAGGGCCGTTGACGACTTCGTTTAGGAGATAGAGCGATACTTGGAGGGGGTCTGCATTGTGGATGATGCGACTAAAATCAAGACGACCACAATGTACCTGAAGGATACCGCGGCCTTATGGTGGCGTCGTAGACACGCGGATGTAGAGCGAGGTACGTGCACCATCAATACTTGGGCTGAATTTATTTGGGATCTTAAAAGACAATTCTATCCTATAAATGCTAAACACGAGGCAAAGAGTCGGCTTTGTAAGCTCAACCATGAAGGGACAATTCAAGAGTATGTAACTGAATTCACTACTCTAACTTTGGCAATTCCGGACCTTTCAGATGAGGATGCCCTGTTTAACTTCCTAGATGGGTTACAACCCTGGGCAAAGACCGAGTTAGAGCGCCGCAAGGTTGAAGATCTAGCTTCAGCCATTGCCGCTGCTGAAAGTCTACACGACCTAAGGGAGGTTCGACTATCTAAACCAGCAAATGAAAGGAATAATCATGAGCATGGTGGGGGAGTTAAGCGGGATCAAAATCGAAAGAAAGATGCACGTAACGCCACTAATAAAGATTATGGGTGTTTCATTTGTGGGAAACAAGGACACATTGCCCGGTTTTGTCCGAAGAAGGCCAGCCTGCACGCAATGATTGCTAAGGAAAAAGAGGAGGATCAAGAGGCACGACTTGGGGTAATACAACTCCTTAACTCTATGGGAAAATCGGGGCTAGGAGTGGCACATGGGCAAGCCACGAACCCGAAGAGAAAGCCTAAGGGACGCAAGAGGAGGACCAGAAAGCGTACCAAAGGCAAGGTGGTCGGAGAACCACAAGGAGCTAAGTGCAACAGATGCACTAGCAAGTTAGGGCCAGGAGTGGCAAAGGTGGATACTACGAACCCGACTATAGAGCCAAAAGCCACCGGGCTTCATTCGTACGCATGGAGATAAACGAGGTGCCAACACGAGCAATGGTCGATACAGGAGCATGTCACAATTATGTTGCAAAGGATGAGGCAGCAAGGCTCGGGCTCAAAGTGACTAAGGAGTTAGCATGGATTAAGGCTGCATACGGGGACCCCAAACTAATTGATGGTATGGTGGAAGGGGTCAAAGCCAAGATCGAGGACTGGGAAGGCACAATGGACTTATCAGTTGTTCCCATGGATGATTATAAGTTGGTACTCGGGATGGAATTTCTCTCGCAGGTACAAGCCTTTCCAATACCATTTATGGATACTCTATGCATAATGGATGGTGGCCAAATGCGCATGGTAAAAATGGAGCGCGACACTAAGCATCAAGGTAAAACGGTGTCATCCATGCAACTTGTGTTCGGGACCAACAATAGACATGAACGTGACGTGACTAAGGAGAGTGGGTCAAACACCAATAATGATGCACGACGAGGGCGTCGTGAGTTTAGGTGGGGGAGAATGTCACGACCCGCTCAAAATTCAGCTCAAACAACACCAAATTCTGATCAGAAGGCAATGTTTTTGGGCTACACCAAGGAGCAGCATTCTAGAACATTCTAGGCTGCACTAGACGAGCCTAGAAGCATAGAAAAAATCAGGAAGGTCATAGAAGAATCCAATAAAATATCCAAGATATTAAGGGTCAAGATTCTAGAAAGATCCATGTACATATCATAATTATTATGTACAGAAAACTCTAGAATAGTTTAGAACGGGAGGGACTAGTATAAATAGGTGATAGTGCCTCATTTGCTAATCACCTCCAAGATCTCAAAGCATTCACCTTGTAAAAGCATTGTAAAGCTATTGTATTACTCTTCCTTGTAATCAATAAAGGTTTAGTTGAATACCAATCTTGTTATCTTGCATCTATCGCTTCCGAATCGCATCATAGTTGGTTCAAAGGCTAATCTTAGAAGGAGTCTAAGAGCCGCACGTGAGTCAAGAGAGTTACTCGGTGAAAGTAGGCCCTTTAGGCGCTAATAATTCTTCTTCTTTGTCATAGTTTGGTAAGCCGATGGTAAATTCTAATGGCCACATGATCCGAAAAGATTCATGACTGTGCGGCGGCTCAGATGACGTCGACCCAACATCACCACCATGATGGTGATTCGGAGTTCTCTTATCGAACGGTAAACCGAGCAGGGTCGAAAGAGAAAGCAAACACAGCGAAGAAAGGGAAAGAAGACAGCGGGTGGTGGTGAGGGGTTGTTGGTGACTAGCGTTTTGCAGGGAAAGGGGGCGAGAGGGAGGGAGGGAGGTGGTGTGAGAGAGGTTGATGATGATTAATTAATTTGTAAAGGTAGGCATCAGGTGGCCAAGGGATCCCATCTCTATCTACATGTGTGAGAAACTAAGGAAAAAGAGTCGAGAAGACGTGTGAGAAATTACAGAGATATCCTTTTTAAAAAGGAGGAATAACGAATGTGGCAAAGGTACTGTTCAAATAGCACTGCTATTAATAATAGTTAATTTCTAAAATTATTGTTAAAAAAAACTATATATTTAGTTTTTTTTAACTATAAGTTAAAGAAATGTAATGCTTGATTGGAATTTAAAGTTATTGGATGACAAGTTTTGTTAGAGAATAATTAAACTAGAATGAATTCTTAACTATTAAACATTTGTTTTGAATAACTAAGAATTTTACTAACGAGGTGGAATCTTCCACTTCCTCATAATTGCCACAATCATCAGTGCCAAAAGCATAAATGTTGTCACTAATACTCCAAAGTTGGCACCATCACAGACACCCCTATCACAATCATCACCACCACCAAAGCATCCCAAACTCTTTAAAATTTTTATAAATAACCCATGATTATTTTTGTCAAGAAAATGTATCACAAATTCGAATTCCTTTGACAAGTTCCACTTCTTCAAATATTAATTGATTTGACAAAGTTCAACCATTATTCACATTTCAGTTCTTGCCATATTCAAATTTCATCATACATCTAAAAAACTAGTAATATTGAGTAAAATCTAAACATGCATTGTTTTTCCTATCTTGTATGGCATTAATTATCGGGCTTGTACTATACAATATTATGGCAGTAGGTTTTCATCAATTAATTTAACTGTATAAAGATGAGTCACACCTTTTCAAGTCATTCAACACACCGTAATAATATAACTATAAAGTACAAAAGTAATAAATTGTCCAGCAAAATGTATTTTATTTTTTAAATTGTTAATAAGATTAGTTTTTGAAGATATCATATAAACTTCATTCGACACTAAAATCCAGTTCCCAGTTTAACCTATGTTTCACCAATTAACACATACATTTTAGCCGTATAAATTTAATTGTTTTCAGATTAACAGTTGATATGGTCATACTTTCAAAATATTATAAATACACAAACACCATGCTTTATACATTTTCTTCTTGTTATTTTCCTAATACAGTTGTATAATATTCCAAAAACGTTGTAACAAAACAATCTGACCAATACTTCGTTTAGCATCGAGATTAATTATACATTTGATGAAACCACAAATTCTTTGTCACAGTAGCGTTTGTAGTCCAACGGTTAGGATAATTGCCTTCCAAGCAATAGACCCGGGTTCGACTCCCGGCAAACGCAAATGTTTTTTCAAGTTTATACTATCGATTTTTAATAATATAAGCTAGATGGATTTCCGCGTTGTGGTGGGAATTCGATCGATATCAATTCATTACACTCAATTTGTTATCAAGTGCCATACAACCTTGTTGCTACAACAAATATCTGTCTAACAATAGTCCTGAGTCACAAGGGAGGTTCAGAGGTTCAAGGGTTTCGATCTGCCTAACGCAGGTCGTGGTGTCCTTCTACGTTGCAAACGTAGAAGGAGGTTCAAGGCTTGAATTATTTATTATGTATGCTTTTTGGTTCTGATCTGAGATGAACTCGAGATCAGAAGTAGAAGATCTTGGAACTCGAGTGAAGAGGATTATTCGTCACACGTGAGAGACCAAGAGAATAATTTAGAGTGAAGTGAGAGTGATAGATTTTGGTGTGTTTAGATCTGATCCTGAGCTTCTCTTTTATAGAGAAAGGATCTTCTCTAAGAGGAAAGCATAAAACCTTGATCCTGCTTACAACTAAAGGACATGCCACAAAAAGCAAGAGGATGCTATGGACCTGCGGTCTATAGGCTGATGTTACTCCATCAGTCTTGTTTGTTTAGCTCGATGAAAGGGACGACGTGACAAGTCATCTTTTTGACTTGTGACACCACCGGTTGTGGAACCTTTGTAGGCTCCAACCTTTCAAGCGTTTGTTCAATAATATTATTTATTCGTTTTTCCTTCAAGCTACCCACGTCATCAGCCCCCCAAGTCAGAAGGTTTGACGAGTTATCTTGAAAGCTTCTGACTGTTTTTGTTGTTTGTTCCTTGCTTGAAGGGTTCGAGGGTTCGCTGTGATTTGGGCGGTTAATATTCAGTGTTTTAACTTTGATTGGACCCTGATGTGACATGTGGCAGTCTGTTCAGGGCTGCATTATTGCATGTCATTATGACAGTTATATTTTAAATAATATAACCGTTCCTTTTTTCTTTTTTAACCCCTTTACATTTCATTTTTACTTAACATTTCTCACTTTTTCACTTTCTTCTTCACAACCGTCTCTTCCATCATTAGGGTTTCGTGATTTTTCAATCGTCAGGTTAGTTCCCTTTCTTCTTGTCTAGTGTATTGATCATCCTTTGTAGGCACAATGGGTGCTAAGAAGGACATGGCCGTTACGTTTTCAACCCTTTCTCAGAAAGAGGTTGAATCGTTCTGTTCTGAGTGGGAAATAGACCTTTCTTTTAATCCTGTTGCTCCAACCAAGCAACTTGCTGTCTCTGATTGTCCGTCTGGTTCTGTTGCTTTATATTGTCGTCACTTTGAGTTTGCAAATCTTCGTCATCCCTTCTCTGTTTTTCTTTTGAATGTACTTGAATATTATAGGGTGTCTCTTGGTCAAATCCATCCACATGGCGTTGGCCGTGTGTTGCATTTTGAATGTCTATGCAGAGCCCTAGGTTATGATCCCACTTTGCTGATGTTTAGGCGATTCTTTCGTCTTGCTAAGAATGGTGACTGGTTCACCTTCGAGGGATCATCAGCGGAGACAAACCTCCTTTCTTCCCATGTCACTACTGTTGGGCAATGGAAGACCAAGTTCTTCTGGGTTTCTGATTCAATTTTTCCTTTTAAGCCCATTTGGAGGTCTCCTAAGGCTGTTTTAAATGAGGCAGAACCTTCAGAATCTGAACTTGATCATAACTTTTTAACTGCTCTTAGAGCCTGTCCTTCAAGGCTTCGTCCTTTTGCTGAACCATTCTTAGTGTTATCTGGTGTTAGCACTCGTTGGGACAAGCCTGGTAGAGATCACGTTATAATGAAGGGTGATCGGGGTATGAGTTTTTGTTTGTTATTGGTTTCATTGTTTCTTTTTGCTTAGTTCTTATACTTTGTGTATTTTGCAGTCATGTCTGCTCTGGATTTTATTAAAGCTGATGATGCTTCCGGCGTTGCGTTTACTGATGCTGAAGCAGCGGATGGTGAAGATGCTTTGACCAAGTACGAGAAGGGTAGGTATGATGGGACCAACTATGTTGCCGTTCCCAATGTCAAGGGCTTTGCTAAAGCTAGTTCCTCAAAGGCTTCAACAAGGAGGTCCAGCAGACGACTGTTAAAGGCTGCTAAGCCTGCTGACCCTTCTGAAGCAGTAACTGTTAGTGATGACATTGAGGATTCCGATGATGGGAAGGATCAGGCGGTGGATAATACTCTTGTGGATGTGGTGGTGAAGAAAAGTAAGGGTAAAAAGGTTAAAGTGGTGAAGGAAGCAGATGTGTCTGGGAGTTTTGATGAAGAGGGTGTGTATGTGCCTGGGTGGAATGTGAAGGCAACTGACAGTTTCAAGTCTTCTGCTGTATGTGAGGAAGTCTTGGCACACTTTGCTACTCCTGGTGCCAAGGCTTGCCTTGAGGGTTTAGATGATGATGCTCTTTTAGCAAAGATGATGGTGGGAACCTGTAATCTGGCAGCCATGTTACCGGAAGGAATCAGCAGGTTTAGGAAAGTCATGGGTGAGTATAGTGAATTTGCTAAGAAGAAGAAGGAAATGAAGCAGTCCATTGCTGATATGAAAAGGGATGCTAAGGAGTATGCTGAAAAGGAGGTCACCTTGATTGCCCTTATTGATGAGCTGAAGAAGGGGCATGAGGCTGAGATGGCAAGGCATGAAGCTGCCAGATTGAAGGTAGAAGCAGATCAACTAGCTTTGGAGGCAGAAAAGAAAGCTTTTGAGAGTCAGAGGAAAGAACTGGAAGTCTCTCTTGCTGCTGCTCAGGGTGACAACAAGTGGTTGATTGAAGAAGGTTTTCAGCAAGTTGTTACCTATCTCCTTCATTCTGCGGAATTCAATTCAGCTCTTGGAGAAGTGTATACCAAGCTATTGACCCATGGTAAGCATGCCGGTTTCGTTGCAGGGTTCAAAGCTTGTGGGTCTGGTCAAGCCTTGGAAGAATCTCCTCTTTATCAACCCAACTCCTTAGATGTTTTCAAGGAGACTGTGCTCAAGATGGAACACTCCAGTTATCCCTATGTGTCCCAAGTCTCTTCCCTTTATGGGAAACCTTTACAGGAGCTGAAGGAGTTAAAGCCTGCTGGTTTGAATGAAGCCGTATCTGCTAAGGTGCTTCAGGCTGTTTCCAAGAAGAGAGCACACTCGGGTGATAGTGAAGAGACCTTGGATATGACTGATGCACTTTCAAAGGATGCCAGTGTTAAAGCCTCCGAAGCTGGTCTGGTTGAGAAGCTGCCCAAGAAGGGAAAGAAGGCAAAGAAAGCTAAAGTGGTCAAGGCTAGGAATGAGGATGAAGCCTCCAAGCCTTCAGGGTCTGGTAATGACGCCTGAACCCTTTATTCGTAGCTTTCTTAGCATCTATGGTTTGTAAAACAATTAACTATGTGGTCGTGTCTTAAACACTTTTATCTTTTGCCTGAACCTGTGGTGGTTCATTGGTGGTTGTGGGCTGAAGCCCTTTGAACAATTTGTGACTTTGCTTGGCTTTTGTATAAAGCCTGTTAATGTTAGGTCTTTATGGTTATTTGTTTAAGTTTTATGGTTGTTCGTTTTTGTTTTGTTTTTGTTATGTGTTTGTTTGTCTTTGTTATTGTTTGGGAATGTTTATCCGATAGCACCTTCAAAGGTTGAATGCTGCAGTCATTCATCCTTAAGGTAGTCTAGGCAAACATGTCACCAGCTATCCTATTTGCACTTATATAAGTGTTTGTCATTTTCGTAAGTTTGTTTTTTTTAAACTTAAGGAACGATTGGTGTAGGTTGTTCAAGCCTGTCGATGAGACCTATAAAACTATTTTTGTTTATCTCATGGAGTCAAATTGATTTAGGAACTCACCCCTTATATAGGTCCGTTCAACCCTCGAACCTATTGAGCGAAATGGCCTGGGAGCTCATCCCCTTAAATGGCCCCTGCCATGGAGTTTATTGCTAGGTTCTCAACCTGATTGTAGGATAGAAAGACAATATTTCCAAAAGAGGATTCATAGATCCTTTCATTCATTACATGATAGCATTACATAGCTTTCTTGAAAAGAACAACTTGTCTTACAACTTTAACAAAGAACCTTTTAAGGTTTTTACCATTCCAGTGACGAGGGAGTTTCTTGCCTTCCATGTCGGCAAGCTTGTAAGACCCTCCTTTGTGAGACTCAAGGATGGTGTAGGGGCCTTCCCATTTTGGTCCTAGCTTTCCTTGATTTTCTTTCTTGCTTGCATCATTGTTTCTGAGGACCAGGTCTCCTGGCTTGAAGCGTTCATGCTTGACCTTGGCATTGTAATAAGACTCCATTTTTTGCTTGTATTTGGCTTCTCTCATTGCTGCCGAGTCTCTTGCTTCTTCCAGTAGGTCAAGATTGAGTGATGTTTCATGTTCGTTAGCCTGGATGTCGACATGAAGGGTTCTGGGTGTGGTGACCCCAATCTCAGCAGGTATGACTGCTTCAGATCCGAAGGTGAGGCTGTAGGGTGTCTTCTTGTTACTTGTCTTTTCAGTGGTTCGGATTGCCCAAAGAACACTTGGCAGTTCTTCCAACCAATTTCCCCCTTGACGACCCAGTCTGGCCTTGATCCCTTCAACCACACTCCTGTTCATCCTTTCAACCTGCCCGTTGGACTGAGGGTATGCCACAGAGCTGAAGACTTGTGTAATCCGATACTCTTTACACCAAGCACTGAACGGTTTTTCTGCAAACTGTTTGCCATTATCTGTAACTAACACCCCGGGCAAGCCGTATCGACAAATGATACTTTCCCATACAAAATCAATTATCTTCTTTCCGGATATCTTTCCCAACGGTTTTACTTCTGGCCATTTCGTGAAGTAATCAACAGCAACCAACAAGAATTTGACCCCTCCTTTGGCAGGTGGGAAGGGTCCAACGATATCCATTCCCCATTTGTGGAATGGCCATGCTGAAGTGATTGGAACCAAATCATGCTTGGGACTCTTTGGGACTGGTGCATGGATTTGGCAGGCTTCACACTTCTTTAATTGTTCTGACGCATCACGATGCATAGTAGGCCAGAAGTAACCAAGGTTCATGAGTTTTGCCACCACTGATCTTGGACCACAATGAGCTCCACATATTCCTTCATGAACTTCTTTGATCAAGTACCTGCTTTGTTCAGGACCAACACATCGAAGCAATGGAGCCAAGTATCCCTTTTTATAGAGTATGTCATCTTGAATTGTGTATTGCTTAGACTTGATCCGAATTCTTTCAGCTTCGACAGGATCTTGGGGTAGTTCACCTCTTTGTAGGAACCTTTCAAATGGAGTCATCCAACTTGGTTCACTTTCAGTAATGACATCTTGAACCTCAATTTCAGATATTGAAGGATGCTTGATCACTTCAACCAGCACTTTTTTAGTAAGGTGAGCAAAGTTCAACGAAGCAAGCTTGCTAAGAGCATCGGCTTTCTTGTTATGAGACCTTGGGACCTGTTTGATCTTGCAACACTGGAAGGTGTTCATGATTTCTTTAGCCTTCTCTCTATACTTTTTCATATTAGGTTCTTTAGCGATGTAGCTATCATTCACCTGGTTGGAAACAAGTAACGAGTCGGTGAACACTTGAAGCTTGTGAACCATCATCTTTTTTGCAAGCTTGAGTCCTGCTATCAAGGCTTCATATTCTGCTTCGTTGTTTGTTGTCTGAAATTCCAAACGAAGGGCATAGGTGAATTCTAACCCTTCAGGGTTGATTAATACAAGGCCAGCCCCTGACCCTTCAACACTGGAAGCTCCATCTGTGTAAAGCTTCCAGGCTTCAGGGTCGATAGGTTCGTCTATGGCTATGTTAACCTCAGCCGTTTCCACCTTTGGAATTTCAGCAATGAAGTCAGCAAGTACTTGTGCTTTGATTGCTTTTCTTGGGACGTAGGTGATTGTGTGTCCACCTAGTTCAACAGCCCATTTGGCTAGTTGTCCCGAGGTTTCAGGTCTTTCAAGCACATTTTTAATTGGTTGGTCAGTGACCACTTGTATGGGATGTGCTTGAAAGTACCTTCGAAGCCTTCTGGCTGTTTGCACTAAGGCTAAAGCCAATTTTTCCAAAGGAGGGTACTTGACCTCTGCTAACTTTAATGTTTTACTGAAGAAATAAACGGGTACCTGAGCTTTGTCTCTTTCTATGGTGAGAACAGCGCTGAAGGCTTCATCAGTAACTGAAAGATAGACAGAGATCGTTTCCCCTGCTTCAGGTGTTGCAATGGTGGGGAGGGAAGCCAGATGATGTTTCATGCTATTGAAGGCTTCCTCTGCTTCTTCCGTCCACCTGAAGTCTTTCTTATCGGTGCAACCTTTGAGGGTCTTGAAGAATGGCAGTGATTTTTCAGCTATCTTTGAGACGAAACGCTTCAAGGCAGCAAGTTTACCATTCAAGCTTTCAACCTCCTTCTTAGTTTGAGGCGACTTCATGTTGAGGATGGCTCGAACCTTGCTTGGATTGGCCTTTATGCTTTGTTTTCCCACAACGTGACCCAAAAACTTTCCTTCTTCAAAACCAAAGGAACATTTAACAGGGTTTAGCTTCATGTTGATTTCTCTGAGTTTGTTGAAGGTCTCTTGTATGTCAGCAAGCATTTGATCTTCAGTTTTGCTTTTGATGACCAAGTCATCAACGTAAGCTTCCATGTTCTTGCCAATCTGCTGGGAAAAAGCCTTGTCGACCAACCTTTGATAGGTAGCACCTGCATTTTTTAAACCAAAGGGCATTTTTCTATAACAGAATATACCCTTATCAGTATGGAAAGCAGTTTTTTCTTCGTCTTCCTCCTTCATTTGTATCTGGTGATAACCTTTGTAGGCATCCAGAAAACACTTGAAGGGGAAGCCTGTAAGCGAGTCTATTTTTAGATCAACCTCAGGCAAAGGATAGCAATCTTTGGGGCAAGCTTTGTTGAGGTCTTTAAAGTCGATACACATCCTCCAAGAATCATCAGGCTTTCTAACCATCACAGGGTTTGCAACCCATGATTGATATTTCACCTTTCGAAGGATACCTGCTTCAACTAACTTGTCAACCTCTTGGCATGCAGCTTTGCTTCGTTCTGGAGCAAGACTTCTTTTCTTTTGGACAACTGGTTTGACATTGGAAGGGATCCTTAGTTCATGTTCGGCAATGTCTCGTGGGATCCCTGCCATGTTACTTGGGCACCAGGCGAAAACGTCCATGTTATCTTTTAGCAACACTTCAAGCCTAGTGAGAGTGTCACCAGGAAGGGCTGTGTTGACTCGTACCCTTTGATCAGGATACCTGGGGTTGATGCTGAGGCCAAGTTTGTTGTGGTCCTCATCGATGGTCAATACTGTAGTGGAAGGTTGGAGGGTTCCAACACCCTCTTTGGTTGGGAATTTTGCACTCTTTCGGCTAATGGAGACAGTCATGTCAAAGACTACTACCCCAGGCCTTCCAATGATGACGTCATAATTAGACGGTAGGTCCAAAACCACGAAGGTTAATGGTTCAGTCCTTCGTAGTTGACCATCAGAAAAGGTTACGTCAAGTGTTAGTTCGCCCAAAGGCTTGATAGGTATGTCAGCGATGCCTTTTATGGCAGCTTCAGCAGGCCGTAGCATGGAGCGTTCTTCAGGGCTTAGAAGGTTGAAATACTTGGCGAACATTATTTCAGTGGCAGCTCCAGTATCTATGTAGGCCTTTTGTGTTTTGGTGGAACCTACGAAGGCTTCAAGCACGAGTGGATCACAGTGCTTTTCTCCCTTAGTGTAAGGGAAGTAAATACCCTGTCGTTCCCAATCTTCCAATCTTTGCCTTTTACTTGGGGCCTCATTCTCAACGAAGACCATGGCAACATCTTTCTTTTTACCATCTGCCATGTTCTCTTTCACACCCTTGACCAGGTGGGCCAGTTCTCCAGACTTGACAGCTTCCTCGATCCTTTTCTTGAGTTGGAAGCAGTCGTTGGTGTGGTGTCCCTTCTCTTCGTGAAATTCACAATACTGGCTTGAGTTCTCGTTTCTTTTACTTCTTGGTAAGGGACGAGGAGGTCTGAAGGTGTGTTTGACTTCTTCGGTTGCTAGAATTTCTTGAGGAGTTTTGGTGAGTGCTGTGAAATTGACGTTCCTGTCTCTGCTTGGAGGGTTCCTGCTTTCAGACCTTCGTGACTCAGATCCTCTGGACCTTTTGTCATATGTGCCATAATTGCTCCTCTTTCGGGAAGGACTGTTGCTCCTCCAGCTGGAACCTCTTTTCCTTTGTTCCTTGATGTCCACAGCCTCTTCTCCTCGAATGTGGGCTTCAGCTCTTTCTAAGGCCTCTTCAAGGGTTCTAGGGAGACTTTTGTTGAACTCCCTGGTTAAATACTTCGAGTTGATAGCATTCATGAACCCTGCAACCTTCATTTTTTCATCAGCGCCGACATAAGTGAGGCCTTCTTTCTTGTACCTTTCAATGAAGCTCTTCAAGCTTTCATCATCTTTTTGATTGATCTGGAAAATAACGGTTGCATCCTTGACACAACGTCTTTGTTGTGAGAAGTTGGCCAGGAATCCTTTACCGAGCTCGTCAAAGGTTCGGATGCTTCCAGTTGCTAAACCGTTGAACCAGATTCGTGCAGATCCAACAAGGGTTTGCATGAACATCAAGCAACATTCGGGGTCACCCCATTTTTCGATCCTGGCAGCTCCTGAGAAGATCTGGAGGTGATCTTCCGGGTCATCAGTGCCATCATACGTTCTTATATGGGCTGGCATCTTCAGCTTGTTGGGAAAATCATAATCTGCTATCTCAGGTGAGAAGCAAGACAAGCTGTTTGACTTGTAGGGTTGGTTAACGGTATGTTCAACCCTGTTGTTGATGACCCTTCCAGTGTTTCCTTGTTGTTCTGCGATGGCTTGGCTAATGAGCTGCTGCCAAGGGAAGTTAGCCATCATTTGAGATATCATGTAGGGCATAAGGTTGAAGCCTTGAATGCCTTCAGATACTACAGTGTTGGTTGCCACTGGGAGACTCGTAGAGGCGCTTCTGGCCATGGGAAGTGAGGCCATAGCCTGCTCCCAGGAAGTAGCAGTTGGAGGTGGGACGCTGGTCACCGGTGACTGCAGGAGTTGATCCAGAGTCAGTTCGTGTCCCAAAGGCATGCCGGTAGTGGCAGCTTGAGTGGTGAACAAAGGGAAAGCAGTAGGACTGGACCTTGCTTCATAGTGGGAAGCAGTGTGAGTGTTGCTGGGTCCAGCATTGTTGTTTCTGGGTGACTGTCTGCGTCCATAGGTAGTAGTGAGAGGGGGAGAAGGTATAGGAGAGAGTGAGATCTCTTCTTCCTCGTCATAATCCAGTCGGAGACGAATTCCTTTGTCTCTTTCCCTCATAACGTACTGGTTCAGGAGGGACCTTAGCTGCAAGAAGTTTCTCTCCACTCCTTCAGGAGTAAGATCTATACGGGGTGGAGTTTGTGCAAGATCAGGGAGAGGAGACATTACCCCAGAACGAGTAGGAGGTGGAGTTTGCAGGTTTGCAGATGCTGTGTGAGTAGGTGGGGACTGAGTCCCAGCTGAAGTTCCTCCAGGAGTGGAAAAGGACACAGATCGGGCCGGAGAGGTCTGATCTGTGCCAGGGGAGATCTGGTTGACCTCCTCTGTAGACTCAGGGTCAGACATAGAGAGAGTCGGAGCTACACAACTTATTTCAGTTAAAGAAAATGGCGCAGCCCCACGGTGGGCGCCAACTTGTTGCTACAACAAATATCTGTCTAACAATAGTCCTGAGTCACAAGGGAGGTTCAGAGGTTCAAGGGTTTCGATCTGCCTAACGCAGGTCGTGGTGTCCTTCTACGTTGCAAACGTAGAAGGAGGTTCAAGGCTTGAATTATTTATTATGTATGCTTTTTGGTTCCGATCTGAGATGAACTCGAGATCAGAAGTAGAAGATCTTGTAACTCGAGTGAAGAGGATTATTCGTCACACGTGAGAGACCAAGAGAATAATTTAGAGTGAAGTGAGAGTGATAGATTTTGGTGTGTTTAGATCTGATCCTGAGCTTCTCTTTTATAGAGAAAGGATCTTCTCTAAGAGGAAAGCATAAAACCTTGATCCTGCTTACAACTAAAGGACATGCCACAAAAAGCAAGAGGATGCTATGGACCTGCGGTCTATAGGCTGATGTTACTCCATCAGTCTTGTTTGTTTAGCTCGATGAAAGGGACAACGTGACAAGTCATCTTTTTGACTTGTGACACCACCGGTTGTGGAACCTTTGTAGGCTCCAACCTTTCAAGCGTTTGTTCAATAATATTATTTATTCGTTTTTCCTTCAAGCTACCCACGTCATCAAACCTCATCATCAAATTACCCTTTTAAAACACTTATCGGTTGATAGTCTAGATTTGTATTTATGTTTCTTTCTTTTTTTTTTACAATAAAATAACATTATCAATAGCAATAACAATAACAAGCAAATGTGTGCATTTGATTTATTAGCCACTGTAGCGGGTAAGTTATTGCAGGAGGGTGGTGAAAAATAAACTGAAATTGTTAAAAATTGAAGAACAAAATGTGGAAAACGACCCTTCAAATGTTAATATATGTGATCGAGGAAGCTGTAATAGGAGTTATTTTGTGTCTGAAATAATCTCAAAAGCTCCTATTATTCAGGATCCCAAGTTAAAGCCTTCATCAAGTAGCATAGTTTCTAATTGTTCCAAGAAGTCGTCTAAGGTTGTCAAAGTCCCGTTTAGTTGTAAAGTAGACAATAAGAATAGTATACTGATAACGAAAGAGGCGCCAAAGCCTCCTGTTGTTCATAATAGAGATATCAATCAACGCTAAGTTTCTGAAAGATAATAGAATACTGAATTGATATTACTGAATAGTTAGGTTACAATATATAGAGATCACAATGAACCCTAAAAACCTAACTAAGCCCGTGGGCTCATACTACCAAAACCCTAATCTGATATACTATCTAATACTCTCCCGCAGTCAGAGCGGAAGGAAACTAGAAGCTCATACTGGAAAAACAAAAAAAACATAAAAAAATAATAATATTAAACGTTCTTCAATGTCGGTCAAAACTTCTGCCATAATCTCATAATCTTGCAATCCGTAATCTTCAATGAAAATCCACCACTAATTTAATGATCATGTAATCCGATATGAGGCAACCAATGCGGCGCGGCGGCGGCGGTGGATAGCGGCGCGGCGGTGGATCATAGTCCTGCAAGCGGCGCGGCAGTAGTCCAATAAGCGGCGGTGAGGCGGCAAGGAGCGACATGACGAAGAAGCGAAATCAATAAAAAAAGAGGTGGCGGCAGCTTGATCATAATCAACGGCGGGAATATGTCTAGAACCGACAATTGAAAATTTATTTAGAACTGCGAATAAGAAAAAAAAGTGAACGTAACACTAAAACGAAAAACGAACGGAGGCCGGACAGGGCGGCGGCAATGGCGGCACGCCGCCCTGTCTAGGGTTTTTCTTTAAAAGGTGACGGCTAGGGTTTGTATTTTTGTGGTGGCGTGGGGGAGGAAAAAAAAGTAACTAGAATCTTAAGGCTCTGATACCATGAAAGATAATAGAATACTGAATTGATATTACTGAATAGTTAGGTTACAATATATAGAGATCACAATGAACCCTAAAACCTAACTAAGCCCGTGGGCTCATACTACCAAAACCCTAATCTGATATACTATCTAATAGTTTCCATTTTGAAAAGATAATGTAAATGTAGTTGTTAGAGATGACGATGACAAATGGATCACTTGGGATCCTAGTAAAGATTTCAATCCATTGCCGTGTATTGGAGACCGAAGAATTAGATGATTTTTGGCATCTAACTATTGGAGAACGTGTCCGAAATTTAACGATGAGGTGAATTGTGATGGTGAGTGATTGTTATTTTCTTGGTGTTTTCTTCATTTTTTAAAATTGTGGATTTTGTGTTGGGAACTAGGTAAACGTGTTGTTTTTCAGATGTTTAAGGAAAAATGAAGACGTGCTACAAAAACAATGGTCAATGAAGGATTATCCTTTGAAACAAAGACGACTTTATGAACTAAACAGAGTTTCAAACTCTAAATGATGTGGTTCATAGTGAAGATAAACCTAGTCTGGCCTCAAAAGAACGCTATCGACAGTGGGTCTAATATTTGTGCCAAATCTGAAGGAGGTTTTTTTTTGTTTTTGTTTCCAATCATCTTATTATCGCGCTTTATGTAAAGAATATTCGAGTTTGTTGAACACTAACCTGTTATCAGATTATTAGTTTATCACAGCTTCAAACAACAAAAGCATAAGCAGACACATATCCAAACACCTCTTATGTTGTCTTTGTTTTTGTAATTGGCAGGTGTGAAGACATCCGGATTATTAGCCAATCAAAATCTTGCTTTTCAGGATCGGAATTCCCATGGTAATTGAACGCCTTTCGAAGGAATTATTGGAATCTACTCAAAGCTCTTATTTGAAAGATATATTTTTTGTTTTACTCACTAAAGCGCAAGATCAAATCTTTTTGGCTACCTGAGATTTTCCTTGGTACCAAAGACATGTTGGATCTTTGAAGGTACCCTCTATTGTATAATCAATCTACGATGTTTGCGCATTAATACATGTTAAGAAATTAATAATTACAACAATGAATAGACCCAAAAAGACATATATGTAAAGTAAGAGTTAAATCTCTTAAAATAGGTGAAAAGATTTTTTTTTAAAGAAAATTTCATAAAAACCGGCTAACACTCGTCTCCAAGGAGGAGAACGAGCAGCACCCACACAAATACATCAAATTGAAATTACACCACGAAACCCAATCACAATAACAATCCTTTTTCTATATTTATACCACAAAAAACCACACGTTTTCACCTCTGCGATGATGTCCACAACTTTGGCCTTTTTATTTCGAAAAAGCAAATCATTCCAGGCCTTCCATACACTCCAACAAGTTATGATCATAATCCCTTGAATCATTTCTCTATAAACTGGAGGACGCCCACAATTCTTGTAAATTTCTATCAAATATTTTGTGTCAAACGCAACAATGTAGAGGCTAAATTTGACACGAAAACAGGATTATATGATCATACAAGTTACAAAACCAGGTGCGGAAACCCTAGCTTTGAACAAACTGAAGTAAACTCAAATCAAAACACAATCAACGTCATTTTCAATACTTTTCATAGATTAACTTTCTCAAAAACTTGATTACAATGTCTATTCAGTTAATCTAACACACACACAAATTCTCTCAAACCTCTCTGGAACAACACCTGATAACACACACAACTAATGACTTGCTTAAACTTACAAAATCACAAAATCTATATATAGGACCTGCACGTTCGCCCAGTTTGACTGGTCGAATGTGAGTGTATTCCACATTCGCCCACATGTAGTGGTCGAATGTGTCTTCTCAGTGTTATCCATCCAGATTCGTCCACTCTTAATCTACCTTCGCCCATCTCTATTTCACCTTCGCCCATATCACCTACATTCGCCCCATCAGCCCTTCCTAACACATGTTAACTATCTAATCATTAGTCGCAAAACGCATCTACAAACTCCCCCTCGACTATTGATTAGATCGTTTTCTGTCCTCGTCCATGGCTTTGTTCAGCAACATAATCCTGAGCTGTTTCTTCTGCTCTGTCGTCATCTCCGGCTCTAATTTTCTCTTCACAGGCTTTGACACATTAGCCATCTTCACCATCTTGCCAAGTTTACCCTCCAAACTACTACCCGCATTAATGTCATATGCAAAGCAAACACCAACAACCTATGTGTATTTCTTTGCTTGATCTGCATCGTTCGGCTCATGATGAATCGGATTATAAAAGAGCATGATGATGTCTTCGAAGGTGCAATTTATCAACCACATAGGATCAAATACATGCACATGCTTGTATTTATCCTTTCCGTCTCTCAACACAATCACCGCTTCTGCTTTCCTCCAATCATAATACCAGAAAATGAAGTCAGCACTGAAGTGTTGAGGCATAGGCATCAAAGGTATCTTTCTCATCACTTCAGGTGCCTTATAAATCAAGGTAACCCGTTTCAGCTTGGTTCTGGGATCAATATCCCTGTGAACTTTCCTCCGGGGATATTGTGGTTTGAATCTGTTCCATCTAGTTCTGCTTTCCCAAACCAGCTTGTCTGCACACCAACCGACATGAGTATTATTCACTGAAGCACCCGACATAGGGAATCTGCATAGATCTCTAACCGCCCAGTACGGTAGAGTTAGCAAGTCAATGAATCTGTAGAAGTACAAGATTCCTGATTCCCACTTAGCAGCTATACACTTCAGCCTGCCTAAGTATGTCCACCCGAGAGCTCTGCCTTTGAACTTTGCATTATGAAACCTATAAAAGTTTCCTTGAGCTTCAGGCTTCGGTCGGTTTTCATCCATCAATCTTAATTTCTTCAAATAACTTTTCAATTCATCAGACTTATTTGAAGATTCTGGCATATCAGCTCCAAATACTTTTTCTACAAACTCAGCACTTCTCTTCTTTGCCTTCTTCTTTGCAGACGTATTAGGAATCTCAGTAAAGTCAGGAAACACCAAATCTTCATCCGTTTGTCTGAAGTATTGTGGGTATTCCTCATGCGTTATATCTTCTATTTCAACTTCTTCAAACTCAGGGGTGTCTTTATCATCAGAGTGACTTCCAATATCCTTTTCAGGAATATGTGGAATCGACTCATCAACAATAAACTCTTCAAATGTTTTCCCTACCCTCTGTGCAAGCCCATCCAAGATCTCCTTTGCCACAGATGCAGGTACTTCCCCTTCTTCAAGATCAGGATCGTTATATTCCAATTCATATCGCATATCATCAGTTTGGAATATTTCAGCAAAACGACCTGTGAATTCAATGGTCCATTCTCTTCTTTCTAACATGTCCTTATATACTTGTTTAGCATCGTCAGTCAAGGACCTCACCTTCTCATTCCAAAACACAGTCTCATCCGAATCAACGTTCTCTCCTTTCTTCTTTGAACTTTACTCACCAGTGTCTTTCTTCTTCTTTGAAGGTGGTCTTTTCTCAAATGTAAACTTCGAAGTGTCATCTCCTCCATCATTATCATCACTACTACTCTCATCCTCCTTCTGACTTCCCGAACCCTCAGCATCATCATCATCATCATTATTATCATCATCTCCATCATCACTCTTTTCCGATTCTTCATCCTCATCATCATCATCTTCCTCTTTATCAGATTCAGATGGTTCAAAATCAACCTGTTCAACTTCTTTCTCTTTGTCTTCCTCACCCTCCTTCAGCTTGGGTGCAACATTATACAGGTTGTCTATCAGCTCACTAAGGCGTTTGTTCTCAGCCTTCAACTCTTTGTTATCTTCTTTAATAGCCTTGTACCTGTTTTTGTTTCTCAAACACTTTCCTTCAAGCTTCTTATTCTTAGCTTCTAGCTTCTTCACCTACTCGTCAATCTCATCCTGATTCGACTTAGAAGCTACTACAATCTGAAGCATCTTCTCCTCATTCTGCTTGAACTTGGCTATTTCAGCTTGCTGAGCCACTAACATCTTCATCATGTCGTCCATCTTCTTGTTCACTTGTTTCATAACATCGTCATCCACAGTGACTTTCTTTGACTTGGACTTTGACTTTGATGGCTCAACTTCAGTTTCCTTCCCTTTCTGAGGCTTTGTGAACATATCAAGTACATTATCCAGTGCTATATTGAATTGATCCACTGGTAATGTTGTTGCCTCCTTAGTCTTTTGCTTCTTTGTGGCTGGTGAAGATTGTTTTGATGACGTTCCAGCTTCAGGTAATCTCTTCCCTCTCAAGAGTTGTGCTAACTCTTTCTCTCTAAGTTGCTTTGTACTTGTTTTCTTGGCCATGGTTTTGTGTTTGGGCTTGGGCAAGTTAACTACTACAGTTTCACCTTCGTTCAACTCATCCAAGTTTATAGTTAACCCTTCATCTTCAGCACCAACAGACTTTTTGCTCTTCTTAGCTTCTTCAATAGATCTGTTTAGTGATTCAGACTCACCAACCAAAGTGGCCTTTTGTTTGGTGGTCCGGACATTTTCAGCATCCGAATCCCATTGTTCTTCAGTCTCTGTCTCCTCTGAATCTACAGACTCTTCATCCACCAAACTTGTACCTTTCTTTGCAGTAGATTTCTTTCTCACAACTTGTTGTTTTGAACTTCCCTGGTCAGTCTTTCCTTTGTCCTTCCCTTTGGCTCCAGGATTGACTACTTGTCTTTTCCTCTTTGTACTTGCATCAGCATATACCAACGGATCATCATTGTCAGAATCACTATCAGGATGCCTAGCTGTATTCTTTCCAGGATCCATGTAATCCTCTCTAGCCAAGGCTCCAAACAACCTCCTGTAAGGTGGTCTCTCATTATCAGGCACACCTTTGTAACCTTTCATTCTCACCAAGGTTCTAATATTCATGTGATCCATAGCGAGTATCTGTGTTGGATCCTTCTTCAGGTTAGGATACTTGTGATCAAAAATCATCATCAAGAATCTAGGATAAAGCATGAAATATTTCTTCTTTAAACCCTTCAGCATCTCCAGCATATGATCCAATATCATCCCAGCAACATTAAATGGTTTGTTGAGAGTCAACGCAACCATTAATGAGCTTAAACTCTTTCTCATCACATCGTAACCTCCACTAACACATCCAAATACATGTATGATGACGTGAGCAAAATACTTGAACTGCACGCTCAGTTTCCCTTTATACATCGAACCATCAGTGATCGGTCCTTTGTATTTCATTCTAAGGAAACAGGCTTTCTGCTCAGTCCATGAGAGTTCTCTTGGATCCTCACTAACTTCAAACTTGATCTGGAGAGCTTCTCTGATGTCTGCCTCAGTAATGAACATCTCCATATCCTGAATCTTGCTTCTGATAACAGTCTGATTATCAAAGTAATCATACTTCGCGTTGTTGTAGAAATCCTCAACTATATCCTTGTAGATAATAGTTGGTGTAGCCAAAGCATAAACAACCCTGCTTCTCTTCAGGAACTTGATTATCTCTGTAAACTCTACATTCTTCTCAACGTCTCCCAAATACGCACAACAGTTATGATTCTTCTCAAACGGCCATTTACTTCCACTAGATGATTCTCCTTCCTGAACAGGTTCTGGAACAGGATCAGGAACAGTAGTCTCAACAGGAATCTCTATATTCTCTTGTTCCTCAGCAATCTGAATCATAAAATCAAAAACAAACGTCAAAACACGAAATCGTCAAAATTCAAAATTTTAGGAATTTAGAATTCCACATTCGCCCAAAATTTATGGTCGAATGTAGTTTTCTTGTGGTCGAATGTAAAAACTGTTGGTCGAATGTGGAATGTTTTTAGTATAAAATCACATTCGTCCATTTTGAGGTATCTTCGTCCATTTCTATTCCACCTTCGTCCACACGACGAACCGAAGGTGAATTAGTTTTACCCCAAAATTTGAAAATTCTGCAAAACATGTTCTTAACCTTTAATTTTGATCAGGAACTATTCTAGCATGGCCGACTAAGACTCGCAAACCATCAATTTCCCCTAAATTTCATTTTATATCAGTTTTCATTAAGAATTAGGGTTTTTATGTTTTCAATCGATCAATCAGTCCTAAAACGATGTAAAAACCTAATTCCTTTATACTTCTCCCCCTAAAACTGATATGGAATGAATGTGTATCAACATTAGGCATTAACAATCACTGAAAAGGCATAAACCCTAAAACCCTAGGTTCGGGTAAAGAATCAACGATTCCAGTCTTGTTACAGCATCATTACCTGTAATTTTTATATGAAAAGGATCAGTATAAGACAGGGAACAAAACACACAAGCAGGAGAAACAAAATCAACAAGGTCTGGTATTGAAGAAAAATTTTGAAAAATTTGAATGAGTTGGTCGAACCTGATCTGGCTATTTATAGGAGTCTACCTTCGTCCAGTGTAAGTGGACGAATGTGAAAAATATTCACCTTCGCCCCAAATGAATGGCACGTAGGTAAAACGGTTTTCACCCGAAAGTGGATTTTGATGAAAAACCCACATTCGCCCGTTTACCCTAACCCGAATGTAGAAAATTTTCCACCTTCGACCCAATTTTGAAAAGATCCATGTGCAGTCGCTCAAGTGGCATCTCAACAGAGTTAACCTTTTTCACTTTGTGGGACTGTTTGTGTTGCTTCCCCTTTTTACAACTCACACACTTGTCATTCAGATGGAAATGTTTCACATTTACTCCATCGACAAGCCCATTTCTCACTAGTTGATTCATTTTTCTCAGATGAATGTGCCCCATTCTTCGGTGCCACATTATCGATTCTTTCTCTGTCGCCTTGGACAAAAAGCATGTTATCTGCCCCTGTGATGTCATCGCCTTGGACATATCAAGAATGTATAGATTGTTGACGCGAGGTGCCTTCAACATTATCCACTCTTTAGGAATTGTAAAGCCCGGTTTCAGAATATAGCAGGATTTGTCATCAAAATGCACAGTAAATTGCTTGTCACATATTTGACTGACACTCAACAGATTATAATCGATCTGCTTCACATACGAAATCCGCTCGAAACTCACTATCCCATTGCTCACACTTCCTTCCATTGTGATATATCCACCTTTGTTTCCCGCGAAAGCTACATACCCTCCATTGATGTTCTTCACGTCGAACAGCAACGCAAGATCCCCTGTCATGTGGCCTGAAGCTCCACTATCAACAATCCAAAGACTGCTAATAGAGCCAGCTGAAGCTCCCTGCACACAAAAAGTAAATCATTTAGTTCTTTCGGGGGAGCCAAGCCTGAGTCTTGGGTCTTTGAACATCAGGTTTCAAAGTAACATTTTCACAAGCATTTTGAACAACTTTTTGATCAATCTTTTTCTGATTGTTCAAAACAGTTTCCTTTTTCTCATTAACTCTTGAAGTTGAGGCTCCTGGAGTACCATTGGGTGTCCAAGATTGTTCAGACCTTTTCAAAATACGAATCTGAGACTTTGGGTTCTCAGTTGGTTTCTGAACATTGTTAGCAAATGTAACTCTCTTGGTAACCTTATCTGATTTAACAGACTTAGGTCCAACATTTGATTTGACAATCGGTTTTGGTGGAACCTTTTGCCTATCAACTGTTGCGTTCACCACAGGCTTCCTCCATGAGTGTTCCATAGCAATCCGATTCCTTCGATCATAGTGCATTGGACGAGTGTTCCTCATTTGTTGAAAATTGTTATGATTATAAAACGGTCGTGGTTGTTGAGGAACAACTCTCCTATGTGGTGGCACATAATGATCAATTGGTTTACGCATGGAATTCCTCACTTCAACTTCGTGCCTCTTATGCCTTACATATGGACACTGAGCAAGTAAATGCCCACGTTCCCCACATTTAAAGCATGCACGGTACTCTTCAAAAACATTCGGAGCATTTGGTTGAGCAAATGATCTAACAGGGTATTGATCATTGTACTGTTGCTTCCTTAAACTCTCAGGGAGTGGCCCTTTTGAGTAAGTAGGCTCATTAAAACCATTAGCTCTGTTTTTGGGTCGAACAAACTCTGTGACATGGACCTTTGGTTCTTGAGGAGCATCCAAATAAAGTTTCTTTAATAAAGCTGGTGGAATCTCATTTGTTCTCTCATGTTTTGGGAACCAAATGGTACTTTCTTGCCAAATCTTTTCTATTTTAGCATAATTGACATTTTTATTGGAAAGTCCTCGTCAGAGATGATCTTATCGGACCCTTCCATCCGATAGAACACTTTGACAGGTTTGTCACATTGTTCGTTCTTAGCATTCTTTTCAAGATCTTTCTTAACCACATTAAGATCTTTCTTCACAACATTCTTTTCAGACTTCTTTTCACAATAAACATTTTTCATTGGAATCACAATCTGAGATGGTGAAACTGGTTCATTTGTAATGATGTGATTTTCTTTTGGAATCTCACAAGTATTAATAGTTTGATTACACCCAGTGTCATCACTCTCAGTGTCTGAATCTACACTCTCAGCAGTAACACCCTCATCATTGATACCCAAAATCGGTCTAACATCAGAATTTGGATCTCCAATACTTGAAGTATTAGATTCATTTTCCGATGCTGAATCAGATTTTACCGAACTCTCCGGTGTCACTTGGTGACAATTATGGTTTTCAAAGAGAACCGGAGATGGTACAGACCGATAATTGGTGGTTTTATCATCAATGATGTGGTCTACCACATAAGCAATATGCTTATAACTTTCCAGCTTTTTGTTTACTTTCTCAGCAAAGCATTTGATGGCGGCCATTTCCAACTTTGTGTTTTCAATTTCGTTGATATAGTTGTTAATTGCCAATTGTTTTAAAGACAAAGTGTTTTTCAAGTCGGAAATGTCCTTTTTGTAGCCATCTAATACTTTGTTAAAAGCATTCAACTCTTTGCGAGTAGATTGACTGTTCATGATAGCACTATCACGTTGAACACGGAGTTGTTTATTCTCCTCAGTCAATCTATCACAAGTACCACAATATTTGTCACTTGTAACATCAGTGCTACATTCAGAACTTACAGGTTTTGGCGTATCAGTCATGGCCATCAATGCGAAATGAGCTTCCTTTCCTGCAAAGAATCTGGAATAATCAATCTTTGTGAAAGCATCATCTGCAATGCACGACTTCCTTGTCATCAGAAAATCTGCTTCTGCAAGCAACTGATCAATATCTTCATCTAGAGAATTAACACTTGCTTCCGTATCCGATTCACTGTCTGAATCAGAATAAACCGATTCACACTCCTCAGGAACATCAGAAACAGTATCAATCACAACTCCAGAATTTGTCTCTTCAGCTTTAACCTCAACATTAACTTCAGCATTAACCTTAACAGGTTCAGTTTCCACATCCATCTCAGCCTCAGACTCGTCACTTTCAACCTCAGTTTCTACCTTCTCTTTTACCATCACTGAATCTTCAATATCAACCTAATATGCAACACAAGCCACATTGCCCCCAGTAGTGATTTCCTCAACACCTATCTGTATACTCGACCAGTCAAACCTCTCATCTTGTTGAGTCACCAATGCTTGATTGGTATTCTGTTGTTGTTCATTTGGTGTAGTGATTGGTATGACTGTTCGGTTAGCATTGTTTGGTGTTTGGTTTTGTGTCTGGTTTGGTGTGTTTGGTTGTCTATTTTGGTTGTTATTAAAGTTGTTTTGACGGTTTTGGTAGTTGTTGTTGTTGTTTTGGTAAGAAACTTGGTTTTGGTTTTGTTGTTCACGGTTCTGATAGGTGGCATTGAATGGGTTCCTATTGCCTTGTTTTGGTGGCTGATTGCATTCTCTTTTAAAGTGACCTTTCCCTCCACAGTTAAAACAAGTCACTTTCTCCTTATTGAACCCGTAGGTTGTATTAGGAGAAGTTCCCAAATCAGTTCTTCCTGTCTTCTCGATAAACTCCGTTGCTCTTCTCATAATGCTCGCAAAAGCCCATTGGATATCAATGAGTTCCATCTCTTCCTTGTCAATCTGTGCATAGTCTTCATTGGTCAAGTTGTTATTCCCAATTTGACTAGCAACTAATCCATTGTAGGATGAGACCATTGCAGAGACTAATGCAATGTGTTGCTGAGCAACTTCAACTGTCACATTTCCAAGGTTAGATGTCTCCAAAACCACTGTTTGTTGGTTAGGTTGGTTCGTTGGTTGTTGTTGAGATTGGCTAGCAGTGTAGAAAGCTGCTTGTTGCTTTGGGGAGAATGGTGGAATGTATGAATAGTTGTATGGTTGTTGTGGTGGTGGTTGTGAAAAGGATGAAGTTTGTTGATGGTAGTTCATGGTAGGTGATTCCAAAACATTGGATATACATGCAACATGTGGTGTAACTAGCCCTCCTGAGTTTGTACTAGCTGGAACTGAAGATCCTCCAAAGTATAAGTTTGGATTCTGAGGAATCTGTGCTCTCCTAGCCTTCCTCTTCTCTTCCAATTCTTTGTTTTCCAGCTTCTCAATGAACTCCTGAATAGACCAGTATTGATAAGCATCCTTCTCCTTCAGAACTTCCACATGCTGATCCCAGTTTGGTGGTAATGCATCTGCAAACTTGTCCACCTGCTTTGCCATAGGAATCTGTATACCATAGCTAGACAATTCAGATAACAAATGATTATATCTAGGAGTTAGTTCTTTCAAAGTTTCATTTCCAATATAAGAAAAATTCTCAAACTCCTTTATAAGTTCTTCCACCCTCAAACTTCTAGTCTTCTCATTCCCATCATGCTTCCTTTTAAGCATTTCCCATAGTGCCTTAGATGTTGTGCAAGTCCCAAACTGATGCAAAAGATCATTTGTGATTGCCCGTGTCAATTGGGAAAACGCCTTCTTTTCCACAGCAAACTTCTTTTTCTCATCCTCAGCCATGCTCTCCAATGGCACTGGTTCACCTGTGTTCTCCAAAACTGGTGGTGTGTAACCTTTAGCAATCATGTTCCATGCTTCAGCACCTTCCACTCCCATGCCTTCCAAATGTATCTTGAACTTTTTCTGCCACTGATTGTATTCTTGAATCTCCATAAGCTTCGGTGGCTGATTCCCGCTACCTGAAGACAAATCATTAATCAGTGTGGAAATAGCATTTGAAGTTTGAGTGTTTACCACCGCTGCTGCTACTCCCCAGTAGTCAGATTGTGGTGCTGGAGGTGCACTTTGAGTCATGTAGTTAACCGGCTGCGAAGACTGTGTGCTCGTCTTCTGTGCTGCCACTGTCCATGGGTCCATCACCTGCTGTTGTGGTTGTGTAGTTGCTGGTGTCGGAGTAGTCGGAAAGTTCCACATGATCACGAACTTCGAGAAAATTCAACACTTAGAAAATTTTCCAAAAACACTAGTCTAGGTTCGCCCAAATGAACTTCAGGTTCGTCCCTTTCTTCTTCAGGTTCGCCCAGAAAGTAACTCCCGAATGTAAAATCTCACCAGAAAGTAAAAACACACTAACACTTTTCACGTTCGCCCAAAAAGTTTCAGGTTCGCCCGTTTTGGTTCCAGGTTCGCCCGCACGATCACCCGAATGTGAAAAGTTAGACCCGAATGCGAAAAATTCAACTGAAAAATTCTAGGTTCGCCCAATTATACCTAGGTTCGCCCAAAAAAACACTCAGGTTCGACCAAAAACTCACACCTTCGACCAAAACACTCCAGGTTCGCCCATTTTCACTTTTGAAAAACGGTTACACTTTGAAAAACGGTTATTTTGATCTCTGATTTTCAAAAGTTTGTGAATTTGAATGATCTTGATTAGGTTTTGCTTCGGAGATGATTTGGAACAACTTTAATACTTGGAATTTTGAATTTTAACCACAAAATCAACTCTAATTCTTTCAAAAACACTCAAAAACCATTTTTATGTAAAAACAGATGTGAATTGATGAAAATAATGTCCAAATCAGCTCTGAGTTTATCAATTTGTTGTTGTATGATCCTCTATGCTCTGATACCACTTTGTAGAGGCTAAATTTGACACGAAAACAGGATTATATGATCATACAAGTTACAAAACCAGGTGCGGAAACCCTAGCTTTGAACAAACTGAAGTAAACTCAAATCAAAACACAATCAACGTCATTTTCAATACTTTTCATAGATTAACTTTCTCAAAAACTTGATTACAATGTCTATTCAGTTAATCTAACACACACACAAATTCTCTCAAACCTCTCTGGAACAACACCTGATAACACACACAACTAATGACTTGCTTAAACTTACAAAATCACAAAATCTATATATAGGACCTGCACGTTCGCCCAGTTTGACTGGTCGAATGTGAGTGTATTCCACATTCGCCCACATGTAGTGGTCGAATGTGTCTTCTCAGTGTTATCCATCCAGATTCGTCCACTCTTAATCTACCTTCGCCCATCTCTATTTCACCTTCGCCCATATCACCTACATTCGCCCCATCAGCCCTTCCTAACACATGTTAACTATCTAATCATTAGTCGCAAAACGCATCTACAAACAATATCCGTAATACCACACTAACGAGAAATCGCTTGCCATATCCCACATGTCAAAGCACATCCAGTAAACAAATGAGATGTTGATTTCATACCTTCCTGATAGAATAAGCAACTTAAGTCTTCAATATTGAAGAAACACCAATATAACACTACACTAAGTATAAGAGTACGAGTAAGGGTATGATTCTTATTGATAACCAATAGCTATTACAAGACTCAAGACTAGTAATCGTTACAACGCTTCGACTATAATCTATCTTTCTTAACTATGTATAATTCTCTCACTGATTGTTCATCCCCTTCTTCGTCTGACCTAAGAGGGTATTTATAGGCCTCCTGGGGTGGCATGTGATTGGATGGAACAGGAATGACAGCTGGCTGTACGATTTGAGCCGTTGCCGTCCGCTGCGCTGTCGCTCTGTTATTGGTCCACGTGTCCTGTGATTGTCCTTTCTCGTACTATTCTGTACCTCGTACCTGCAGGCGATCGTGGAGCAGGGAATAAATGCCTCTGATTGGCTGGATGTCCCTTTTCTTGTCGGGTATTAGTTGTCATGTACGAGGTATCCTGCGCGGCCTTCTGGAAGTCCACGTCGGCGTCCTGTGCTGGCATGTGTGGAGATGTGGGCCCGTGCGCGTGCGCGGTCTCATATCTCTTCAAATATGGATGTTCCTTCGGACCAGAGTAGTTTTTGTAGAAATTCTTCTATCATCGCCCTCGAAATAAAGATGTTATACTTTTGCGGCAACCATTTACTTATTATTTGTAGCAGTTGGTATGAAAGTAAATGTAGTATTTATTTATTTGTAGTTTAAACACCACAAACTTATCACCCTTTATTGTGGTCAAAATGCTAAAAAGTCTTGTGTTGACTTACGTTGACTATTATTTTTGAAAGAGGAATATTACATAGATAGTGACTTCGATCCTTAACGGCGAGCTACACGTTGGTGTGATGTTTCAACGGAAAAAATATAGAGATGACAACAAACTTGCTGCAACCATATATACATATGAATCAATGGATCAATAATTATTTTTATTAGACGCACAATAAGAACCAAGTTATATCTGGATAATGGATAAGCGAGCAACAAGCTAAATGCATTAGCTTTCACCTTGGAGCCCAACTGATGCTACAACAAATAAGGGTCTAACATTAGTTCTGGGTCTAAGGAAGGGTTAAAAGGTTGAAGGGTTCCGATCTGCCTAATGCAGGTCGTGGTGTCCTCCTACGTTGCAAAACGTAGAAGGAGGTTCAAGATGATTGTATTTTTGAGTGTTGTAATTCTGGTTTGAGTGTAACTCAAAGCCAGAATTGTTGTTATGAACTCAAGTGATGTGTTATTGTGGTAGAGAGATTCTCCCCACGTGTGATGATCAAAAAGAATAGAAGGAGAAGTGTAAAAGAGAATAATCAGAAAGGTGTAATCAGATCTGTGGAATGGAGGTCTGATTTATAGCAGAAGGATCTTCTCTTTTTAGAAGGAATATTATCTTGAGATGTAGTACAACTAGAGGACATGCCACTTTAAGCCAAGGATGGCTTTGGACCTGCGGTCCGATCATTGCAGCGTCTCCATGTGCCAGACATGGACGGCTGCTTGTATTGACCGAGGAAAAAGGTAATAAGACAAGTCACATTTTGATCAGTGCTTCTCAACCCTTTGAACCATTGTACCTTTCAACCCTTTAAGCATAGTTATATGATGTTGTTGATCTATTTTGCTTTAGGCTACCCACGTCATCAGCCCCCCAAGTCAGGAGTCTTTGTGGCGTAGCTAGAAGGCTTCTGACTGTTTTCTGAGCTTTGTGGTTGCTTGAAAGGTTCAAGGGTTGAGAGCTTGCTTGGGCGGTTAGTTGTCTCTGGATTTGAATTTCGAATTGACAGTTGATGTGACAAGTGTCAGGCTTTCAGGTTGCGTTTTTAATGCAAAGTATCATTACCTTTATAATATTTTTTTATTTGTAACAGTAAAAACAAGGGTTTTAAACTTTGCAATCATAATCATTCATACTTTAATCTTTCATTTCGACGGTTTCTTCCACTTTTTCTAGGGTTTTTCACATTGCAACATTCAGGTTAGTATCTTTTTAATTTTCTTGCTTTGATCATCCTTCGAAGCATCATGGGTGCAAAGAAGGACATGGTTGTAAGCTTCTCTTCCCTTACATAGGAAGAAGTTGAAGCATTCTGTTTTGAATGGGACATTGATCTGTCCTTTAATCCTATTGCTCCTAGGCTTACGGATCCGGTTAGTCAATGTCCTCCTGGTTCGATTGCTCTTTACTGCCATCACTTCGAGTTTTCGAACCTTCATCATCCGTTTTCTATTTTTCTTCTAAATGTTCATGAACACTATAGGGTTTCATTGGGTCAGATTCATCCTTACGGTGTGGGGCGGTGTTGCATTTTGAAATTTTATGTAAAGCCCTAGGTTATGATCCAACCCTTCTCATGTTTAGGCGTTTCTTCCGATTAGCCAAAAATGGCGATTGGTATACTTTTGAAGCGTCTCAGGTTGAAACTAACTTGATTTCTTCGCATGTGACTACGGTCGGTGCATGGAAAACAAGATTTTTTCTGGGTTTCTGAGTCTATTCTTCCCCTTAAGCATGTGTGGAGACATCATGAGGCTATTTTGAATGAAATGGAACCGTCAGAATCTAATCTAGACGAATACTTCCTCAAAGCCATCCGATCATGTCCTTCAAGGCTTCGTACTTTTGGCGAGCCTTTCTTGGTTTTATCTGGGATTAGTACCGGATAGGATAAAGAGGGTAGAGACCCTGTGTTGATGAAGGGTGATCAGGGTATGCTCATAAGTTTGTTTTTGTTTTTCGTTATTTTTTCCTTATATGTTGCTTATGTTGTTCGTTTTCCTTGTTGTTTGTTTTGTAGTCATGTCTGCATTAGATTTTATCAAGGGTGATAATGCTAACGAGGTTGTTTTTAAAGATGCTAAAGCCGTGGAGGGTGAGGATGTGTTGACAAAGTACGAGAAGGGGAGGTATGATGGAACCAACTATGTTGTTGTTCCAAATGTTAAGAGTTTCTCGAAGGCTACTTCCTCAAGGCTTCAACCAGGAGGTCTAGCCGACGTTTGTTGAAAGCCGCCAAGCCAGCTGATGTATCAGAGGTTGTGACTGTAAGTGATGAGATAGAGGATTCAGAGGATGAGAAGGATCAAGGTGTTGAGACTGTGGTTCCTGATGAGGTTCCAGTGGTTGTTAAGAAAGGTAAAAGTAAGAAGGCTGTTACCAAGGTTGCTTTGTTGAAAACTGCTGAAGGTTCAACAAGCTTGGAAGGTGAAGGGGTGTATACCCTAGGTTGTAGTGTGAAGCCTAGTGACACTTTTAAATCATCTTCTGTCTATGACGATGTGTTGGCACATCTTGCCACTCTGGGTGTCAAAGCTGCTTTAGAAGGTATGGACGATGATGCTTTATTGACCAAGATGATGGTGGGGACTTGTAACTTAGTTGCTATGCTTCCTGAGGGTGTTAGTAGGTTCAGGAAAATGATGGCTGAGTATAGTGATTTTGCTAGAAGGAAGAGGGAAATGAAGCAGTTTCTTGCTTCATTGAAGAAGGATGCTGCTGAATATGCTTAGAAAGAAAAGACATTGATTGGTCTTATTGATGAGTTAAAGAGAGGTCATAAAGCAGAAACTGCAAAACATGAGGCTGCAAGGTTGCAGGTTGAGGCTGATCGAGTAGCACTTGATGCAGAGAAGAAGGTTTTTGAAGCTGATAGGAAGAGGTTGGGGCTTCCCTTGTTCATGCTCTGGATGATAACAAGTTGCTAATTGAGGTGGGTTTTCAGCAACTGGTTACTTATTTGCTTCACTCAGCCGAGTTTAATTCTGCCCTTGGGGAAGTGTATACCAAGTTACTCGTGCATGGTAAACACGCAGGCTTCATTGCTGGTTTCAAGGCTCATGAATCGGGTCAAGTTATGGAGGAGTCTCCTTTGTATCAGCCTAACTCCCTGGAAGTGTTCAAGGAAACAGTCTTGAAGATGGAGCATTCAACTTACCCCTATGTTACCCAAGTCTCTTCCCTCTATGGGAAGCCTTTGCAGGAGTTGAAGCAATTGAAGCCTGAAGGTTTGAACGAGGCTGTTTGTGCTAAAGTACTTGAAGCATTTTCCAAGAAGAGGACTCATTCTGGGGATAGTGAGGAGACTCACGATGTTGATGAAGGTGTGTTGAAGGATGCAAGCCTTGAAGCTTCAGAGGTTGGGGGTGGTGATGCTGAGAAGTTAGCGAAGAAGGGAAAGAAGGCTAAGAAAGCAAAGGTGGTGAAGGCAGTTGAAGAGGATGAAGCCTCGAAGCCTTCAGGGTCAGGTGGTGTTGCTTAAACTTCTTTCTACTCCTTTATTCGTAGCTATCTTAGTAAAGTTGTGGTAAACAATTAACTTATGTGGTGGTTTTAAACAATCTTTCTTTTGGTGGAACTTGGTGGGTTCCTGTATGGTTGTTGGCTTTGAGAAGCCTTATGAACAATATGTGTGGTCTATGGCTTAATAAAGCCTTTAATGTTTAATGTTAAGCTCTTATGGCTGTTTAGGTATTCTTGTTTGTTCAGCTTTCATTGCTTGATTTTTTCTTATGATGGTTTGTTTTGTTTGTCTTTGTTAATGTTTGGGAATGTTTTACCAGTAGCACCTTGAAAGGTTAAATGCTGCAGTCATTCATCCTTAAGGTAGTCTAGGCAAACAAGTCACCATTTATCCTATATACACTACTTAGTGTTTTGTGGATTTTCGTAAGTTTGTTTTTGTTTTAAACTTAAGGAACAAATGGTGTAGGTTGTTCAAACCTGCCTATGAGATATATAAAGAAGCACTTTGTGTATCTCATGGAGTTAGATTGATTTAGGACCTCACTCCTTATATAGGTTCATTAAACCCTTGAACCTATTGAGCGAAATGGCCTGGGAGTTCATCCCCTTACATGGCCCATGCCATGGAGTTTTTTGCAAGGTTCTCAACCTGAAGATAGGATAGAAAGACAAATTTCCAAAAGAGGATCTACTAATCCTTTCATTGTTTCATCATAGCATCATTACATCATATAGTAGGGAGAAAACAACATTTTTTGAAAGCTTAAATGAAGAACCTTTTAAGGTTCTTGCCATTCCAGTGTCGTGGGAGCTTCTTGCCTTCCATGTTGGCAAGCTTGTATGATCGTCCTTTGTGGGACTCGAGTATTGTGTAAGGACCTTCCCATTTTGGTCCCAACTTCCCTTGATTTTCCTTCTTGCTTTCTTCATTATTTCTCAGAACTAGATCTCTAGGCTTGAAACGTTCATGCTTGACCCGAGCATTGTAATATGACTCCATCTTTTGCTTGTATCGAGCTTCTCTGATTGCTGCTGAGTCTCTGGCTTCCTCTAGGAGATCTAGGTTGAGTAAAGCTTCCTCTTCGTTGGTCTTGATGTCAACATGAAGTGTTCGAGGTGTGGTGACCCCTATTTCAGCAGGAATCACTGCTTCGGATCCAAAAGTAAGGCTGTAAGGTGTCTTCTTGTTGCTTGTTTTTTCAGTGGTTCGGATGGCCCATAGGACACTTAGGAGTTCATCAAGCCACTTTCCTCCTTGTCTGCCTAGCCTAGTCTCGATCCCGTCAACCACACTTCGGTTCATTCTTTCCACTTGGCCATTTGATTGAGGTATGCTACCGAGCTGAAGACTTGTGTTATTCGATACTCCTTGAACCACGAGCTAAAAGGTTTTTCGGCAAACTGCTTGCCGTTATCTGTGACTAGTACCCCAGGCAAACCATATCGACATATGATGTTTTCCCATACGAACTCGATAATTTTCTTTCCGGATATTTTTCCCAACGGCTTCACTTCTGGCCATTTTGTGAAATAGCCTATAGCAACAAGTAGGAACTTGACCCCTCCTTTGGCTGGTGGGAAAGGGTCAACGATATCCATCCCCACTTGTAGAACGGCCATGCTGAATTGATGGGGATCATGTCATGCTTGGGACTCTTTGGGACAGGAGCATGGATTTGGCAGGCTTCACACTTTTTCAATTGTTCGGTAGCATCATGGTGCATGGAAGGCCAAAAGTAGCCAAGGTTCATGAGCTTTGCAACAACTAATCTTGGAGCACAATGAGCTCCACATATGCCTTCATGAACCTCTTTGATCAGATATTTGCTTTGTTCAGGGCCAACACATCGAAGCAATGGAGCCAAGTACCCCTTTTTGCAGAGTGTGTCTTCTTGGATAACATATTGCTTTGACTTAGTTCAAACCCTTTCAGCTTCAATGTGATCTTGAGGTAGTTCACCATTTTTCAGGAATGCTAGGAATGGAGTCATCCAATTTGATCCATTTTCAGTAATTACGTCTTGCACTTCGAGCTCGGATATGGAAGGGTGTTGGATCACTTCAACCAACACTTTCTTAGTGAGATGAGCGAAATTCAACGAAACAAGCTTGCTAAGAGCATCAGTGTTTTGGTAAAAATTACCTAGTAGAAATAATTTTGTATTCCAAATTAGTAAAAGTGAGGTAGAGTGCTAAATGTGTGAAATATGTTAGAAACTCAGTTGTATTCTTAAAATGGCAGTTTAATATAATAAAGAAATATCAATATAACAACTATGCTCAGGATGGCAAAGAAATTGGTCAGGATGCACAGTTATATCCTGCGAATGTAACTGTTTGACAGAATGATGAAATAGGCAAAGATCAATGAATGTAAATGTAATGCAACAAGAACAACACTCGATGTACAAGAAAGCCCATCAACAATTGATGATCGCCGGCACAAAACCTCGGGAGGAGTCTAAGCCCCTGCCTTGTTTGTTAATATTAATAAGGTAAAAATAAGTACAACTTTGGATAGGTGATGAACGAGTATCTAAGATTACAATATGAGTGTTGTGTGTGTAGAGAGAGTATCAGGTGTCTGCGAAGTGTTAAGCATGTGAGAAGTGTCCTATACTCGTTTAATCACCCCCATTATATAGTTACAAGTGAATAATGAAAATCCCATGATATCCGCCTATATTAATGAGTCTCCTGATTGTTTCCAACTGTCTTTGAAGAGTGGTTAACCAATATAGACGGTGGTTAACCGTTTCCTTTTTTCTCGCCTCTCATTAATGTTCGTTGGTCACACCTTTGACTTATTCTTTAGTGTTGGACTTGCTCCACACGTATTGCTCTTCAATGATCAACTCCTTTGACTTGAATGAGACAATATAGCTGTTAGGGAGCAGTTACAAACCTTAATATTGATTAGGTGTACCTGCAATATCATCATAATAAGATAATTTGTTAGTCCATCCTCGGGATGCACATAAGGTAAAACACAGTTACATCCTGAACCCTGCTTAGTCCTTCAGTATCCTGAGGATGTTACTAAGAGAATATGAGGTAAAATCATCCTGCATTCATATAACAATAAGATAGTTAGTTTATCCTCAGAATGTGCATAAGATAATATTCAGTGTCATCCAGAATCCTGTTCTGCCTGTAGTATCCTGAGGATGTCACATAGAAAATATAGGTTAGTTCTATCCTGAGGATATCACCACTAACAATTGTCCCCAAAAATATGTTAACGTTAATATCTTAACGGTTATAATATTTTTATTTCTGATGCTTATCTTCTGAGGATGATTAAACATCTGACAGGATATCAACGGCTATATTTTGGTCGATGATTTAGGGATGACCGTTACACCTTATCACCTTTCACAGTCTATATCTAGACTTCAATCCTTCCTTTATAATCACAACAAGATTATTAGAAAGGTTATTTCTTCTTTCTTCTCTGCTTTTCTCTGTTTTTACCATTCTTCGAACTTTTTATACAAAGAATTCCCAGGATGGGTAAAAAATCAATAAGGGCTGTATAGGAGTCCATAAGGACTTTATACAACAAAACCTGTTACAGGATCCTGCAAACGAAGTCTGTACGTTCACAGACAAAGATATCCTTTCTTTGAAAAACTCAGGGGCTTTCCCTAAATTAGCTGTATTCCGGCCATATGACCAGAATGCAAAGTTTTATTTTGCATCCTCTGTATGGGTCTGCTTCCTGTACCTGCCTTTCCACCTTGGCCTAAGATATTAGTTCCTAAATTCATCAAAGATTTCTTTGACGTTACTCGGATGGCCTATGATCAGGCTATGCCTAAGATTTAGAGGATCTTGATGGTCTTTATTAAGATCATCAAGAATCATGGTATCAATCTTCAGATCGGTGACCTGTCTTTACCTGTATAAGTTGAAAACTCGTGGTTCCAACCGTTATGTTCTTCAGCTTATAAATAAAGATCCTCCTTACCTGTATAATGTCATTAAGTCTGACAGGTCTTGGAAATCAAAGTTCTTCTTTGTGAAGAGGGTTCCAATCCTTTTGGGGATGATATCCTAATGTCTTGGCTAAAAAATGGTAAAGATTTTTTAGGGTGTTTAAGTTTATAAAAATTTTGTAGTTATATCCTGGGGATATCACTGTCATTCTGAAAAATTTTATGTGACAGGTACTTCATTTGCCAAACTTGCTCCCCCTTTAGCTGATTCTATCATCAGATACAAGGCTGTTATAGACTTACCTGTCTCAATTAGAACCTTTGAAGCAAAAGAGAGCGACACTACTAGCTAAGCCACCGAGATGTCTGGTGAGTAATACATGTTACATCCTGAGGATGTTTTATTTATTCTTCACTTGTTGACTTTGTTTTTGTGTCACCTTCAGCCATGAAGCCATTCTTTGACTTAGATGACATAGATAGTCAAGATGTCACTAAGGTTGCAAGGATTACACCTCCATCCAGTTCTAGGATGATCAGCCCACCTTCCAGGTCAAAGGCTACATCCTCCAAGAAGAGGAAGACTACTGGAGTTTCTTCCAGCTAGGGTGCTTCCCTCTTTGAAGGTCTTTTAGCCCATGATGTTTTGGCTAAAAATTTCTTAGTTCGCACTCCAAGTATAGCCCATGAGGATGTCCCCAGTTCTTCTCTTTGTCATCCTTAGGATGGTCTTTATCATTCTGAGGATGTCCCCAGTGTAATATCTTCAAGATAGACTTCAAGTTTATATTCCTTCTTAAGAAAGGATTAACAAATTTTGATGATAACCTGTATAAAGGTAAACATTGTTATTGTACTGGCGACTAGGACTTTAAATAAACTGGGGTCAAGCCCATTTAGAATAATTTGGTGACAAGACCAAAATGTGACATCTTGAGGATAACTGGCGTCAAGGCCTATTGTAATATCTTAGGCATAACTGGCGTTAAGGCCACTGGCGACTAGGACAAATACGTAAGAGACATTGAAAAATATCTAAACCTTAAGAGTTCAATGTATATCTCAAAAATGATGAAATTATCAGCCACTTTTACATGGACTGGTCCCACCATCCTGAAAATATACATGAACAACGTGCGCTCCAGGCAGGGTTGCTAACCCAATGAGAAAGGGGAAAACCTTTAAATCTTAAGAAGGTGTTGGACACCTTAACGTAGGAGAGGGTGGCCAACCCTCTAGTCTTCAAAGCGTTCCATCTTTAGGATGGTACTGCAAAATTCTCAAGATGGACTATTTCTAGACCATGTTTAGTAAAAATATAAACGATTGAAATAAGTTAAGGATAAGTACCTACATATGGAGATGATTCACCTCTGTCAGCCTTCACCTTGATCTTACCAGTAATCCGAACCATGGTTTCTCTTCCAGAGAGATCAGTCATATGAATCCTTACACATGGTAGTATTTCAAATGGATTGCATTCCAAGCTCTCGGTAGAATCTCTCCTTCCATCGTTGATTGCCAGTATGCTCATTTGCCAGCTTCGGAATCTATTAAGTATGGTCCTTTCCATTTAGGAGCTAGCTTGCCATCACTTGGTTTGGTGGTATTTTGGAAGGCTTTCGTTAATACCAAATCTCCTTTTTGAAATCTTCTTATTCTTATGTTTTTGTTGTATGCTTTAGCAACCCTTTGTTGATAGGCTTCCATCCTTACCTTAGCAGCATCCCTGAGTTCATCCACAGTCTCCAAATCTTGCAATAGTGCTTCTGAGTTGGTACTCGCATCCTGAAGATGTCTCCTAGCTGTAGGCATGACCATCTCTGTTGGCAGCATTGCTTCCATTCCAAAGACCAAGGAGAAAGGTGTCTGACCGGTTGCACTCTTGGAGGTAGTCCTATTAGCCCAAAGTATAAATGGAAGTTCTTCTGCCCATTTCCCTTTCTTATCCCTAAGCTTCTTCTTTAAGTTGTTGACAATAATTTTTTTTGAGGATTCTGCTTGTCTATTAGCCCGAGGATGGACTGGTGTTGAAGTTATCATCTTGATCTCCCAGCTTTCACAAAAGTTAGTTGTCCTTTTGCTAATGAATTGAGAACCATTGTCACAAATGATTTCAGCTAGTACTCCAAATCTTGTTAGGATGTTCCTCTTGATGAATGACACTACTTCTTTATCTCTGACTTGTACAAATGCTTCAGCTTCGATCCATTTCGAGAAATAATCGGTCATTACTAACATGAACACCTTTCCACCAGGAGCTTTGGGTAGTTTCCCTATATCCATTCCCCATTTCATGAAGGGCCATGGTGAAATAATAGGATGTAATGGTTCAGCAGGTTGGTGAAGGATGTTACTATGTATTTGACATGGATCACACTTTTGAGAGTACAACATGGCATCCTTCTTCATAGTTGGCCAGTAGTATCCTGTCCTTAAAGTCTTTGAATAAAGAGATCTTCATCCTGTGTGATTTCCACAATCTCCTTCATGAATGTCCTTGAGAACTTCATTTGCTTCTTCCTTGTTGAGACACCTCAAATATGGACCTGCAAGAGATTTTCTATATAAAATATTATTTATAATAGTAAATTTTGATACCTTCATCCTGAAAGCTTTTGCATTTTCTCTATCAGGGATGACATCTTCTTGTAAATACTTTATTATAGGAGTCATCCATGACGAATCATCTTGAACCATCCTCAGGATGCCACTCTTCAATTGCTGGCTTCAGGATGTGGATAATGGGAATCTTGGACCCTTCAGGTAAATTTAAGGAGGATCCCAGATTTGCTAAGGCATCAGCTTCAGGATTTTCTTCCCTAGGTACCTGTGTTAGTGAAAATTCTACATAAGAAGTTGCTAATTTTTTAACTATTACAAGATAAATAGCTAACTTTTGACCTTTTACTGCATAAGATCCATTAAAATGGTTAGTAATCGATAAGGAATCAACAAATACTTCTAAATTTATAACATGCATGTCTCTAGCAAGTTGTAAACCAGCAATGAGAGCTTCATATTCTGCCTCATTATTGGTTGTTTGAAATGCACATCTAATAGCATGGGGTATTATGTCCCCTTGTGGGGATTTTAGTAGTATTCCTAACCCTGTACCTCTTGTATTTGAAGCACCATCAGTGTATATAGTCCATTTTTCTAAATTTTCATTTAATTGTTAAACTTCATACTCTACTTCATTTAGGATGTCACTACTGAAATCAGCCACAAAATCTGCTAGAGCCTATGATTTGATTGCATTTGTAGGTTCATATACCAAGTCAAAAGCACTTAATTTTACTGACCATTTTACCATTCTTCCTGACATTTCTGGTTTTCTAAGTACATTTTTAATAGGGTAATTAGTTTGAACATGTATTCTATGTGTTTCAAAATAGTGCCTTAACTTGGTAGATGCCATTATCAAAGCTAAAATAAGTTTTTCAAGATGTGAATACCCGGTTTCAGTATCAAGTAGAGTTTTACTTACATAATAGATAGGATGTTTTTGCCCTTCAAAGTCTTTTACCAAGACTGCACTTATTGCATTTCCAGAAACTGCAAGATATAACTTGAGAGGTTCACCATCCTCAGGTTTCATCAAGAGTGGAGCTGCTGCAAGGTACTCTTTCAGCTTCTTCAATGCATCCTCATGCTTTTGTCCCTAGTCAAATTTGTTCTTCTTCTTTAGGATGTCATAGAACTCCTTGCATTTTTCTGAGGACTTTGAGATGAATCTGTTCAGAGCTGCTATCCTGCCAGTTAATCTTTGTACATCCTTGACATTCCTTGGGGATTTGAGGTCAAGGATGGCCTTTATTTGTTCAGGACTGGCTTCTATCCCTCTTTTAGTTATCAAATATCCAAGAAACATTCCAGCACCAACTCCAAAATGGCATTTTGCTAGATTTAACTTCATATTTTAGGCATCCAGGATGTCAAATGCTTCTTTGAGATCCTGAAGATGGTTCTCCGCCTTCTTGGACTTAACCACCATGTCGTTGATGTAGACTTCCATTGTATCCCCAATCTTCTCTTTGAACATCATATTCACTAGCCTTTGGTATGTTGCACCTGCATTTTTTAGTCCAAATGGCTTAGCTATATAACAATAAATACCTGATAGGGTCATGAATGCAATATCCTCCTTGTCATCTAGTTCCATTTGGATTTGTTGGAATCCTGAGGATGCATCCATGAATGTTAGCATCTCGTGGCCTGCTATAGCATCTACCATCGAATCTATGGGTGGTAATGGAAATGGGTCTTTAGGACAAGCTTTGTTAAGGTCTGTGTAGTCTACATACACTCTCCATTTCCCATTTTTCTTCTATACCACTACCACGTTTGCTAGCCATCTTGGGAATTTTACTTCCCTTATCACCTTGGACTTTAGTAATCTATCCACCTCTTCCTGTATGATGACATTCCTTTCTAGTGCGAATTTCCTTCGTTTCTGCTGGATAAGTCTGAAGCTTTTGTCAATTCCAAGCTTATGAGTGATGACATCTTTGGAGATGTCAGTCATATCTTCATGCTTCCATGCAAATGTCCATTATGCATTTTAAAAACGAAATTAAAGATTGTTCAATGTCATTAGGAATATTCTCACCGATCTTATTATTCTCATCAAGGCTGACTTCTTTGACATCTTGGTCAGGATGTACTTTGTCACCCTGAGGATAACACTGTGCATTCTGCTTTGTCATCAAGGCTTGCACTGCTGTTGTGACATCTAGGTTTGGGATGTCAAGTGCTTCCTTCCAAACCTCGTATTGAACTCCCTTAAGGATTCTCCATGTTGTTGTGTTACCCTGTACAAATCACTTGACAAACGTTCAAATGTTCGACTACAAGAAAATTGATTGTTAAACATATTAATTAAATGAGCAAATGAAGTAATAGAATAGGGAGGAACACTTAGCAGCCGTTTTAAGGCTGGACCAGTGAGGGTAGAACCAAATCCTTCGCATAAGCATGCTTCCTTAAGATTAGCTGGAATGAGATTTATCTCCATCCTTTCCCTGTATTGTGCTATATGCTCTTCAGGATCGGTAGATCCATCATAAAGCTTCATGCTTGGAGTCTGGGATCTCTTTGGTATCTCTGCATCATATATTGGAGGTGCAAAACGAGACACCCTATGACATGTTGAGGATACCTCAGGGATGAGTTGTACTATCCCTGGTATACTAGATACCATATCCCTAATCTTTTGAAGTTCTCTTGCCAATTGTGGACTTATACGTGTATCCTGCAAAGAACCAATATCGTTAGTAGAAAAAGTACTAGAACTTAAATTGTTACCATTGTTATATCTTCGAGATGATTTAGCAGTATATCCTCGAGATGGTTCAATGGTATGTCTTGGATCCCTGGTTGTAGTTATCCCGGGTGATGTAATAGTCTCAGGAGCAGAGAATCCAGTGTTCATAGGAATGAAATCTCTTTGATGAATGCCCCCAAAGATGTTGGAATTGAAATCCAAGACTCTAGGCTGTAGTGGTGTTCCCATATCCTTAACCGGTCTCTTTGAGGATGTTTGAAGAGATTGAATTTCTCTTATCAACATTTGATTGGTGTCCTACTGCCTCTCATTTGATCCTTTACCTTTGCAAACATGGAAATGAACTCATCGATTGATACAAAAATAGGAGAAAGTTTGAGAACTGGAACTCTTTGAGAATGCAGGTGGGGTTGACAGTGTCATATTTCTAGTAGAGGTTGAAGATGGCATGGTTGAAGAAACAAATTTCTGGTTGGAAGCCATAGTTGTCAAGACTTTTGAAATAAGCTGATTAAGGAAAAACTTTAACAAAGGTTTTGTTAAAAATAGCACCATTCGCCCCACGGTGGGCGCCAAATTGTTTTGGTCAAAAATTACCTAGTAGAAATAATTTTGTATTCCAAATTAGTAAAAGTGAGGTAGAGTGCTAAATGTGTGAAATATGTTAAAAACTCAGTTGTATTCTGAAGATGACAGTTTAATATAATAAAGAAATATCAATATAATAATTATGCTCAGGATGGCAAAGAAACTGATCAGGATGCACAGTTATATCCTGAGGATGTAACTGTCTGACAGAATGATGAAATAGGCAAAGATCAATGAATGTAAATGTAATGCAACAAGAGAAAAACACTTGATGTACGAGGAAAGCCCTTGATCAGTTGATGATCGACGACACAAAGCCTCGGGAGAATTCTAAGCCCCTGCCTTGTTTGTTAATATTAATAAGGTAAAAATAAGTTGTACTTTGGATAATGAAAATCCCATGATATCCGCCTATATTAATGAGTCTTCTGATTGTTTCCAGCTATCTTTGATGAGTGGTTAACCAATATAGGCGTTGGTTAACCGTTTCTTTATTTCTCGCCTCTCATTAATGCTCGTCGGTTACACCTTTGACTTATTCTTTAGTGTTGGACTTGCTCCATACGTATTGCTTTTCAATGATCAGCTCCTTTGACTTGAATGAGACAATATAGCTGTTAGGGAGTAGTTACAAACCTTAATATTGATTAGGTGTACCTGCAATATCATCATTATAAGATAATTCGTTAGTCCATCCTCGGGATGCACATAAGGTAAAACACAGTTACATCCTGAACCCTGCTTAGTCCTTCAGTATCATGAGGATGTTAGTCAGAGAATATGAGGTAAAATCATCCTGCATTCATATAACAATAAGATAGTTAGTTTATCCTCAGAATGTGCATAAGATAATATTCAGTGTCATCCTGAATCCTGTTCTGCCTGTAGTATCCTGAGGATGTCACATAGAAAATACAGGTTAGTTCTATCCTGAAGATTTCACCACCAACAATCAGCCTTCTTGTTTTGTGACCGTAGAAACTGCTTGATGTTGCAGGACTGGAATGTGTTCATGATTTCTTTTGCTTTTTCTCTATGTTTCTTCATATTGGGTTCCTTGTCTATGTAACTGTCATTCACTTGGTTGGAGACCATGAGTGAATCAGTGAACACTTGAAGCTTTTGGACGGTCATCTTTCTTGCAAACTTTAAAGCTGCTATCAGGGCTTCATATTCTGCTTCGTTGTTGGTTGTCTGAAATTCCAGACGAAGAGCATAGGCGAACTCTAAACCTTCAGGGTTAAATAGAACAATCGGTGTAAAGCTTCCAGGCTTCTGAGTCAAGGGGTTCATCGGTCGTAATGTTAACTTCGGTTATTTCAACCTTTGGAATTTCAACAATGAAATCAACAAGTATTTATGCCTTTACTGCTTTTCTCGGGACGTATGTGATCTTGTGTTCACCTAATTCGACATCCCACTTAGCCAATCGTCCCAAGGTTTCAGGCCTTTCAAGCACACTCTTGATGGGTTGGTCAGTGACCACTTGTATGGGGTGTGCTTGGAAGTACCTTTAAAGCCAAGGCTAATTTTTCCAAAGTAGGGTACTTGACCTCTGCTAACTTTAAAGTTTTACTGAAGTAGTAAACGGGTACCTGAGCTTTGTCTCTTTCAATGGTGAGAACATTGCTGAGGGCTTCATCAGTAACAGAAAGATAGATAGAGATCGTTTCCCCTGTTTTAGGAGCTGCAATGGTGGGAAGGGAAGCAAGATGTTGTTTCATTTGGTTGAAGGCTTCCTCAACTTGTTCAGTCCACCTGAAATCTTTCTTGTCAGTGCAACCTTTGAGAGTCTTGAAGAAGGGTATGGATCTTTTAGCTAGCTTGGACATGAAGCGTTTTAAGGCAGCAAGCTTGCCATTCAGGCTTTCTACTTCCTTCTTGGTTTGAGGTGACTTCATGTTTAGAACGACTTGGACCTTGTTGGCGTTGGCTTTTATACTTTGCTTCCCAACATCCCGTAATTCTTAATTAAAGAGAGTACCTTGGCCGAACCTAAACCTGTGCTCGAGAGATAGCTGTCCATTTGAAACCTTGGTCTAAGCTACGACTCTCTGATAGAGATCCCATACGCAATCCTTTGTATAGACGTTGAGGTGGGCAGACGCTAAGATAAAAAAGCTACCTTGCCACCCACCGCGACTAAATCACCGCCCCCTCCCCAAGTTAAACCGATGCTTGCCGGTGATCATACGCCCCATATGGACCCTTTTGAACACATAGATTCCCGGGTTGACTGCAATTAATATTTAAAGTTGAACTATATGTGGCGTATGCCATACTCCCCATATAAGGGTGTGTAAATAAGAAGATGTAGTTACCATGACCCTTATAATAATCTAAGGACATGTCATGAGCATTCAGTGAAAAGACATATCAACTTTCATATGATTCACCAATCTTTCAAGCTATGCATAGGATAGGTCATAGCTTAAGATAGTCAAAAGAAAAAGGACAGGAGAGAGAGGGGATGGGTCGACTAGTGGAGATATCATGGTGGTGATGATGGTGGTGTAAGGTGATGGCTAAAGTTTTAAATGTTTGATTCAAATGTAGTTTCTTGGTAAAGTTTTACTTGGAGTTTAGTTCCTTAGGTGCTTTACTAGAATACAGAGATTTTAAATAAACAAAATGATAAATGTATTCTTATATATATATGTGTGTGTCGTGTGTGTATATATACATAGGTATATATATTTTTGTAAATCATAATCTCCATGAAACCGTATTCACTTATTAAAATATGAAGGTTAAAGAAAATCACGTCTAAATGCATATAAATATAGATTACTAGCTTTTATCCCGGGAGTGTCCCGGGTTTGAAATATCTAATATAACATAATAAAATATCTATTATGACAACATAATTAATGATTTGCCAATACATGATTAATGAATAATAATAATAATAATATTATTATTTATTTTAAACAAATTTATGCCATAAGAGTAAAATACCCGGGGTTGAAATATCTAATATAACATAATAAAATATCTAATATGACAATATAATTAATGCTTTGCCAATACATGATTAATGAATATTATTATTATTATTATTATTATTATTATTATTTATTTTAAACAAATTTCTGCCATAAGTTATCATATTCAAATATATATAAAAAAAAGAATCTATGCCTATGAAGTTATGCTTATCGTTTGTGATTTATTAGTAGGGTAAAATATATTTGAAAACAAAACTCCACAAAAATAGTTGTTTTTTTCTCCGTTTTTTATATAGCACTATGGTACTCGTTGGAAAGATAATAAAACGCTCGTTAATTTGGTGTAATTTTTTTCTTTGAAAAATCTCGTATATAAAAGATATTAACGTTTAAAAGTTATGGGAGAAAACATTAGAGAGAAAATTTAATTTTGTTTTTTAATTCTTATCTTTTCCTAAAATAATTATAATATATATAGATTTATTAAAAAAACTCAAAAATTAAAAAAATCCTATATGATGCCATGTGGCACATTCAAGGAGGGGTTGAGGCCTCCATTGAATGCCACATCATCAAAGTTCAATTCTTTTATTATAATTTATAGATAGATTATAGATTATAGATGAAGAGAGCCGTCTCCGAGGACCGAGAATAATAAAAAATACTTTTGGGTCTTAGGCGGCGAGAAAAAAAATTGGGCCCTATTCTTATAATATAAACTCATTAATCATATATAAAAAAAATTTCGGATTCAAATAGTGATTTTAAAAATTTTTGGATATTTCGGATATGCGAAAATATCCGAAAATTTATAAAAAAAATTATCGATACCCGAAATATCCGAATATCCGAAAATATCCTAAAAGTATCCAAAAATATCCGAAAAAAATAACCAAAAATATCCGAAATATCCGAAAAATATTCGAAGCTATCCGAAATATTCAAAAAATATCCAAAAATTTATATATATATATAACATATATAGTAAAATATATCATAATAAACTGGATATTCGGATATCCGATTCACTATCTGATTGGATATCCGAAGTTTTGGATACGGATTCGGACAGTGAAACCAGCTATCCAAAAATTTTGGATATCCGAATTTTTGGATATCCGGTTTTGAACACCCCTAGTGACAACGTAGACTATTAATCTATATATAATATATATATAAACTTAAAAAAATCAGGCCCTCTGAATGTTTGGACATTGGGCCGTCGCCCGGGCTGCCCAGCCCAATAGCCGGGTCTGATTATGAATCAAAATATTTAGTGAAATGCTTTCTAGCATTTGATCAAATGTCACAAAAGTCAGTGGCAGAGCTTGAATTTTTTCGTGGGGGCGAAAGTCACAAGACCCTTATTACGATGGGGGCTGGACTTAACATGTATATAATTTCCTGACCAAAACGTGTAAATTTACACTATGGAGCAAAAAACGGCAGGGGGTCGGGCATCCCGGCCCCAACTATCCTTCGCCCCTGACCAAAGTTTGTGTCCTTCAAATTGATTAAACGTGTACCAACAACTTCTAAGAATCACATAACGCATGAATTGTACCAGCTTGTGTATGTAACGACTTTGCTAGACACGTACGATCTAATTATGAAAAAACACGTCTAACACGTATAATTATAATGTAATCATGAGTAAAGACTTGTCACATTATGAATCCTACTTAGATTAATATGTATATCCATTTTTACCATAATAAGCAAGCTTTAGGGTAACATATCGGTCTTCGTTGCATGAGACGCTTCCCACTCTAGTACTTAGATGACAGAATTGTAAAGGAAATAAATCAAAACGGGATACAAATGTTCCATCGTATCAACAATCCCCGCGTCTACTATTTTTTTTTTGGTTGTTCTCAACCATACACCCGTTTTAGCTTAATTGCACCGTTAAAACCCTAAGAACCAAATACATGCAATATACAAACCAATGCAACTTTAATCAAACACGTGTAATATGCACTCCTAATTCATTCTCCAAATCAAATATAAAACCATACCAACCAATACACACACCTAATTCAACTAACCACTAATTTCAGTTTGTAATTATTATTATTTATATAATATTAATTTAGAAGTTGTTTGTGCTTTATGGTGTTGTACATCATGCATAACAACTATGTTTTGTGCCTTACTTTTTTTCACCTTTGTTTATCTTTAACAAATCTTAGATTTAGGTTTGGTCTAAATTTTCAAGTTAACATGCGCCCCAATGTGCGTATATGGTTCAATTTTTTTACCTCTTTTTTTCCATCTAACGACCGCACTGTGTTTTACATTTATTGCTTGCGATTGTTTTATGTCCTCACTTTTACATTTATTGCTTGGGATTGTTTTATGTCCTCACCGCAACGTGGGGGACTTAATCCTAGTTATTATTATATATAGTATTAATTTACAAATGGTTTGTGCTTGTCTTATACATCATGCTTAACAAGTGTTTTGTACATGGAAGGATTGTACATCATGCTATGTAGATTGTACCTTACTTTGTTTTTTCTTTACTTTTTTTTACTTTTAACCCTAATAGTTTCATCTTTTTTACATAAAACCCTTGCATTTTTTACTTTCAAATTTATCTTATATATCTTACATAGATTTTTAGTTTTACGTTTCAATCCAATTATTTTGAGTTGACACGCCAGAACTTGCGTATGTAGTTAAATGTTTTTACCTCTATTTTTCCTGTCGGATGGTCACACTGTGTTTTAAGTTTCGGTTTAAATTTTGCTCATTATCACGCCTCAACGGACGTGTATGGTTCACCGTTTTTACGTCTACATTTCACTAAGTTTTTTTTATTTTTGTTTATTTATCTTTTTCTATGACTTTTTTTTAGTGTTGTTAGAGGGTGTGTGGGATTGCGTTTTGAATCTGATTTTTAGATTATTGGGTTTTGAAAACGCAAATAATCAGTTTTTAGTGTTTGGATTGCGTTTTCAAAACGCACACAATCAGTTTTTTAGGCTACCAAAACGTAATAATATATAAGCAGCTCCACCCCTGCTTTTATAAATCGCATAATCTGTTTTGAATAATCAATCCCAAAGACCCCCTTAGTTGCTAGCAACAATACATTACTCATGCTACTTGGTACCGTTTTATCCCCTCCGCAGCAACGTAAGAATTAATACTAGTTATTATAAAAAAAAAATAGTTTTAGGCCTATCAAATGCCCAAGCCCAAAGGCCAACGAGCCCACATCCTCCAAACATTTTCCTTTTGATATAAAAGCATCATTACACCTTCAACTATTTTCCTGTTCTGTAGATTTCTCTCTCAATTGCAGGTAACAATACCAATTTCAATTTCTCCAATCTCTTTAAATATCTTCTTCATTCTTCTAATCCTAATATTATTAACTGTTAATTATTAATAATTCGGTATTCTATTTCCTTCAATCCTTTTGTTCGTGAGGTTTAGCTAGGGTTAGGGTTTCTGACTTTCCGTTCACGTGATATGTTTTTTTAATAAAATCAGAACATTCAACGTGATTTATAGGTATAGATTTGATTGTTATGATATAATTTCACAACAGTTTCAGTTAATCGATGGGATTTTAATGTTTTTGTTACTTTCAAAGGTTTTTACATGTTTAGTTGAATGCTAAGGTTGGGTATTTTGTTAGTTTGTTGTGTTAATTGATGCGTAAGTTATTGTAATATGTGTGTTACTTCTGGATCATGTTCTCTGGCCTCTATGCGAAAAGCGTACGACTATTACATTGTGGAATTTAACAAATTTACATGTTATTGTTGCTTTTTGTTGTGTTTCGTTTGCATCAACTGTTCTCCTTCAGAGGTTTAGTTAGGGCTAGGGTTTGTGTTTGGATTCGCGTGTTGTGTTTCGTAAGAAATTAGGTTATTTAACGTGATTTATAGGTATTGTTTTGATTTGATTGTTATGATATGATTTCACAATAGTTTCAGTGAATTGATGGTATTTGACTAGTGTTTGCATCTGGTGTTTCGGAAAAAAATGTCAGGATATTTAATATGATTTATAGGTATTGATTAGGTTGTTTGGATATGAATCCACAACAGTTTCAGTGAATAGATGGTGTTTAATAGGTACTGAATTTTAAGGTTGGGGACTTTATAGGTGTTTGTGGTAATTGATGCGTGAATCCAAAGTTTCTGTTCATTTTTTTCTTTGATATTGATTTGAGTTGCAAATTATTGTTATCTGGTGAACTGCATTTTTTTGTTGCAATTGGTATACTTTTGTGGTTGTAATATGTATGCTGCTTCTGAATTATTTTCTCAAGGCATTTGACAAATGTCTGGGGAATAGGACGTCATTGTGTTTGTTTCAGATAAATGTCCCATGTGTTTAGGTTAAATTTGAAACTTTAGGAATTTTTGCATGTTCAGTTGAATACCAAGGTTGGGGATTTTGTTGGTGTTTGTGCTATTGAGGCATGAATTTCTAGTTTCAGTTCATGTGTTGCTATGAATTTATTTAAGTTGCATATTTCTGATAATGGGTAATGGGTAATGCATTTTTCTTTCATGTAGTTGGTATACCTTTTGTGCTTGTATTGTATTATGTATCCAGCTTCCTGATCATTTTCTTCTGATATTAGGCAAATAACCATACAACTAAACTTGTACGAGCAACTTATATTTAACAAATGTACAGATGAATTAAACCAATGTTGTAGTTTCCAACCTTGGTTTTAAAAAGCTTGAGGCACTACGAGCAACCTTGGTTCTAAAAACTTAACCAAAAAATAGTCAACTCAAAAACTAGACCAACTACTCTTATCCTGCAAACTGCTTTATGCAGTGAGCAGTCACTGTTTAGCAAAACAAATCAACGAAAGTCTATCTAAATCTACTGTGCACTAGGGATAATCATATTGTCCCGAATACCGATCCCGATCCCGTCCAGAACCGAGCGTATTCGGAACCGGTATCGGTGCTCACATTTTTAGCTTTTTGGTTTCGGTATTACTCGGTATCGGGACGAGATTTAATTGGTAATACCAAAAGAATACCGAAAACTAAAATACCGAAAGAATACCGAATAAATACTGATTTGTATACCATATTATATTATAAATACCGAAATTTTAGACATTTAAAAATAGATAAAAACAAATCATACTTTTGTAAAACCATGTTAAGTACTGCCATACTTTTGTTAAAACAAATCATGCTTTGTTATCCATACATTTTGTTTGTTTGTTTCATGAAAGAAAGAAAGAATGGATTTTGCATGTTTTAGCAGGTTTGCATCATTTAGCGCATGTTATCCATATATCTGGTAACAGTTAACACTTAACAGGGCCTGCATCATTCAGTATTGGGCCTGCATATTGGGTCTGCATCACTCGGACCAGCCATGTTTTTTGGACCAGCCATGTTGTTTGGGCCTGCATAATTTTCTATTTAGGCCTGTTTTGGCATAAAGTGGGTTGCTCTTTTTTCGGTATCAAATCGGTATTTTCCCGAAATACCTTATGCCGAACCGATACCGATACCGATACCGAACCGGTATCGGTTTCGGAATTGGGTTCTGGGAGTTTTCGGGTTCGGTATCGATCCCGTCCCGAGCTCATCCCTACCGTGCATTGCATCCTTTCAATTTCTTTGTACCTCTAATTCCTCTTTCCCTCTCCTTGAATCAACCTACTACTCCTGTAGCAAAAGCGGTAATCAATTTGCAACTTCAGCAACCCTCTATCAACCAACTTGCAACTCCGGCAGCCCCTGATTTTGACTGTTGGGGCCCAATGTTGTCATTGGAAACCATTCTGAGTGTTTATAAAATAATTAACCTTAACACCTAAGTATGTTCATGCCTATAGTTATGTATGTTAGCACGTTGAATTTTGTGGTTTCTAGCTTATAAACACTGGTGTAAAAATCGGCCTAGGAGGCCGATTAATCGTTGCCTAGGTGCTATTCAGAACCCTAATGATTAGAATTTGCATAATCGGACTTGGTAAAAATCTGGTCTAGGCTGCCAAAAGAAAAAAAAAGTCTTGCCTAGATCGAGCTCTTACCTCAAACCCAAAACCCATGCAGCCCTAGTTGAACTCAAACGCGCTTGCTTCCTCTTCCTTGATTCGAATCTGACCCAATTGATGACATCCATGGGGTCGCAAGAAAGGCTAAGTTACGATTACAGCCTTGAAATAATGAATTGATCCATACACATGAGTTAATTAGAGGTAGGGTTACTGTGGTGTTTAGATTAGAAGAAAGGGGAAAAGGGTCTGCGCATGCGATAAAATACATGCCATAAAATAACGGTGGTCAGATTAGGGTTTATTAACTCTGATATTTTATCGATTCACCACTTCAATCTTTAAATAGCTTACATTTTGATCTTCAAACTACATGAGCTAAAGATTAAAATGCTACTTTTATATTTTTTTTTTGTGTTTTATACATGAAGGTTATTTATAAATTAATTTGTAAATTTATACATATTATACATAAAAAACCAATCTGATGAATTCCGATTAATCTCTAGAAGGTAGCCAAACGCCCAACTGGCTTCTACTCTTCTAGTGATTTTCGCAACACTGCTTATAAAGATTATTAAATATTGCATGGCTCTTTTTTTTCCTTTGTACTTTTTGTAGTAATGATTTGTTTTTTTATCGTTAGCATTTCAATTGTATTTGGCTTTACGATGTTGCATTTTCTGCAGGAGGATGGCCGATGCAAATGAAAAGGACAATGCTGCAAAATCAGAGCCGAGCCCCGAAAAGGGTGTGATTGAAAAGGATGAAGCTCCATTGAATTTATCCGGTATGTCAGTTTACACATTAATTAATTATTCACCAAAATATAACTGTATTGGAAGTTGTCATTAGGGATATAAATGTAATGTGCTCATATTACTATTCAAGACCCTAATCTATAAAGTAATACATATAATACATATTGGTCTAATACTCCCCCACAAGCTAAGTGTGGGAGAGATTAGCTTGATATATAAAAAACGGAAAACTAAACTATTCCAGCTCGGAGGCCCAAGTTGTTAATATGTTTGATTTTCTAATCACCCAAACATTCCATTTGGCCATTTAAACAAAACACACCATATGTGGTTCAATTAAGGCCTTCACTTTTGTTCTCCTTCAAGCGATTTCTTTCTCAAATATCACTGTGAGTTCTCACCAAATTTTTAGAAGTCTTATTTCTTGCGGTCACGTCTTCCATAATAATTAGACCAAACAACACCAAAAACGACATTCTCCCTCTACGACGGTTTCCTCTTACTACTGTCGCTATACTTTCAAGTTTCTAATTGTTGTTTTAAATGACGGATAGAATGCATCTTTAGTTGCCCTTTCAAGCAATGTGTTTATGCTCGCCGATGATGGAAAAGTGACAGTAGTGTCACGTTGTATGCTACGTCGGCTAGGGTTCCGTAGGTAGGATGTATCTGCGAACGCAAGTGTGTGGGAGACAACAGTGGTGGTTGTGGATGGCGGCGGCGGTGCTGTGGAGTGGAGGTAGAGACAGTGGCACACTGGATTTGGGCGACGGTGTCTATGGTAGTATGTGAAGGTGGAGGGTTGGATCTAGTTTTCAAAACACGAAATGGAAGAGAGAAAGCGTAAATAAAAAATGTAAAGAACTACGGTTGGGGAGGAGTGGCAATGTCGGCCAGCCGCCTTGTCGGCAATGACTTTTACGGTGGATTGTTCCAACTTCCAAGGCTCCAATACCAAATTAATTCACCAAAATATAATTTTATTGGAAGTTGTCATTAGGATTACAAAGGTGATGTGTCTAAATAGGTGCACAATTGCACATATTACCATCGAAGTCCATAATCTATAACCTAATACATGATACAAAGCTATATGATAGCACCCAATTTTTCCGATTCGAAGGTTCCATTTATGATTTATCATTCATGGACGTTGATAAGGTCCATCCATTGGCTAATAGTAAGTTAAGCGCGAGAGAGATTTAGCTTTATAAATAAAAAACTAAGAGCTAAACCAAATTGTATGAAAGCCCATGTTCTAAACAAGCCTGATTATTGAATCATCCAAACACTTCGTGTGTGGCTCAAAAGACCTGCACTTTGACCCTTTCAAGCTATTTCGTTCTCAAATATCACCCATTTCTTTCTTAAATATCACCTAGGAGTTTCCCGCCAAATTATTGGAAGTGTTATTTCTTCTTGTCATGTCTTCCATGCTAAACGTTTGGACCAAACAACACAAAAAGGGGACCCAAGGTTGTCGTCAAATTTGAAACGATTGTTTTCTTTCTTTCGCCCTCCATAAATGATTTCCTTCGACCACCGCTGCTATACTTTTAAGTTTCTCACGGTTGTTTTAAGCGGCTATGGCGGTTAACCTGCGTTGTTCGCTGGCCCCTTCAAGCAGGTTGTTTATGCTCACCGGCGATGGAAAAACGACAGATGTATCGCATTGTATGCGACGGCGGCTAGGGTTCCATAGGCAGGATGTCTCTGCGAACACTATGTGTAGGAGACATTGATGTTAGTTGTGGAGGACAACGAAAGTGTTGTGAGGGAGCAGAGATGGTGGCACATTTGATCTGGGTGATGGTGTTTATGGTTGTTTGTGTACATGGAGGGTTGTATCTGCATTTTTCAAAACACGAAATCAAAGACAGAGAGCGTGAATAAAGATGTGAAGAAGGGTTGGAACGGAGTGGCGGTGTCTACCGGCCACCCTTCTGCGGCGACTTTTACAGTCGGTTGCTCCATGGGCTCAGATACCAAATTAATTCACCAAAATATAAATGTATTGGAAATTATCATTAGGGTTACTGGGTTACAAGTATGATGTGCTTATATAGGTGCACATATTACAATTCAAGTCCCTAATCTTTACCTAATACATTTGGTCTAATAGCATCAATTGTAGACTTCAAAAAACGTTGGTTTTCTTTTGAAATTACAGACGACATGGAAGAGGAAGAAGACGATGATGATGAAGTTGAGTATGATGATGACGAAGAAGAAGAAGAAGAGGAGGAGGAGGATGAGGAAGAGGAAGAATATGATGACGAAGATGAACAAGAAGAAGAAAAAGTAAATGATGGTGGAAATGGAGTGGTAGTTGTTAAGAATGAAGGACTTGAAAAAAATAAAGAAAATGCTGTGAAAGAAGATCAAGAAAAAGGTGAAGAACCAAAAAGTGACAAAAAGTTAAATGAGAGTTCAAAGGGTAAAGAAAAGAAACCTAGGGGCAGGAACACAAAAAACAACGAAAAGAATGATTCTGGTACTTTGGCTGCTAATGGGGATAAGCCAGAATCATCTAACAGAAAGAAGGCGGGTGATGGTTCTAAGCCAGAATCATCTAACAGAAAGAAGGCTGCTGATGGGGATAAGCCAGGATCATCCAACAAAAAGAAGGCTGCTAATGGGGATAGGCCAGAATCATCAAGCAAAAAGAAGGCTGCTAATGGGGATAAGCCAGAATCATCAAGCAAAAAGAAGGCTCCAAAGAAGGTTGAGTGCATGGGGATGGTGTTCATGTGCAGTTCCAAAACAAAAGCTGACTGTTTCCGCTACAAGATTCTTGGGTTACCCGAAAGCAAGAAAGATCAAGTATTAAAGATTTATAAAGGAATGAGGCTGTTTCTCTTTGATGTTGATTTGAGGTTGATGTATGGGATTTTCAAAGCTGCGGGACCCGGAGGTTATAACATTGAACCTGAGGCCTTCAAGTCCGAGTTCCCATCCCAAGTTAGTATCTATATTCATAAACGCATACTTATTGCTATTATAATTATCTCCCTTTCTCGATTTATGGAGTTTATGTTATTATCACCTGCGGAAATGGGTATGTTGTCTAATAATTTATTATTCTCAAGACATGTCATCATAGAAATTTGCTGCCTTTATGACTGGTTATGGTATGAACATAGTCTCATCACAAAATGTTTTGTCACTAAATCAACATATTTAAACAGAACTAGAGATTAGAAGGGATTGTCACCCCTGCTTGTGATAGGATAATTGTCAAGTTAAGATTTGTTAGTTTATCAACTCCTAATAAGTTTCTTAAATATTATTTTCATTTGGTGCTATTATTCTATATGGTTATCGTAGTTAGTATGGAGCGGGGCTGTGATATTTCATTTTCAAATCTGTTTATTGTCTTGAAGTATACATGCTGTACTTGCATAGTTGTATGTTAATTATTTTCACCTTATTGAAATAATGTTGGTGGATACTGGATACATTTGATGCATCATTGAATAATTGATATATTTTTTTAGTTATTAATTATTGTACCTATGAAGGAGGGGGTTGTTGATAATTTAAACATGACAAGATGGTTAAAAGAATCATTACCTGGCCTACTAGTTATCTACTAAAAGAACAGTTAGATTTTAGGCATTATTTAGTTGTTAATGTCGTTACAAAATTTTGGCTTTTATTTATGAAAAGTTCTGCAATACTTAATCTCACGACTCACATGGTCACATGTTTGTTTTCTTGTAATCATATGGAATTTATGTGAAGACTGAAGTGTGTCAAATGTGATTACAAAAGTCATATTACTTCTATAATGAAATTGTTTCTCTCTTTGTGTGGGCCATGAGGTTTACTAAAGGGTAAATATCACATAATAGCTTCCTGCTTCCTACGTCCACAAATGTTCCAAGATGATATTACCAACTTTAATATCAGGATAGTACGTCAAGTTTGAGATTATGCGCTAATATGAACAAGCACCATTTTTTATTAATTGACTAATGATGTGCACTTCATGACGTGGCTTATAATTTGTGGCATGGCACCAAATTTTTCAAAATTAAAACAACATAAAGATGATATTCTCCATGCGGTCCCTTGGCACCGGTCACCTATCAATGGCGACGCCAATTCAACCCTCACGTGAAATTAATACCCTTTCCTATCTCCAACTATGGTGATGGAGGTGAAGGGATTTTTAGAGAAAAATAGATTGAGAATAAAGTTTGCAGGGGGGCGGGTACCATTGGAGGGATCGAAGAATGCATGGGGGGTTTGATCGGGAGGGGAAGGAAATTAAAAGGTAGTGGTTTTCATTGGAAGGAGAGGGGGGACCTATTCTATGTTGATGTGGTGTTATATACACTTGTGAAAGTGGGGAAGGAAATTAATGTTTCATATTTGCACACCTACAAAAGTAGGAACTATTCTATGACCTTAACCCTTTACTAAATTATCGTTTCTTTTGTGTGTTACTTACAAACTATGTAAAGCAGCCACACATACTTCCATCTATTCCATTGTATCTATTTTTGTTATTGTACTACATGGTCTTAGCTTTCATCTTGCTGCATTTATTTTCATTTTTTTTTCTAGTTTCTTTTTACATTTCCCCGACTCCCACTATAACATTATATAAATTTCTATTGCTGAGTCATGTAGACATTACTATTTGCTTGCTTATCATCAATGAATGAATTTTAATTATATGTTTAGGTTCGATTTACTGTGCTCGAGGATTGCCTGCCATTGGCAGAGGAGAACTTCAAAAGTATCCTTAAAGAAAACTACTACAGTCGAAGAAAGTTTGAAGGTCTACTGAAATCAGAGCAGGTTTGTCTTCTTCCCTACTTTTTTGTACTTTCTTATACATGTTTCGAATATTAGAGGCCGCAATTTTGACCAAATGCTTATGAATGGGTTGATTTGTGTTATGTTATCATTGACAGGTAAAATGTTAAACAAACTTAGGGTCGTATTGGTCAAAAGTCACCTTTTTAACCATAAAATCGTATATTGTTTAATTCAAATAATTAGATTATTCTTGAAATAGTATAATTTTTATAATCATATTTGACACTTGATTTATTTAAGGTAAAGATGAAGTTTTGGATTGGATTTTGATTAATTTTGGATTGTTGGGGCTTAATTGCAACAATTGATATGTTTTTGATAAATTAAAGTTTGTGCAATTTATGCTTTAGTTGGATGTTCTTGAATTACATGATTTACAAATCTTAATTTGACAGGTGAAGCAGTTATGTAGACTGTTTGTGGATATGGGCGGAGTTGGGAGGCGCTCAAGATCCGCTGTCAAATCCCGTAGAACTCGTCGAAGTCGCCGATCTAGGCCTGATGAAAGCCATAGAAACCGACTTGATGATCGACGCTCATCTCGGGCCCAAGAGGAACGTAAAAGAGCCCGTGATGAAGAAAGGCGTCCTCGCTCTCCACCATCTAGGGAAAAAAGACGTTACCCTGACTATGACCGCTCACCTGTTTTATATGATCGTAAGCCACCTGTTGTATACGATCGTGAGCCACTTGTTTCAAGATACCACCATCCGCCAGAACCAGCTGCCGTGCGCTCTCCAGTGAGATTATACACCTATGAGAGACAACCTTTAGATGTCCCACCTTATGTTCGTGACCACGTACCCGAGCCTCCGACTTACCGTGTTGTTGACCGGGACCCATACCTAACATATAGCAGAGACCAACCACCGTTGTATCGTGACACGGTCTACACCGTACCACCGGAGTACCAGCTTGTAAACAGAGAGTACCCCAACCCTCCTGCAGTCCGAACACCTGAGTACCGTCTTTCTGGTGGGTCTCGTGTGCCGAGTTATCGTGATGTGGAGATTGCTAGCGATTACCTGCCTGCAGCAGATTACCGTCCTGCAGCAGCAGCGTTACCAGACTACCTTTCTCGAACCCATTACCGATATTAGCTTTCGTGTTGGCTGAAATTTGCAAGGCAAATTTGTATTATTTAATATCATTTAGACGGAGCTCTACTTCTCAACTTGTTCTCTAGTAGTTTCATTCGTATTGCTCGTCACATATATGTTTCATAAAGACATCTTATTTGAACTTTAAGTTGTTATTGTTGCTCGATGTGTTTTCCGCATTTAGATGAAAGAGAGTTCACAAATTAAGCATATGTGGTTCAAGACGAGTGATCTTCTGGGAAAGTCAGTGAGAAGAAACAAGGTTATGAGGATGAAAAATGGATAATGTTAGCTGATACGTGACTTTTCTTTTATGTACATTTTATGTGCTTTCATTCCATTTCCTAGAGTATTCTAGTGATCATGTTATTGAACCTTTTTGGTAATGTGGCGTTGATGTGGAGAAACGCATCTATCTTCACAGATGATGTTCTTGGATATCTTCTGTGAAAGAAGAGAGAGAGGAAAGAGAATGTTTTAGTTGTTAGATGGACGATACTGGTCTCTGTGGCTTTTTCAGCCTAGTGGCATCTTGTGGGTGGGATGAGGTTTAACGACATTTTGGTCCTGGGTTCGATTCCCACACAGGAGTTTTCCCAGATTTATTGGGTTCCTTCTGAATTAGTGTATAGGCATTATTGCCTAGTGTAGATAGATATGGTCGGGTGTTTAAAAAAAAGATGGAAAATACGGACAAGTATTCACATAACCATGTATTTGGAACATCTATGGGAAAATGCTCTTAATTCGGTATGCTTTTAATTCGTTTCAGTACCGGAATGAAAAACATTAATCTGATCATTTCTTTTCGTCATAAAAAAAAATCGTCATAAAAAAAAAAATCGTCATAAAAAGATAAAAACATTAATCTAATCATTTCTTGGTAAAATGGTATATATTTGAAGTTTCAGATGTTAACTTTCATGTTAAAACTAGGATTTTACTCATCGCTTCTGGGCGGCGCAATGACTTTTGAAGATTATTCAAAGAAACGGTTAAGATCATAGCGTAGTAGTATATAATACAAATGCAACTACATATCATAAAATTAACCAAAAAACAATTTACATACATCAAAATAGTCGTTTAGAACTACAAACATTTCGTTGAATTAACATATAACACATGTGAAACCATACGTTGTATACAGGTTATAACTACTACGTTGGTAATTGAATGTTTGTCTTTGGCGCTCATCTTTACATAATGTTAAATCTACTAATAGCTTGAATACATCGCGAGTTGTGTTCGTTTTGATGCATTTATTAGGTAATTTAAATAGTCATGCAATTCCTTTTTACGTACTTTTTACGTAATTTAAGACGACACTTGTTCATGGATTGAACCCAAAATTGATTTCAAGCCGCCTAAACCAAAGCCGAAGATGCAGATTGAATCTCATGTTAGTTTTGTGTAGTGTAGTGTAAGAAATTCATAATCCCATAGGCATTTGTACCATTCTATTATACATTTAAGTTTTATAGAAGGCAAAAAAAAAAAATGTTCTTTCTCCGTACCTTCCATCGCATATCTTGTTAAGAGAGAATTAACAGACAAGAGAAAATGGGCGCCAAAAACTGTTACTGGCCGTTTATTACCGTTACTATATAGACATACAGAATTACACATATAGTCCTTATACTTTCAGACTTATACAACTAGCTAACAATCTTTGTAACTATCTAACTATTACACAATTGGTCCTTATAATCTTTTGTCTCGTAACATTACTTCCCTCCCTTTGAAAAAGTCTTGTCCTCAAGACTCTAGTGAAAACTCAGGAAATCTTAACTGGAAATCATTATAATCCTCCCAAGTGGCTTCAGTTGGATCCAATCCTTGCCACTGTACAAGCAGTTGAACAGCTCCCTTATAACCCTTCTTAACCCATCTTTTATCCAGTATCTTAGCAGGCTTTAAGTGAAATCTGGGCTCTTTAGGTAGGGGAATAACATTTGTAGTAGGTCCATTGGCTCTTTTCAAGAGAGAAACATGAAAAGTAGGGTGAATCAAGACATCTTTAGGCAAATCCAGCTTGTAAGCTACTGGACCAACCTTCTCAGCAATCAGGAAAGGACCATAATATTTGGGAGATAACTTAGAGTGTTTGGTGTAACTCAGAGTGGCTTGACAGTAAGGATGAATCTTCACATACACCCATGTTCCAACTTCAAAACTTCTTTCTGATCTATGACTGTCAGCTATCTGTTTCATCCTGTTCTTAGCCTTATCTAAGGATTGCTTGAGCACCTTGATCATTTCTTCTCTATCTCTGCAAAGGTCATCAACAGCAGCTACTCTTGCATCTTTTGGTATGTAAGGAATGAACAATGGAGGAGCATACCCATATAGAGCCTCAAAGGGACTCATATCAATGCTTGAATGATGGCTGGTGTTATACCACCATTCAGCTAAAGAGAGCCACTTATGCCATTCCTTTGGCCTGCCCATAGTCATGCATCTTAAGTATGACTCCAAGCACCTGTTGACCCTTTCAGTCTGCCCATCTGTTTGTGGATGGTAGGCTGTGGACATAGCCAACTCCACACCATGAAGTGTGACACCCGGCAAACTCAGGTTAGTAACGTTGACTAAAACTAGTAAGTCTACCTTAGCGAGTCATACTTATTTCATAATTAACTGAATCAGTCGGGTCGTTAGGATGATTCTAGGGAGTCATCGGGAGTCGTTACGATGATCCGCGAGATCATCGGGAGTCGGTCCATAACCATAAATACTAGAATTGGTGATTCGTGGAATCACCGGGTTTAGCACACACACGCAAGTCTCGAGTCCCGGGAATTGGTGAACGAATGTAAACGTGTTAGTTATCATGCATTACGTGTTTATAATCATTACGTGACTTGTTGGTATGTTAATACGTGTTTATATGTGTTAAAATAGCGTTTAACGCGCCGAAAACCCAACTTGGAGGGTAGCAGGCGATTAGGATCAGGGGAGGGACCCTAATCGCCTATATATAGGCGACTGAGAGAGTAATAGCAGGCGATTGGGACCTAATCGCCTGGTGTAGCATGCGATTAGGCCCCCAATCGCATGCCAAGAGCTGCTAATCGCCTGTACTGCAGAGTCCGGGTCAAAACACCTATAAATAGAACCCTTAACTCCCCAAACACCCTTAGAACAACCCTAGCTGATCCCAAGCCACCCACACACCTTGAAACACCTCTGGAACTCATTTTGCTACAAAAATCACCATCTCCAAGCCTACACACCTTTCTTTAACAAAACCCAAGGTGTGTTCTTCATCCCTAACCTTTGTAAAGTTGTTATTTTGGTTCCCCAAAGGTCCAGACCTTGTTTTACTAAGTTTGTGTCTTTAAAAACCTTTCAAAAGAGTTCTAAACCAAGTCTACACCTTAATGTTGGTTATATGTGAAGTTTACATGCTTATGTTGGCCTTCTTGATGTTTATAACATGATTGTTCCCATGATATGCTTGTACTTCTGTTATGTAGGGATTAGTAGGATGATTATCTTAGAGTTTGAGCCATTGTTGTTGTGTTTTGATGAAAAATTTGTATTTTGACCCATTTGGGTGTTCTTGAAGATTTAGGATGATTATGGTATGATTGTTGATGCATTGTGGTTAGAATTCGTGCTAGGAAGATGTTAGATCAGAGGGTTGATGATTTGCAAGTTTGTAGGGATTGAAATCTGATTGTTTCCATTTAAGGAAAGATAAGGTTGGTTGGTGAAATCTAGTACTTTGCCATTTTAGGAAATAATTGCTTAGAACATGTTAGATCAGTGTTATGTTGGGGGTTTTTGCTTGTAATGGGTTGGTAAATGATTTAGGTTTGATATTGGGTGTTGTTGCATGTTTCGGATCTGATTTGGAGGGTTAAACGCGCAAAAATCCGGCACACAGCAGCAGCAGGCGATTAGGAATCCTAATCGCCTGATGCTGAAGGCGATTATGCATGCTTGAGGGCGATTAGGACCCTAATCGCCTGATACATCAGGCGATTAGGCCCCCTAATCGCCAATAGGCTTCAGCTACTCACGTGTTGACTTTCCTAATCGTGTGTACTGCTGTTTTAAGCGTATTTTGGCATCCCGAAGCATGATTTGACCCTTAGGAACATGATAGGAACCCCGGGACATGCCATATGACTTGGTAACACGTGTTCGGACCCAACTGTACACTAAACATACGTTATACTAGACTAGGTGAACTTATGTGCATACTAAGTGTCTAACTCCATATGTTGCATGATACTTTGCATTTAGCTAACACATGAAATATTGGGTCACCAATGGGATGTCGAGTCTTGTCTGGCACGGTCAGTTATTCAGTCAAAAGTGTTTTCAAGCGTCTATGGTTATGGTCTGGACATTCGGGGACTAGCTAACCTGCGGGTTATTAGTCCGGATACTTATACATATCTTATGATAGGTCGCCGCTATTTGGGGCTATCATAACTTAATTACTTAACTGTTTCAAGTAACGCAACCTAAGGTGAGTGTCACAGCCCCGCTTTTACAGTTTTGCTTTCGGGGGGAGAAACATGCTACGAACTTACTTATTAAAGATCATGTTATACTGTGGTTACTTTACATTTACTATACGGCTTTTTCGGAAAGTCCCAGGGGGAAACCATGAATGTGCGGGAAGCACAACGAGGGAAATGTGGATAGATCTATTGGGCCTCACAACCCCCACTCGTCGGCGGGGATGCCGGGCGGGTGCATATTGTCTCTACCTACCGGGTTACCGAGGCATCGGTAACCCAAACAGTCTGGGCTGAACTTATTTATTGGACACGTTTAGTAATGGGTTCCCAACCGTAGTAGTAAAACAACTTAACGTCTAGCTAACGTTCTTATAACCTAGTAGTAACGGATATGATCTTTGGAGCTTTTAAAACTTATTTATAAAAGAAAACCTGTGAACTCACCAGCATTATATGTTGACATCTTTTTGGCATGTTTACTCAGGTCGCTAAGGTAGCAGTCAAAGGAATAGGCGCACGGAGTCATGCACAGCGTCTAATATTTTGAAACGTATAAACAATGTTTGGTAAACTTTAAATATGTCTTTTGGTTGTAAACAAGAAATGCTTCCGCTGCTGGTTTACGGCTCAAAGCATGATATTTTGGTTTATATTTATATATATGAATGCATGTTTGTTGAATGTTTGTTGTGATCGTTGACTGAGATCCTGGTGTGTCACGCGCCTCGCGGTAAAACCCCGCACGTGGAATTTGAGGGTGTGACAGATTGGTATCAGAGCCAACGGTTATAGTGAACTGAGACTACATGTAGAGTCTAGTCTATAACTGAGTCGCACACACTAGACGGTCACAAATAGTCGAGTCTTAACATATGGGTAATGTTATAACTTGTCCAGGTGTCGGTGTCATCATCTTCTTTGCCACATCATCTGTCTGACTTTCCTTGCCCTACTCCTTGTTCCATCTTATTTGATTCGTCGGTGGACGATCTACCTTTGTACCTTCTTGGCGGCGACGGACATTGGGGTGGCTTCTTTTTTTTTCTCTCGAGATCTGTCCGAGGATTCGGACATCTCCCTTCTATGCCCCAATGGACGCGCTCGCCCTTGCGTCTATTGTCTTATACTTGTAATAATATCATGATTGCGTGTTAGCGCTAGGTGACTTGAACTTCGAACAGAAAGTACACCGGGAGGACCATGCGGAACAGTTTATCATGTCGGGTGCACACGAGATCATAAACTGGAATGCATGGAAGTCCTGGTGGACCTTGTGTTTGGACGAATGGACCCGAGCTGGACCCGGTCTAGTTATTAAATTCTTAATGGGTTATACCACGGGCAAACCTAAGTCTTTTGTTTCTTGTTGTGACAGAAGATGTCGGGAGCTCGTGGGGGACGCCGAGGCGGCCGTGCTGGCGGCCGTGGCGGCGGCGGTGGCCGAGGGAACATTAACATGACCCAGGAAGAGTTGAACAATCTGATGCAACAGCAAACGAATGTAGCTCTGGCTGCATTCCAGGCTGCACTTGCTGCTATGGGTGGTGAGTTGATCTCCGCCTATTCTATCTTGTTTTGAGTGCCGTGTCATTCTTGCCTTACCTGTGTGTTTGTTCTAGGTGGGGGTGCTGGGGGTGCTGTCAATCCCCCTCCAGTTCAGTGCTCCTACAAGAGGTTCATGGATTGCAAACCTCACAGCTTCGCTGGGACTGAAGGGGCAGTGGGATTGCTCCGATGGCTGGAGAAAGTTGAATCTGTGTTTTCCATGAGCAATTGCTCGGCAGGCGACCGGGTAAAGTATGCTGCTGCGACCTTTGAGGATCAAGCTTTGTCTTGGTGGAACTCCATCAAACAGACCAGGGGCATCGAGGAAGCCCATGCGATGCCTTGGACAGAATTCGTGCAACTTCTGAAAAACCAGTACTGCCCAAGGGATGAGATCCAGAAGCTTGAGCACGAGGTCTGGACTCATAAGATGGTGGGGTCGGAGATTGAAGCCTATACAGCTAGGCACAATGAGCTGGCGGTGCTGTGCCCAGATTTGCACACACCGGAGTACCGGAGGATTGAGCACTATATTGCTGGGTTAGTGCCGGAAGTTGCCGGGTTGGTGGCTGCGGGCAGCCTTACTGTGTTTTCTGAAGTGGTCCGGTCGGCGCACAGGCTGACCAACATGAAGGTGACGGAAGGAGTCTTGCCTCCCCGAGGCGCTGCTGTGAAGGCTCCCGAAAACAACAAGAGGAAGTGGGAAGGTGTGAGTAAGGGCTCGAGCTCAGCTCCACCTCAGCAGGTGAAGAGGTTTGATGTTTGGGGATCGTCGACTGAGCAAAAACTGGGGAGTTATTTGGGGAAACATCCAAAATGTGATCGGTGTGGTTTTCACCATAATGGTCGCTGTGAGGACAGGAACCGTTGTCATCGGTGCCATAAGACGGGGCATCAGGCGAAGGATTGTAAGGCTAATCTTCAAGGTAATCGTAATACACCTGCTACACCTACCCCAACTCCTCAGACTACCACTCCCCAGGGAAACCAGGGAAAGCAGGGGTGCTATAACTGTGGTGAACTGGGTCACTACAAGCGGGACTGCCCCAAGATGAAGCAGGGCGAAGGAGGGAAGACTGGGGCGGGTAATGGAAACAATGGAGGCGGGGGCAGGAATGCTCGTGCCTTTGTGATTGGTTCGAGCGGGGCTCGACAGGATCCTGACACTGTTACCGGTACGTTCCTTCTTGATAATTGCTATGCTACAGTCTTATTCGACTCTGGTGCCGATAAGAGTTTTATATCCCTTGGATTTAGTCAGTTGCTTGATAGGGTACCTACACCTTTAGAGGCTAAGTACCTGATAGAATTGGCTGATGGTAAGAAAGTCGAGGCGACACATGTCCTTAGGGGGTGTCACCTTGAGTTGTCGGGTTATTCTTTCCCTATTGATCTTATGCCGGTATCCTTGGGTAGCTTTGATGTCGTTGTGGGTATGGATTGGTTGTCCTTGCATCATGCCGAGATCGTCTGTTTCGATAAAATTGTTCGACTCCCCCTTCCGGATGGAGAATTTCTGTTGGTACACGGTGAGAAGAGCGGGATCCCTCTGAGCATCATTTCGTGCATGAAGGCTTATAAGTATCTACGTAAGGGGTATTCTGCCATCCTGGCACTTGTTTCAGTCTCGTCCGAGGAAGAGAAGAAGATTGAAGACATTCCTGTTGTTTGCGATTTTCCAGACGTATTCCCTGAAGAACTACCAGGCCTCCCGCCTTATCGCCAGGTCGAATTCAGTATTGAACTTACGCCTGGTGCGGCCCCAGTTGCCCGAGCCCCGTACCGACTTGCACCTCCAGAGATGCAGGAATTGTCTAACCAGTTGCAGGAGTTGTTGGAGAAAGGTTTTATCCGACCTAGTTCGTCCCCGTGGGGAGCCCCTGTTTTGTTTGTCAAGAAGAAGGACGGAAGCCTACGTATGTGTATCGACTACCGTGAGCTGAACAAGGTTACCATCAAGAACCGTTACCCTCTCCCTCGCATCGATGATTTATTTGACCAGCTTCAGGGTTCTAGTTTCTACTCGAAGATTGATTTGAGATCGGGATACCATCAGTTGAGAGTCCAAGAAGCCGATATCCCGAAGACTGCTTTTCGAACTCGTTATGGCCACTTTGAATTCTTGGTCATGCCTTTTGGTCTCACCAACGCGCCCGCCATCTTTATGGATTTGATGAACCGTGTTTGCAAGCCGTATCTTGACAAATTCGTGATTGTTTTCATCGATGATATTCTAGTCTATTCCAAGAACGAGGTGGACCACCGGGAACACTTGCGTCTTGTCTTGGAACTCCTGAGGCAAGAACAGTTGTATGCCAAGTTCTCTAAGTGCAGCTTTTGGTTGCGTGAGGTCCAATTTCTTGGCCATGTGGTTAATGCTGAGGGGATACATGTTGATCCGGCTAAGATAGAAGCTATCAAAGACTGGGAAGCACCAAAGACGCCAACTGAGGTGCGGCAATTCCTAGGTCTCGCAGGTTACTATCGCCGTTTCATCGGGGGATTTTCGAAGATCGCACAACCCCTCACTTCGCTCACCCAGAAGGATAAGAAGTTCAGCTGGGGTGATTCGCAAGAGTCAGCATTCCAGCTGCTAAAGACTAAACTCTGTTCTGCTCCTATCTTGTCCTTGCCTGAAGGCACAGACGATTTTGAAGTTTACTGTGATGCCTCCATCCAGGGCCTTGGGTGCGTGTTGATGCAGCGCAAGAAAGTCATTGCCTATGCTTCTCGTCAGCTTAAGGTACATGAGAAGAACTACCCCACCCATGACTTAGAGCTGGGTGCAGTGGTCTTTGCTTTGAAGATCTGGAGGCACTACTTGTACGGTACCCAGTGCACCATTTACACCGATCACAAGAGCCTCCAGCATATCTTTGACCAGAAAGTATTGAACACCCGGCAGCGTCGCCGGGTTGAGCTTCTTAACGACTACGAGTGCGCCATTAAATACCATCCTGGCAAGGCGAATGTTGTCGCAGACGCCTTGAGCAGGAAGGAATCTGCCAAACCTCGTCGTGTTCGAGCTCTTCAGCTCACCATCCACTCCGGCTTACCTGACCAAATTCGTTCGGCACAGCAAGAAGCCTTGAAGGAGGAAAACCTTAAGGCTGAAACTATGCATGGTGCGGATAGGCACCTTGAGCTCAGGGCCGATGGCCTGCACTACTTCGCTGAACGCGTTTGGGTTCCACTATTCGGGGGCTTGCGGGAACTCGTTCTTGACGAGGCACACAAGTCTCGGTACTCTATTCACCCTGGCTCCGACAAGATGTATCAAGACTTAAAGATACTCTATTGGTGGCCAAACATGAAGGCGGACGTGGCTTCCTACGTAAGCAAGTGTTTGACCTGTGCGAAGGTCAAGGTCGAATATCAGAAGCCGTCTGGCCTTCTGCAACAGCCTGAGATTCCCGAGTGGAAGTGGGAACGGATTACAATGGACTTTGTGACCAAACTCCCGACGTCGCCCAGTGGCTGTAACATGATCTGGGTGATCGTAGACAGGTTGACAAAGTCTGCGCACTTCCTTGCAATCAAGGATACTGACAGCCTCGAGCGTCTAGCTCGCTTATACCTTAAGGAAGTGGTTTCTCGGCACGGGGTGCCCGTCTCCATCATTTCTGACCGTGACACTCGATTCGCCTCCAATTTCTGGAGGAAATTGCAGAAGGCTCTGGGTACGCAACTTGATATGAGCACGGCTTATCATCCGCAAACTGACGGTCAGAGCGAGCGGACGATTCAAACGCTAGAGGACATGCTTCGGGCATGTGTGATGGACTTTGGCAAGGGGTGGGAGAATCATTTACCACTAGTGGAATTCTCCTACAACAATAGCTACCACTCTAGCATCAAGGCGGCTCCGTTCGAGGCTCTTTACGGACGGAAATGCCGATCTCCTCTTTGCTGGGCTGAGGTGGGCGAGAGCCAACTCACCGGCCCGGAACTTGTGTACGAGACTTCCGAAAAGATCGTACAGATTCGCAACCGTATGGCAGCAGCTCGAGATCGTCAAAAGAGCTATGCCGACCGTCGTCGCAAACCTTTGGAGTTTGAGGTTGGCGACAGGGTTCTATTGAAGGTATCTCCGTGGAAGGGCGTTATACGTTTTGGGAAACGTGGCAAACTAAATCCTCGTTATGTGGGACCGTTCGCAATTCTGGAACGGATTGGACCGGTAGCATATAGGCTTGATCTGCCAGCCGAACTCAGTAACGTTCATGACGTCTTCCATGTTTCTAACCTTAAGAAGTGTCTGACGGATGAATCTTTAGTTGTTCCACTCGAAGAGATCAAGGTGGATGATCGTCTGCGTATTGTGGAAGAACCGGTTGAGATTCTGGACTATAAGATCCGTAGCCTTCGTCGTAGTAAAATCCGCATCGTGAAAGTTCGCTGGAACTCAAATCGTGGACCGGAGTTCACGTGGGAACGGGAGGATCAGATGAAAGCTAAATATCCTCATTTATTCCCTAAGCGCGCTTTCGAATCTAGACATGTCTCTGCTGGAACTGCATGAATCTCGGGTCGAGATTCCTTTCAACAGGGGGATGCTGTGGCAACCGGAAAAATTTTTCTTCTCTTTCGTCTCTTCCTTTTGGCCTTGGGCAATTTTCGGGACGAAAATTCTTTCAACAGGGGGATGATGTGACACCCGGCAAACTCAGGTTAGTAACGTTGACTAAAACTAGTAAGTCTACCTTAGCGAGTCATACTTATTTCATAATTAACTGAATCAGTCGGGTCGTTAGGATGATTCTAGGGAGTCATCGGGAGTCGTTACGATGATCCGCGGGATCATCGGGAGTCGGTCCATAACCATAAATACTAGAATTGGTGATTCGTGGAATCACCGGGTTTAGCACACACACGCAAGTCTCGAGTCCCGGGAATTGGTGAACGAATGTAAACGTGTTAGTTATCATGCATTACGTGTTTATAATCATTACGTGACTTGTTGGTATGTTAATACGTGTTTATATGTGTTAAAATAGCGTTTAACGCGCCGAAAACCCAACTTGGAGGGTAGCAGGCGATTAGGATCAGGGGAGGGACCCTAATCGCCTATATATAGGCGACTGAGAGAGTAATAGCAGGCGATTGGGACCTAATCGCCTGGTGTAGCATGCGATTAGGCCCCCAATCGCATGCCAAGAGCTGCTAATCGCCTGTACTGCAGAGTCCGGGTCAAAACACCTATAAATAGAACCCTTAACTCCCCAAACACCCTTAGAACAACCCTAGCTGATCCCAAGCCACCCACACACCTTGAAACACCTCTGGAACTCATTTTGCTACAAAAATCACCATCTCCAAGCCTACACACCTTTCTTTAACAAAACCCAAGGTGTGTTCTTCATCCCTAACCTTTGTAAAGTTGTTATTTTGGTTCCCCAAAGGTCCAGACCTTGTTTTACTAAGTTTGTGTCTTTAAAAACCTTTCAAAAGAGTTCTAAACCAAGTCTACACCTTAATGTTGGTTATATGTGAAGTTTACATGCTTATGTTGGCCTTCTTGATGTTTATAACATGATTGTTCCCATGATATGCTTGTACTTCTGTTATGTAGGGATTAGTAGGATGATTATCTTAGAGTTTGAGCCATTGTTGTTGTGTTTTGATGAAAATGTGTATTTTGACCCATTTGGGTGTTCTTGAAGATTTAGGATGATTATGGTATGATTGTTGATGCATTGTGGTTAGAATTCGTGCTAGGAAGATGTTAGATCAGAGGGTTGATGATTTGCAAGTTTGTAGGGATTGAAATCTGATTGTTTCCATTTAAGGAAAGATAAGGTTGGTTGGTGAAATCTAGTACTTTGCCATTTTAGGAAATAATTGCTTAGAACATGTTAGATCAGTGTTATGTTGGGGGTTTTTGCTTGTAATGGGTTGGTAAATGATTTAGGTTTGATATTGGGTGTTGTTGCATGTTTCGGATCTGATTTGGAGGGTTAAACGCGCAAAAATCCGGCACACAGCAGCAGCAGGCGATTAGGAATCCTAATCGCCTGATGCTGAAGGCGATTATGCATGCTTGAGGGCGATTAGGACCCTAATCGCCTGATACATCAGGCGATTAGGCCCCCTAATCGCCAATAGGCTTCAGCTACTCACGTGTTGACTTTCCTAATCGTGTGTACTGCTGTTTTAAGCGTATTTTGGCATCCCGAAGCATGATTTGACCCTTAGGAACATGATAGGAACCCCGGGACATGCCATATGACTTGGTAACACGTGTTCGGACCCAACTGTACACTAAACATACGTTATACTAGACTAGGTGAACTTATGTGCATACTAAGTGTCTAACTCCATATGTTGCATGATACTTTGCATTTAGCTAACACATGAAATATTGGGTCACCAATGGGATGTCGAGTCTTGTCTGGCACGGTCAGTTATTCAGTCAAAAGTGTTTTCAAGCGTCTATGGTTATGGTCTGGACATTCGGGGACTAGCTAACCTGCGGGTTATTAGTCCGGATACTTATACATATCTTATGATAGGTCGCCGCTATTTGGGGCTATCATAACTTAATTACTTAACTGTTTCAAGTAACGCAACCTAAGGTGAGTGTCACAGCCCCGCTTTTACAGTTTTGCTTTCGGGGGGAGAAACATGCTACGAACTTACTTATTAAAGATCATGTTATACTGTGGTTACTTTACATTTACTATACGGCTTTTTCGGAAAGTCCCAGGGGGAAACCATGAATGTGCGGGAAGCACAACGAGGGAAATGTGGATAGATCTATTGGGCCTCACAACCCCCACTCGTCGGCGGGGATGCCGGGCGGGTGCATATTGTCTCTACCTACCGGGTTACCGAGGCATCGGTAACCCAAACAGTCTGGGCTGAACTTATTTATTGGACACGTTTAGTAATGGGTTCCCAACCGTAGTAGTAAAACAACTTAACGTCTAGCTAACGTTCTTATAACCTAGTAGTAACGGATATGATCTTTGGAGCTTTTAAAACTTATTTATAAAAGAAAACCTGTGAACTCACCAGCATTATATGTTGACATCTTTTTGGCATGTTTTCTCAGGTCGCTAAGGTAGCAGTCAAAGGAATAGGCGCACGAAGTCATGCACAGCGTCTAATATTTTGAAACGTATAAACAATGTTTGGTAAACTTTAAATATGTCTTTTGGTTGTAAACAAGAAATGCTTCCGCTGCTGGTTTACGGCTCAAAGCATGATATTTTGGTTTATATTTATATATATGAATGCATGTTTGTTGAATGTTTGTTGTGATCGTTGACTGAGATCCTGGTGTGTCACGCGCCTCGCGGTAAACCCCGCACGTGGAATTTGAGGGTGTGACATGAAGCCTAGTAAAATCTCTCCAAAAATGACTTAGGAATATGGGGTCACGATCAGATACAATAGTTTCAGGCCAACCATGAAGTTTAAACACATTATCTAGGAATGCTTGGGCCACTGTGGCTGCTGAGAATGGGTGGGATAATGCAATGAAGTGAGCAAACTTAGTCAATCTGTCTACCACTACAAAAATTGTATCTTTTCCCCCTGATTTAGGTAACCCTCCTATAAAATCCATGGCTATATCAGAGAATATATGATTAGGGGTGGCTAGGGGTTGTAACAGACCAGGTGAAGCCACAGTTTCACTTTTTGACCTTTGACAAACTTCACATTCCCTGATAAATTGCTTAACATGTTTTGTGACCCCTTTCCAATTAAAGAACTGCTTCAATCTCTTGAGAGTCACATGAACCCCTAAATGGCCTGCCTCAGCAGACTTATGACACAGACCAATGATCTCTTGCCTTAAGTCATCATTCTTACCCACCCAAATCTTATCTTTCCTGGTCAACAATTCACCATTCCATTTATAATTCTTCACTGTTACTCCAGATTTCAACTGATTGAGGATTACTTGGATAGTAGGGTCATTGTACCAAGAATCTTTGATCTTCCCAAACAAAGAAGGATCAAAGGTGGACAGTGAAACAGAGAACAAGGCTGGACCTTGTACTCTTGAAAGAGCATCAGCTACTGTATTTTCACTGCCCTTCTTGTACACTATTTCAAATTCAAAGCCCATCATTTTAGAAAGCCAAATGTGTTGAAGAGGAGTTGTTACCTTTTGATCCAGCAAGTACTTGAGGCTTTTCTGATCTGTCTTAATCATGAACTTGCCATTAGCCAGATAATGTTTCCAATGAGTTACTGCAAAAATGATGGCCAGGAGCTCCTTCTCATAGACTAGCATGGCTTGTTGTCTAGGGGACAAGGCTTTACTTATAAAAGCTATAGGATGACCATCTTGCATCAAGACTGCCCCAATTCCTTTAGAAGAGGCATCAGTTTCTAGGGTGAATGGAAGTGAGAAATTTGGTAAGGCTAATACTGGTGGTGAACTCAGGGCTGTTTTAAGGTTTTGAAAGGCTTCTGTGGCAGTTGAGGACCATTGAAAGGCATCTTTTTTGAGTAATTCAGTTAAAGGTTTAGCTAAAATACCAAAAGACTTAATGAAACGTCTGTAATACCCTGCTAAGCCAAGGAACCCCCTTAATTGTTTCACATTGGTTGGTTGTGGCCATAGCTGGATAGCCTCAATCTTTTTAGGATCTGTTGCCACTCCCTCTTTTGAAATCAAATGGCCAAGGTATTCAACTGTTGTACCCCCAAAGCTACATTTACTTTTCTTGGCAAACAATTGATGTTTCCTGAATAAGGCTAAAACCTCTTTTAAATGATGAACATGATCTGATAAAGAGTGACTGTATATCAGTATGTCATCAAAGAAGACAAGGACAAACTGCCTTAATAGGTGCTGAAAGGTGGAGTTCATTAAAGATTGAAAGGTAGCAGGAGCATTAGTGAGGCCAAAAGGCATCACTAAAAACTCATACAACCCTTCATGAGTTCTGAAGGCTGTCTTTTGTATATCTTGCTCATGCATCCTAATCTAGTGGTATCCAGATCTTAGATCTAGCTTAGAGAATATTTCAGCCCCTTGTAATTCATCAAAAAGTTCTTCCACTAAGGGAATTGGAAACCTGTTCTTGATTGTGGCATTGTTTAACTTTCTATAATCAATACAAAGCCTCCATGTTCCATCCTTCTTTTTTACTAATACCACAGGAGAAGCAAAAGGACTGTGACTAGTCCTAATCACTCCTGATTCTAACAGTTCTTTCACAGAGTTTTCAATAATATCTTTTTGGACAGAATGATACCTGTAAGGTTTTTCATTGATCACCAAATTGTCATTAAGCAGTGTGATTTTATGATCACAGGGTCTTTTTGGTGGAAGGCCTTTAGGTGTTTGGAATACATCATCAAATTCTTGTAGAACTTCTTCAATCTCCAAATGCTTTTGACCATCTTTGACTTGTGCAGCATGTTGGAACTGTTCTTTATCTGTTGTAACTTGCAAACTGAGCAGTTGGGCACTTGCTAACCCATTTCTTCCCAAAATACCCTCCATCTTTTCAGTGGAACATAGAGTAACCTGTTTATTTTCAAAGCCTTTAAGCTCCACTAGGGTGTCATTAATCTTGAATTTCATCAACAAATCTTTAAAATTCCAAGTAATATCACCCAGTGTTAGTAACCACTGCACACCAAGAACCATGTCATAATTCTGCAGAGGCAGAACTAAGACATCTGTTTTGTACCACAATCCCTGCATTGCCCATTGAAAATTTGGACATATTTTAACACAATCCAAAGATTCACCATTGGCAACTGCTACTTTCATTCCTTTAAGTACCTTAAGAGGAATATTCAATTTCTTGGCTAATTCTTCATTGATAAAGTCATGGGTTGACCCAGAGTCAATGAGAATATAAATCTGCCTTGTACCAATAGTACCTACTACTCTCATTGTAGAGTAAGAAGGAATGCCAGTGATGGCATGAATGGAAATCTGTGGTTCTGTCCACTGTTTCTCAACAACCTCATTCATATTTTCCACATTTACATTCATAAATTCCATTCCTTCCTCTTCCTCATCATCCAATTCCAAGATAAAAATCTGTTTATTTTTACACTTATGAGTTGAGGTGTACTTCTCATTACACCCAAAACATTCACCCCTTGCCCTTTTATCAGCCATTTCTTTTCTTGACAAGGTCTTAAAATTTCCAGGGTTAAATTTGTTGGTGTTGGTAGGGGTAGGTAGTAAAGGTAAATGGTTTGTGTTAAAAGGTGGTTTAATATTGTTTGAATTGGGTTTTGATTGGTTAAAAGAAGAATACCTTTGGTAGTTAGAAGAGGATAACCCCAAAGATTTGTTGGTTGAGTTTTGAATCTTGGCTAAATGGTAAGCTTGTTTCATAGTCTTAGGTGAAAACATTTTGACAGGCCCTCCAATTTCTGGTTTAACTGCCTTCAAGAAAATGCTGACAGCATATTCTTCTGGAATGGACACTTTGAGCAGATACGAATCAAACAACTGGCAAAAATCATCTAATTCACCTGTTTGAGTAATAGAGGCCAACACCCCCATTGCATCCTCAAACATAATAGATGAAAATCTTGAATCAATAGCCTCTTTGTAATCATTCCAAACAATCTCAGTTTTAGGTACTCTTTGTAACTTCATAAAAGATTGGTGCCATTTAACAGCACTTCCTTCCAGATGAATGGCAGCAACCCTTACCTTAACGGTTTCAGGTGTGTCATCAACTGAAAAATAGTGCTCACAACGATAGACCCAATCATCTATATCTGTTCCATCAAACTTTGGGAAGTCAATCTTTCCAGCTCTGGTCAATTTATCATTTCTTTGTGGTTCTTGGTTAATGATGGTAGTATCCTTGTTAATTACAGAGGCTCCTACACTTAACATGGAAATTTCTTGGGTGAGTTTGTTTAGAGCAGTAGTGAGGGTTTCTAGGGTTTGATCATTTTTTTGCAGATGAGCCTCAACCCTGAGTATATGCATTGAATGTTCATCAAGAGTTTTCTTGATTGTGTTTTCATTCTCAGATTCTGATCGATTACGAGTTGTCATGGTTATTCAAGAAACGAAAGAAAGGAATCAAAATACTATGGTGTAGGATTGGACAAATCACGAATTGATCGATCCAAAGAGTGAATTGATCAAACAACTGAACAATTCAGGTATAGAAATGAAAAGAACAGAGATATTGAAAAGAAAACAGAGATTAAGATGAAATTTCGATCAGAAATGGTGAAATTGATGGAGAAGACGATGGCGGTTATGGTGGTTAACGGTGGAGGTGGTGGTTAGTTGTGGTGGTTGTTGGATAGAATGGTATGAGCTGCCGAGAACCGGCTGGGCTTTGATACCAATGTTAAGAGAGAATTAACAAACAAGAGAAAATGGGCGCCAAAAACTGTTACTGGCCGTTTATTACCGTTACTATATAGACATACAGAATTACACATATAGTCCTTATACTTTCAGACTTATACAACTAGCTAACAATCTTTGTAACTATCTAACTATTACACAATTGGTCCTTATAATCTTTTGTCTCGTAACATATCTTGTATGAAAGCATCATTAACATACATCTCATTTTTTTTCTTTTGAAATATATATATATATAGGGGGAGGATTAATTGAAAACCCACTCGAGTTAAGAAAACTAAGAAAACCCTTGTAAAAACCATCAATTTTTTTTTTTGAAAAAAATACACAAGGTAACATACATGTATTAAAGCGTTTTGGGCCAAAAAAAAATTAAAAAAAAAGCGCCGATTGGATATTTTTAAAAAAAATAAACAAAATTTGCACTCTTACATATGTAACAATTGATGTTACATATGTAACAGAGCTGTTACTTATGTAACAGAACAAACTTTGTTTATTTTTTTTTTTGAAATATTTCTATCGGCGCTTTTTTTATTTTTTTTGCCCAAAACGCTTTAATACATGTATGTTACCTTGTGTATTTTTTTCAAAAAAAATTAAAAAATTTTAGATGGTTTTTACAAGGGTTTTCATAGTTTCTTAACTCAAGGGGGTTTTCAGTTTATAATTTCCCTATATATATATATATATATATATATATATATATATATATATATAGTATGTGAGAACGTGATCTAAACTAAGTGTCATTCCATTCATCGTAACATAATTTGTCCAATCCTTTAGACGGTACCTCTTACCACCTTCTAAGTGCTCCACCATTAACTTCAACCTCCATGAGTAACCATGAATGGTTTTTAACTCTTAACTTTTCTAACCAATCTAAAATATCCTGCATTGTAAATTCCTCTAGAAATTTACAATGTAAAAAAATGGCCACCACTAATAGTAAGCGATAAGTATTGGACTTTCAATGTAAACCATCAATAGAAGAGTCACTTTCAATAACAATGACACGATAAATTTGATAGCATCAAATAGAAGTGTCACTTTCAATAACAATGACATCATTGTTTATCAGTGAAGAAACACTAGATTAACACATGTATAGACGAGCATAGTAAAGAGATAATTTTATTGACAACGGCTAGACGATTACAAATACTCGAATACAAGAGTTGTAATGTTTCGACTATAATCTCACTTTCTCAACCATCACAGAATTCTCTAAGTGTTTGTGTGTGAAAAACAGAATGAATCTTTCTCCTCAAGGGAGAAGGGGTATTTATAGGCTTGTAAGCCTTCTTGTGATTGGTTGATTTTAGAATGACAATTGTCTTGCGCGGGTCTCACACGTTTTTCAACCGTTGGAGCTCAGGCGTTGTCCTCCTATGATAGGTCCACGTGTCTTGCAATCGTCCTTTCTGTCCTTTCTCTATACCTCGTACCTGTATATGATCATGGAGCAGGGAATAATGGCCTCTGATTGGCTATATGCCCCTTTTCACTGTCGGATCATAGCTGGTATTTACTGGTAAATGTGCGCAGGCTTCTGGAAGCTTTGGTCAGCGCCTCTGCTGACATGTGTGGAGATGTGGGGCTATGCGCATGCGCGGGTACATATCTCTTTAAGTCTCCTTAGTCTAGTGTTTTGTATGCGGAGCATGCGGGACGCTGGACTCAGTAAGTTGAGAAATATGTGCCTTGAATTGTGGGGGGTGGTCCGCGTTTTTTTAGTTAATGCGCCAGATGAGCTCGTGCAAATGCGGGTGGCGCAGCGCGCACATCGGTAATTAATTCTTACATCAAAGCGGTCAGGAATGTTAGTTGAAAGAACGGGTTGGTGGGACGAAAAGTCACCTGGAGTCATGCTTTTGCAGAGGCTGGTGGGCCCCGCGCTGTCGTTTCAGACGTCGCCATACTTCTCTCTCTTACGTGTCACGCCCTGATTGGTTGGACGTGCGGCATGTCGGTACGAATTTCCAGGGAATTAATTGCCCAACCTATATAAACCCTTGTCGTCTCTCTGAATTCTCACACTTATTTAAATTTCAAACTCTTTTTTCTCCTCCATTCCTTCGGCGAAAATCCCTTTTTCTACCTTTAAATCTTCTGTTTTTCCCCAATTCTCTTGTATTTTATTTGACAAACACATCTGAGAAATGGAGACTTCGTCCAACCTTTTCATCGCCAAGGAAAAACCCAAGAAGCCTGGGAAAAAAGGCGAAAAGGCTGGAAAGAAAGATAGCAAGAAGGCGCATCCCCTTGCTGGGGAGGTTGCTATTAAGTGGTCACAGGAGGAGTTGGACCACCTGCGTGACTTGTATGGGATTCCTCCAGCTTATGAGCCTGGGTTGCCCGAGGAGGGGTCAACTATTTTGAATCTTGAAAAGGGGAAGATAGGTGTGTATGCTGTTTACTTTCAGTTGTGCAACTTTAGGCTACCGATTACCAAGTTTTTGCCATCAGTCTTGCAAACTTTGCAGATTCACCTAAATCAGTTGCACCCAGGTGCGATGACGCGCCTTATGTTTTTTGAGTTTTGCTACCGCGTATTGGGCATAGAGCCTCATATGGACATGTTCAACGTCTTCAATGTGATGATGGCGGCGGAGAGTTGGTTCTCATGTCTTCTGCACCATGGCCCTAAGCTGCATTCTGGGGCTGGTGTAAAGAGTTTTTAGGAATGGAAGCCTAAGTTTTTCTGGGTAGCTGAAGGCGTGGTGCCTGTTCAAATACCTAGGAGGGGTGTGGATCTGAAATTTGACAACATAGAGTTGGTGAGGTATGAGGGACAGCTTGGTATGAGAAGTTGACTCGTCACCCCGTTGACGTGTGCTCAGTCCACGAGATTGCGTTGGCGTCTGCTGGAATGAGCCGCAAGTATGATGTGGAAGGGAGGAACCGGCATTTGACTGAGGGTGGAAAAGGTAACCTTTACCATGTGTTCCTTTTATTTGTTATTCCGCCCCCTTTATGTTGTGTTAAATATGTTTTCTCATGTTTTTTTTTGCAGATGTTGAGAGTTTATATTCTGTTTTGTTGGGCGGAGACGATTTAGGGTGGGCGTTTCGCGAGCTTGCGGATGGTAAGGTGTATGTGTTGGACCGTGCGTGGGACACTTTGCTGCGTCCCAATCTCAGCCAACCCTCCAGCCCAAGCCAACCACGCTGCCTCTTACTACTGAGACAGGTCCGCTCTTTGAACCCCCTTTAGATGTAGCGCCTGTGAGCATGTACATGTCTGCAGGGTATCCGCTTATTGTTTTGCCCATCGATGAGTGACGCAGTGTGAGTGATCCTTCCTCACCCGAATGTGCTGCGCCCACAGGTGGAAGTGGCAAAGCGTCGTCTCCTACTTTTGCTCCACTCGAGACTGACGAAGATACAGAGACAGAAGATTTTATTTTGAAAAGAAATCCCCGCAACAAGAAGAAATGTGGTGGCAGCAGCACTGATGGTGATGACCCTTCTTTTTATTTGGACCATCTTGTTCCAAGTTGCTACCTTTAGAATTATAATCCCATTGAACGTGGCTATGTTGAACTTTCAGATGCCTTCACACATGAAGATGTCACCACCATTGATTTAACAGAGACTTTGGATGTTGATGAAGGTACCGTGACGGCTGTTGTTGGTTCTTCCAAATCTGTGCTTATTCCAAAGCTGGTAAGACTATGTGACAACAGTCAACAATCCAGGTCAACATCCGTACGCTTTTCATTTATTATTGTCATTATATGTGCATATTTATACATTTTTCACACATTATACCCCCCAGTCTGGTAAAGCATGAATTACTTAACAAAGATCAATCGTTTATGCATACAACACTCGAACAATCACCAAACGAGCATCCAATGAGGTTATCACTCACTAACACATGGTAACTCCTCACTAACACATGTATATGGATCACCAATATTATCATATGTCAACACCTAATAACATGTGTTCACAACTAATGGAAATCACTACATGTTAATATTGTCATCGAGCACAACTAGGGTATGTTATGCGTTCAAGTGATTAAATCCACCTTATAATAACCTACATTATTATCCAATAACACTATGTCGACCCACACAAACATCTACGATTGGATCACACTCCAATCTAGGGTCTAAACTCAAAGACAACACATGTATGTATATACAAGATATACACGACACACACATATGTGGGAATATTATCAATACATGACAATGCCTATACATATACGCATACATATCCGCGGCATACATACATATATAACAACTAGATCAACCTACAAATCTATCCTAAGTTTCACTAAATACACTAACATCCAAGACTACCATACACCTCTCATTCTTTTCTATCTCCCTATATATAATCGACTGTTGGGTCTGCTGACCTGGAGAAGAACAGATGATTAAAAAGCCAAAATATACTAAGTGTTGATCCTAGAATAAAAACAGTTGTTACAATAAAGCTTCCTCCAAAGGTCTGTTGATCCCTAACTACTGCTGCTGCTTGAATCAACTGTTAGAGATAACTGCTGTTGATGAAAGGTCTGATGAACAAGGTCTGAAGGTTAAAAGTCTGATGAAGAACAACTGCTGATCAAAGAACTGAAGAACAAAGGTCTGTTGAACCAACAACACTTTGGTTCAACAGATGATAGAAGACATCAGAGTTTTAGTTTACAGAGTTTTGTATTGTCAGTAGTTTCAATGTAACAGTAGTTATAGCTTAGCAGATGTTAGAGTTTGTTAGTCAGTTAGAGGTCACTATCTAGGTGACGTCAGCAACTGATCATCAGAGTTTTGAGTCTGTCTATAAATAGAACAGTACTTGTACTGTTCTATTCATCACTCGTCATTCTCTTTCAGACAAACATTCCATGAGTGATCAGGCTGAGGGGGAGTTTTAGTTGTACAATTGTAATCTTTCAATTAATGAAAGCTTTCGGTTAAAAACAATTATTCTCCATGTTTTGATTTATAGTTTATTCCGCTGCACTTTCCATTTATACTTCGTTCATTTATTCATACTTAATCAAACAAATCAAAACAAACCAGAACTCAGATCCTAACAATTGGTATCAGAGCTTGGTCAATTAAATATGATCTAATCAATCAATTTAATACACAGATCAGCTCATAATCATTGATATCGTTTGTTTGTCGGGTTAAAACAAAGTAATAGTTTATTTTCGTTTCAACAGTTAGTAAACAGACTTTGTTTTTGAAAAACCAAGAGAATGACTTCACTCAATCAAGATCCACACAACACTGGCACTCACAACTAGCCTCCGATGCTTGTCAGGTCAGAATACAACATCTGGCAGCGTCGGGTGGCTCATGTGTTAGCACAACAGAACACAGGGTGCTGGAAATCGGTAGTATTTGGACCACATGTTCCAATGGTACCGAGTGCCGAGGATCCAAAGATCCAAGTACCAAAGAGTGTTGAGAACTACTCAGAGCAAGATTTTCAAAAAATCGAGCTAGATGCCAAGGCTTTCAGCATAGTAGCCATGGCACTGCCGAATGATATCTATGCCGGTCTCTTGCACTGCAATAGTGCTAAAGAACTGTGGGATGCTCTTAAAGAGCAATTCGGGGGAACTGATGATGTGATTGAAAACAACCGTGAAATACTTAACCAACAATATGAAACGTTTAGTCACATAAAAGGGGAGTCGTTAACACAACAGTTTGAAAGGTTTAACTGTCTAATTAGTGAACTTAAACTGGTTGGTCTAACTTTTCCTAATTCAACACTGAATCATAGGTTTCTTAGATCACTTCAGGACAAATGGGACACTATAGCCATAGTTATGAGAAACTCTATCGGATTCAAAGACCTGACCCTGACCCAGCTTCATGGTAAGCTCCTGACTTATGAAAGGGAGCTTAACCAGAAAAAGAAGCTCCAGGACTCTGGCAAAGTGTCAGATGACTATGTATTTGGTAATACTGCACTGTTGGGTCAGGATGATGGTTCTGGAAGTAGTAAGGATCAGAGTTATGATCATTACATTGACATAACCACTGGTTTCAATAATGATTCTTACTCATCACCAAACAACTGTGCTTTTACAGCTAGTGGTGATATCCAGGCTTCTGATAATTCATCTTTTGTGTACAATGACTTGCAATATATTGACCCTTTGGACTTAGAAGAAATGGACATCTTACATCAGGTTGCCCTGCTCAGTATTAGAACCAATAACTTCTATAAGAAAACTGGCAGGAGGTACCCAGGTTTACATGGTGGGTCAAAGGTTGGGTTGGATAAATCAAAGATAAAGTGTTACAAGTGTCATAGAATGGGTCACTTTGCTAGGGAATGTAGGAGTCAAAATGGAGTTCCTATGATTACCTATCCAAACCAAAGACCACAGACCAACACTTATCAAACCATCCCTAATGTACCTAATGTGCAAAACACTGCTCACTTTGCACAAACCCAAACCACTGTTCCTGTGCACTATGTCCAAACCACTGTTCCTCAGTATCATTATGTCCAAACACCTGTTACTCAGGCACCAGTGCAAATGACTGTTACTCCACCCTCTGCTCCTGCAGAGACCAGTCAACCAAGTCAACAGAGTTTCTTTACTCAGGGCTTTGTTGATTGGAGCAGTCTACCAGATGAGATAACAGATGACAACATTGCTCTAGTTGCCAACTCTGAAAAGGACTTTTGTTTTATGGCACTAGAAACAATTGTTGAAGAGACTGATTCTGAGGATGTGGTGTCTATGTCTGAAAATGTGACTGATAGTGTTGTTGGTGAAGTTATTTCAGCTGAAGAATCTGAAGTGGAGGTTGTGAATCTCTCAGACCCCTGGGGTAGTGATGATTGTGACTGCCAGTGTAACTGTGCCTTGATGGCTGCTGCTAAGGTATCTCCTCAAATCGTAAATGACTTGTGCTCAGACAAATGTATTGTGGCATTTGCTAAGATAAAAGAGGTGAATGAAAACTTTAGAAAGAAAATTTTGGATTATGAAATTCAGTTTGAAAAACTCACTAAAGAGTTAAAATCAAAAATAACTGAAAAAGAGTCTGAAATCAGCAGTTTAAAACATGAAGCAAGCATAACCAAAGACCAGCTTCAGACTATGATAACAAAAAATCATAGTTGTAAAAAGGAGCTTGAGTCCACCCAAGTTGAATGTCAGAAATGGGTGGAATCATCAAAAGGTTTTGAGATGATTGTCAACCAACAATAAAGTCATGTGAAATTTGGGTTTGGTTTTCAAACCACTGACCAAAGTTCACAAACCACTGACAAAAAGGAACCCCAGTTGGTTGAAGTCATCCCTACCAATTCAAAAGGTCAAGAAATCAAGGTTACTGAACCCAATGGCAAGAAAATCATTCTTGAAAAGTTGGAAGGTACACCCTCATTTGATGAAATTGAGAAATATCAATTCAAACCAACATGGTCAGATGAGTGTGAAGTCCTTGAAAATTTCAAACCAATGACCTTCAAAACCCCTGATGGTAAAATGGCACCACAGGCAAAAGTAATCCCTTTGATAGATCTTCCAACAGATGATCAAACATCTGTTGAAAAGAAGAAAGAAAAAGGGAAAGCCAAAAACAACTTGTTTTGTGATTTTTGTGAAAAGAAGAACCATGTCACCAAAAACTGTTTTCTTCTAAAAGCATATGACATCAACAAAACAACAAGTTTAAATGATTCTAAGACTAAAGAATGTTCAATCTGCAAGAAAAAGAATCACAAAACAAAAGAGTGCTTATATCTCAAAAATTTTGATGAAAAGATAAAAGAGTATAAGGCTAAATCTCTTGAAATTCAAGTGGTGAGTACTCCAAAAGGAAAACCCAAACAGACTTTTGAATTTGTCCAAACATCTGTTACCAAAAGTCTGAACAAAAACTCTGCTCCCAGAGATGTTCAGGTAACAGATGCTCCACCTGCTAACAGATTACCAAGAGGATATGGACAACCCACTTGTCATCGTCTGCCACATGTTTATGAAGAGCCCAAAAGGCCTTCAAAACCAAAAGTGAACAGACATCCTCATGGTTTTCAGCATCTGATAGGAAATGATCAAACATCTGCTGGACCAAGTGTTGACATACAAGCACTGGCAAATGGTCAATTGCAGCTGTTGAACCTAGTTCAAAAGCTAGTTCAAACCACTGATCATTCTCCTCAACTTAAGGCTGAGACAGCTAAGGACCCATCCAAAGCCAATTTGGCTTTGGACACTCACCAAAACTAAAATCTTTACTGATGTGCAGGGAGCTTCTGCTTGTTTAGACAGTTTATGGTATGTAGATAGTGGAGGCTCCAGGCACATGACTGGATGTAGAGCCCTTCTTCTGGACTTTCTTGCACATGGAGGGGGTGATATATCCTTTGGTAATGATTCTAAAGGTAAAGTGTTGGGTTCTGGTACTGTCAAAGCAGGGAGGCTTAAGTTTGAAAATGTTAATCTGATAGACAATCTAAAATTTAATCTACTTAGTGTGTCTCAAATGAGTGACAAAGGCTTTGGGTCATTCTTCACAAAGCAAACTTGTAAGATTGTTGGCCCAGACGCTGTTGAAAAGATTAACACCATCATTGCTGAGAGCAAAGCACAACTTGTTGCTCACAGAAGTGGCAATGTGTATGTAGTTGATATGTTAAAGGATAATCCTATGGCAAATGTCTGTCTGTTCTCAGCTGCCTCTACCAAAGAGACAGAATTGTGGCATAGGAGACTTGGTCACACCAACCTTCAAACTATCAACTCTCTCTCCAAACAAAACCTTGTCAGAGGTTTGCCATCAAAAGAATTTAAATGTGATGAGCATTGTGTTTCCTGTCTAAAAGGAAAACAACATAAAAGCTCTTACAAATCAATTGATGAGTCCAAAACTAGTCAGTGTTTACAATTGTTGCACATGGACTTGTTTGGACCTGTAAAAATCATGAGTCTAAGAAGAAAAAGATTTTGTCTTGTCATAGTTGATGATTTTTCTAGGTTTACATGGACTTACTTTTTACACTCTAAGGATGAGACTGCAGGTATTTTGAAGGACTTTGTCACCAAAGTTGAAAAACAATATGACTTGCCAGTGAAAGTCTTTAGAAGTGACAATGGAACAGAGTTCAAAAATAAGGAGTTAGATGATTTCTGTGTGTCAAAAGGGATTGTAAGGCAGTACAGTATCCCAAGAACACCAGAGCAGAATGGGGTGGTTGAAAGGAAGAACAGGACTCTCATTGAGGCTGCAAGAACAATACTAGCAGATTCTGGTTTTCCTCTGTCCTTTTGGGCAGAAGCTGTAAACACTGCTTGCTATGTTCAAAACAGAGTTTTAATCAACCCTAGACATCAAAAGACTGCTTATGAAATTCTGTTTAAAATCAAACCACTGATATCATTTTTCAAAGTCTTTGGCTGCCCATGTTTCATTTTAAATCTTAAAGATTCCATTTCAAAATTTGCAGCCAAAGTAGATTGTGGATATTTTCTGGGGTATTCTTCTACTGCCAAGGCCTATAAAGTGTTTAAAACAAGGACCAAGACAATAGAAGAAACTCTGAATGTGAAGTTCAATGAACTTTCATCTTTGAAAATCCCAGCAAACCCTGCTAAGTTGTTTGATTTAGATAAATTCAAATTTGAAGATATTACTGTCAAAACTAACCCTGCAGGTACTCCACAATCTCCACTACAAGACTACAGAATAGATGTTGTGATTCCAGATCACTACAAAGTCTATCCTGCATCAGAGGAAGCAGTAGTTCAAAACAACTGTCAAAACTCTGTCATAGCTGAGTCAGCCACTGTTGGCCAGTCCTATCTCCAAACCACTGATTCACCAATCCAATCCACTGCTCGATCATCTGTTGACAAAAGTCAATCATCTGTTGACTATAGTCAAACACCTGTTGACAAAAGTCAGTCCAACTTTACACCACTTGGACCCATTCCTCCACCTCCATTTCAAACATCTGTTGACTCTTCAAAAGTGCCAACAGATGTTATGTCAACAGAGTCTCCAAACCTCTGTCCTTCACCACAAAATGCCATCATACCATATCAGGGAGATCTAATCTACCTAAGAGCTCATCCACCAGATCAAATCATTGGCAACATCAGAGAAGGTGTGCTCACAAGGAGCCAATCTTCAAATATCTGTCTTTTTGCAGGATTTCTATCCCTTTCACAACCTGTCAAGTACCAAGAGGCACTAAAAGACAACAGTTGGGTGGAAGCCATGCAAGAAGAACTCCTTCAGTTTAAAAGACAACAAGTATGGGAACTTGTACCACTGCCTAAGGATGTCTGTCCAATTGGCACAAAGTGGGTCTTCAAAAACAAAACTGATGAAAGGGGTATAGTTGTCAAGAACAAGGCCAGGTTAGTGGTTCAAGGCTTCAGACAAGAAGAAGGAATTGACTATGATGAAACCTTTGCCCCTGTAGCAAGGTTAGAAGCTATCATACTTTTCCTAGCCTTTGCTGTCAACCACAACATCAAGGTGTATCAGATGGACATCAAGTGTGCCTTCCTATATGGCAAAATTCAGGAGGAGGTCTATGTATGTCAACCACCTGGTTTTGAAGACACATTCCATCCTGATCATGTCTATAAGCTTAACAAAGCACTGTATGGACTGAAACAAGCACCAAGAGCCTGGTATGAAACTCTATCCACTTTTCTCTTATCCATTGGTTTCACAAGAGGTAAAATTGATAAAACCTTGTTTTTAAAATGGAAAGGAAAAGATTTAATGATTGTTCAAATATATGTGGATGACATCATTTTTGGATCCACATGTAACAAAATGTGTGAGGAGTTTAGGGAACTCATGACAGCAGAGTTTGGAATGAGTGCTATGGGTGAACTTCAGTGCTTTCTTGGTCTCCAAGTAAAGCAACTGCAAAATGGCACATTCATTCATCAAAACAAGTATGTGAAAAACTTGTTAACAAAATTTGAGATGAATGATTGTAAGCCATGTAGTACACCCATGAGCACAGTCAAGCCACTCACTATTGATGACAAGGATGAACTGGTTGATCAAACACACTATAGATGCATGATTGGGTCTTTATTGTACTTAACAGCATCCAGGCCAGACATTATGTTTGCAACCTGTGTGTGTGCAAGATCTCAGGCTTCACCTAGAAAGTCTAACCTTATTGCTGTGAAAAGGATATTCAGATACCTAAAAGGTGCTCCCACACTTGGTATCTGGTATCCTGCTAATGGAAACATTGAGCTTTCAGGTTATTCAGATAGTGATTTTGCTGGCTGCCACACTACAAGGAAGTCCACCTCTAGAGGGTGCCAATTTCTAGGGAATGCCTTAGTCTCCTAGCAAAGCAAAAAGCAAGCAGCTGTTTCAACATCCACAGCTGAGGCTGAATACATTGCTGCTACAAGCTGTACAGCCCAACTCATGTGGCTTCAAAATCAACTACTGGATTTTGGGATAACTGCACTAAGGACTCCACTCATGTTGGATAGCCAAGCTGCTGAAAATATCATCAAGAATCCAGGCTCTCATTCAACTACCAAGCACATAGATACCAGACATCATTTTGTCAGAGATAGCTATGAGAAAGGTTTGATTTCTCTGCACCATGTTCCAACAGAGGATCAGTTGGCAGATGTGTTGACAAAAGCTTTAGACACATCTACCTTCACAAATCTGATCTCTCGAATTGGAATGTTAAACATGGATTAAAACAACAAAAATGTTTTCAATAAAAACATTAAAATGTTTTCAGAAAAATCAAAATTTTGCTTAAAATGACTCTTTGGTTGAAAAATCTGTTCTTAAAACCACTGATCAGATAAAACAACCACTGTTTCATTCAAACCACTGATAGTTGAAAAATCTGTTTCAAACATCTGATCAGATAAAACAACCACTGTTGGTTGAAAAATCTGTTCCAAACATCTGATCAGATAAAACAACTGTTTTCATCAGTCTTTTGGTTAAACAACAGAGGTTGGCAACAGATGTTTAACTAAACAGCTGTATGCCACCAGATGTTTCAACCATCAGATGTTTGCCACGTCTGCTCTCAAAAGCAGAGTTTTGCCACCTCAGCGGTTTCACCAGAGCCTATAAAACCCTGTTTTTCCCCCAACAGCAGTTTTACTGTCTCATTGTATTCAAAATACTGAAAACCGCCTTCGTCTTCCTCAAAACCCTCCATCCAAAGTTCAACACTTTCATAATCAAAATCCATTAAAATGGATCTCCAAACAAAAGCCACCCATAATTTCCTTCCATATTTGGTTAAAACCGAAGATAACACTCCTTTTCATTCCACAATCGACATAATAAACAACTCAAAATACAAAAATATCCTCATTGCTGATGCTCCCATTTACCTGGAAACACTCCAAGAATTCTGGGCAAGTGCTGAAGTCTTGTATCAAGACAAAAAGCCCACTTCCATAATTTCTAAAATTGGAGCCACCAGTATCGCCATAACCCCTGAAATCATATCCACTACCTTCTCATTGAATGACTTGTCAGGTATGGAATCTTTTCCTAAAACAGAGCTTCACACTGAGTTCCAGGAAAGGGGGTATGATGCACAGATGACTGGATCAACCTTATATAAAAAGTTTTTTCCTCCAGTCATGAAATTTTTCTTCCATACTCTTCTTCTCTGTGCCTCAGCCAAGACTACATCCTTCAATGAAATCCCATTGAGGATTCAATACTTGGGATATGCAATGTTGTCAGATTCTGACTTCAATCTGTCTCAAGGATTGTTTTTAGACTTGGTCTCAAATGTGAAAGCCATGAAATCTGGCTCAAATAATGCTTTTCTACTCTACCCTAGAATCCTAAGTGTAATTCTACAAAAGATTTTACCAGATAATGATTTTCAAAAGGGAGAGTCTTTTAAAATGAAAAGTTTAATAGATGAAACTTTCACTAGAATGCTGGGTTCTTCAACCCAAGAAAAAGTGTCAAAAGTGACAAAAGTTTCCAAAACACAACCAAAGTGGACAAAGACAACAACTGTTGTTGAAATCTCTGTTGGTGAGCCCACTGCTCCTGGTGATCATGGCACTTCATCCAGTGCTGTGAAACCCACACCAGCCACCAAAAGAAAACGTCCATCATCAAAAACCACCTCTCAACCCAAAAAGGGACTTCTGGAAGATGAGATACCAGAAGCTAACCCTGTTGCATCACCAAAGCAACATGAAACCACTGTTGTTACTTCCTCACAACAGTTGGAGATATCTCAACCAAAGCAAACTCCTCAAGATTCCTCACAAAAGGATCTTGTTGTAAGCCAAAGGGAACCTCATACTGAGGCATATGAGTCACTTGACCATATGTTTACAAGTCCATCTCCCAGGGCTAATCAGCTTCTTACTCCACCTACATCACCACAACATGTCCCACAAACCATGCAACCACTGTTTAAAGCTATTGACAAAACTCAGGACAACCCCAGTTCCTCTCCTTCACCTGTCACAGAGAGTATACCTCCACAAGTGACTGGGGCTGAGAAAAGTCAATTAGCTATCCCACAAACAGATGAGGAGGTTATACTCCCAGAGGTCAATGTCACTTCTGGTGAGGTTTCAAGAGAAGCAGCCACTACTGCTGTTGAGACCATTGTCTCACAACAGGACAGTGGTTCCATTGATAAGACTTCCTTGAAGGCAACAACTGATGAGGCCACCATTGTGTCCCCAAAATCAGTTGGAAGTCCCCAGTACCAAGAAAAAGGGGCAGCAGGTTCTCATTCTATGGACTCACCTCCTAGAACTGAACCAGCTAAAACTACCTCTGGTAGGGACTCAGATGATCCTATTAACTTAGGTGATGAATCAAAACTCCATGAATTGACGGTTAAAGTTCAAAACCTTGAATCCTCTGTTGCTGCCATCAAAACTGATGTCAAGTCAATATTGGAAACTTTGGGCAGCTTTACAAAGAGTCAACTTTCTACCTCTGATATTGCCAATGAGCTATGGAAATCAGTTTCACCTATCATCATAGCTCACAGAAAATTGGCTGATCAGACACAAGAAACATACATGACCTTGATCAGAAACATGGTGGATGCCAGGTTCAATGACACAAAGGCTGACATCAAGGTGATCAAGGAACATCTGCTGAAGACTACTGGCTCTGCCCCTACCACCATTCTCAGGGATGAAAATGACAATCAATTCACTGCTGATGATGCCAAAAAGGGGGAGAGTGGCAGAGATAGGCTACCAAAGTTGAATCCATTTGGTGCACCACCCTCACAAAAGGGTAAGCCAGCTGCTGACAAACCAGAGTCTCCAAAATCAGCTCCACAATCACAGCAACCAAGTGTTCAAACCCCTGTTACTGAACCAGCTCAAACAACCAAGGCAAAAGAAGTTGATACTTCAACCAATGAAAAGGCTGATAAAGCTGCTCAAGATAAAATGAAAAGGGCTGACACTTTGGAAGCTAAAACAGAGTTGTTGGTGCAGCTTAAAAAGGAACAACAGCAAGAAGTGGAAGATGTGAATACCTCCAAGAGAAAGAAAATGCCAGCCAAACATACAAGGAAACCACCTTCCAAGCTATCTGCTGAAACCTCTGCTGCTAAAACACCTGTTGCAACAACCACTGCTCCCAAAACCACTGAAACCAAAACAACTGCTACCAAAACATCTGTTCCAACCAAACCAGTAACCAAACCAATCACAAAACCAGCCACAACTCAAACAACAACCAAACCTACCACAACACAACCAAAAACCCAAACAACTGCTGGTTCCACAAAAGGACCAACAGATGTTAACCAAACCACTGCCACATCCTCACCTTCACCAAAAATCTTGTATAGCAGAAAAAGGAAATCCACCTTTGTTATACAAGATGAAAACATTCACACCACACCACCTAACACCCCAATCACACAATCCACACCAGTCAATGCCATTCCACTTTCATCATTCTCACCTCACACATCACAATTCAGATCCCATAGACCACCACCAACCATTACACCATTGGCTGAGAAGTATCCCCTTGAGTTGGATTTAATCAAGGGGGAACTTCAATCCTTCTATAATACTGATCAGCCATCAGACAGAACCTTCCCTTCTCTTAAAGGCTTCCCTGTTCCACTCAACATTGACACTTATCTAAAATTCAAGAGTGAACAGGCTGATGCTGTCATCAAAGAGAAATGTAAAGGGAAGGATGACAGGACTGCTCAGGGCATCCAATCAGCAGAGCTTAGCAAAGTTCGAAGGATTGAAGACTTTGCTAAGACCCTGAGCAATTCCATGTCTTCCATGCCTCTCAGCAGAGACTTGGAAATGGAGGTTAGGGATTCATTGCTAGAACAGATCTTGGCCACCAAGCCTTACAAAGCAACCAAGAATCAATTCACAGGCTGGACCACACATGCTCTCAGAGAAGAACTTATCAGAATTGAGAGCATGGCCAAGAATCCTCCTACAAAGGCCTCTTCCCCTGATTTCAGTAAAGGGAGAGATCAAGCTAGAGCCTTGAAGTTCAAAAGAATGAGACAAGAGCTTGTAGCTGCCAAGTATGGAGAGATGAGATCTGTTGCTAGATGGTCAGTGATCAGATTGATTGAAACATACAAGAAATTGGAACAAGAAAGAAAGACCAATCCTAACCTACCAAGAAAACCAGTCTATGATGATGCACCTAAGAAACCTCTACAGGCCTTTACACTAGACAGTTTGCTGGAAACCTCTGATCTTTCCATTGCTGCTAGAAGACAATTCAAGAAGCAGAAGGAAATGTCAGAAGAGGATACAAGAAAGTTTACTGATACTTATGTAAAAGAGGGTCTTATCAACCAGATCAGATACTTCTCTGACCCTGTCACAGAGAAGTTCAGAGAACTCATTGGCAGGCCTCCATCACCTAACTCATCAAAAATAAAGATGCATCCCAGTCACTCCTCTGATTCTAAAAATTCTAAAATGGAAGTCTGACAAAGAGACCCATGAATTGACATTGCTCAGATCAGATGGTAGTGTTCAGAAGTTAAGTATGGATGATGCACCTGGCCTAAGTGCTGAAGATCTCCAGACCCTTCTGAATTTGACACTGGAAAGAGATGCTGAAGACCTCTTCTCTCTAAGCTTTGAATTACAACTTAAAGGCCAAATAAGAGAAAGTCTGATGAGGAATAAAGATCAAGAATAAAGCAGAGTTTTGGCATCATCTGTTCTAGGGGGAGATTGTTGGGTCTGCTGACCTGGAGAAGAACAGATGATTAAAAAGCCAAAATATACTAAGTGTTGATCCTAGAATAAAAATAGTTGTTACAATAAAGCTTCCTCCAAAGGTCTGTTGATCCCTAACTACTGCTGCTGCTTGAATCAACTGTTAGAGATAACTGCTGTTGATGAAAGGTCTGATGAACAAGGTCTGAAGGTTAAAAGTCTGATGAAGAACAACTGCTGATCAAAGAACTGAAGAACAAAGGTCTGTTGAACCAACAGCACTTTGGTTCAACAGATGATAGAAGACATCAGAGTTTTAGTTTACAGAGTTTTGTATTGTCAGTAGTTTCAATGTAACAGTAGTTATAGCTTAGCAGATGTTAGAGTTTGTTAGTCAGTTAGAGGTCACTATCTAGGTGACGTCAGCAACTGATCATCAGAGTTTTGAGTCTGTCTATAAATAGAACAGTACTTGTACTGTTCTATTCATCACTCGTCATTCTCTTTCAGACAAACATTCTCTGAGTGATCAGGCTGAGGGGGAGTTTTAGTTGTACAATTGTAATCTTTCAATTAATGAAAGCTTTCGGTTAAAAACAATTATTCTCCATGTTTTGATTTATAGTTTATTCCGCTGCACTTTCCATTTATACTTCGTTCATTTATTCATACTTAATCAAACAAATCAAAACAAACCAGAACTCAAATCCTAACATCGACACACACACACATATATGTATATGTATGCAACACACTTGATGGAACATAAGACAAGTTTCTTACAACTATATTACCTCACTTATACCAAAACAAGCCCATGTCATTCTCAATGTCATGATCCAAGAAGTTATCTTTTGCTAAAATTGCTTTGATCCTCTTGGAACCACACTCGACCGAAACAAACAAACCACACAACACATTCAAGAGTCACTATCACAAGATCTTACACCTATGAGTCACACTAGGGGAGAAAACAACTAACTTATACCATTCTAACCTCCTTCTAAACACCCTACCTCATCCGTACACATGATAGTTTGCCACAAATAGAGGATTATGATGATGATGCAATCGGCCAAGGACAAAGATCCATGTCCATGACTTACACCAAACTAGACATAGGGCAAACCCTTATAAACACATCCCCATGAATGAATTCCACCCCTTTTTGTGATCCTCCACAATCGGCCAAGCTAGGAGAGGGACAAGAGAGCCATGTAATGTCAATGCTAATCACCAACTAGTAACTTGTAACCTTATTCGATCAATATCAAGGAGATTAACATGCCAAGTTTAGCCTACCCACTTGCATCCGATCGTGTATAAATAGGAGGCCTTGGAGGAGAGCTTTTCACACTATCACAAACTCACAAACCTTTGATATGCTTCGGCCCTCCCAAACCTTTCTCTAAACCCGACTTCACACTCTCAAAGGAAGCATCTAGGAGCTCTCAAGAATCACAAGGTTTCATCCCACTTCAAGGTAAGTTATAACTATCCACAGTGCTTAATTCTTTTAAAACCATCGGCCTCTTGTTTCACCCAACCTTCGACCCTCATACACCAAATAACCGATCCCATGACACTAATAGTTCAATGCTTTGATCGGCATTGTCTTGTTTAGAAGCATGAGAATCGATTTCAAACATGTATACATGTACCTATACATAAGCCGAATATATACATGATCACATATGCATAACATTTATCAATAAACTCACACCATAACTTAGATTTATAAACAACATGTGGCTTGATAAATTACAAAGAATTCGGTTTTTAAATCAAAACATACATATATGTACATCTTCGGCTTTCACTACTCTTTTTAGAACATATATACACGATTCCTCTAAGAAAACATGCTAACACACTCGAATGGCCATCTAATGGGACATGGGAAGCTTAGTCGAGTTGAATTGAATACATGAACTAAACGGATTTAGATACAAAACAAGTATAGATTTCGGCTACATCAAGGTAACATATGTTAAGAAGGTCATAACACATGTTAGTATTATCATTTGATATTAAAAGACTTAAGTGTGTGTTAGAATACTCGTTTTGCCACAAAACAACCACACGTTTTAGATTGAGAATAATCTTTAACCTATGACGATATGTGGGGTCCATTTTGTTTAAATGGATACCATTTTACTACAAAACGCACAGAGTTTCCGGAATTATATGCTTTACAAGGTACACATAAGTCAACTAACGATTGTTACGAACACAAAAAATGGCCCACATACACTAACACGAGGGTCAACAGTGTCGGGTGAACAACTTGTATGATAAACGACAGAAACGTACAACTTACCGTCCCCTTGACAATCATAGGGCAATCATTATCAGGACGATAGTTACCTCACATCCCAGCTTTACCAGACCACACGTACTACTATTAGGTGAGTTTCACGGCCCCATTTTACTATTTTTACATTTTTGGGGGATAAACATGCTGCAATTCTAGTTCAATTTACAATTGGGTGATAATTCTATCGTGACTGCCATGTGGAACATGAGACATTTGCTTCATGAGCTCACTAGTCCCCGTATTACGTTTACTATAACCATTAGCTATCAAAATCCATGGAACACTTTAATAGATCTATTGGGTTGACACCCCCACTCTTGGTTCGTCGCTCTAACCGGTTACATACAAAAGAGTGTTAGTATTCTACTATATATACATTGTCTTTAGTCTACAATGCACGAGGCACAACAATCAACAGGTTTGGTTATGGGATTCATGGTTTGCACAATGATCATTTGCTTAGCTAGCTTATGATTGGTCATACACGAGTTACACAAGCATTTCACTTAGTACATTCAAACCTGTAAACTCACTGACATTATTGTTGACAAATGTTTGTGCATGTTTTTCAGGTAACTAATGGAGGGCAGCAGAGATTTGAGAGAGGGGTTCGAGCACGCACGGGGTGGTACCTCTTCGGAAAGGGTGTTATCAGTCCCGTAACATTTTAGATGCAATTTCATAAGTTCCAGACATTATCTTACTTTCTAGACTATGTTATGTCGGTTTGAATATTTTATGGCAATATCCATCCTTTGATGGTACTTATTTAAATAAATTTGTGTGTTGCTTGAAAACCTTTTGAGGTCGCATCCCCGTGTTTCCGCCTTGGCGGGATGTGACAGACTAGCGCCCGAGTTACAAGAGCACAAGAAATTAAGGAGCAAGCACACGCGTCCCCAGTGCAAGCCTGTTGAGAAGAAGACTTCTGGCGGGGGTTTGTCTTCCCCGCTTGCTAAGAAGGTGCGCTTGGACAGCCTGATTGCCAATGTTGAGGAGGACTTACTTGGTAAGTATAGTTGCCCCACTAAAATTTTCTTTTCTTTCTCTCTTTATTCACGTTTGCTAACATTTTGTTATTCTTTCAGCCGACCTTGTTTTGCAGCAGAGTGGTGGTGAGAAGACCCAGTCTGGGGGGAGCGGGTAGTTGGGAATGTGACTGGCGAGGGGATGATCATTTCCCCTTTAGAGAAAGAGACGACCACTTCGCCGACTACTCGTCCCCTACTCCACCCACGTCTGGTGAGAAGACCCAGTCTGTGTCGGTTATTCTTTATTTAGAAGACGCAACCTAAGGTGAGTGTCACAGCCCCATTCTTTACCGTTTTCATACTTTTGAGGGAGAAACATGCGGTACGAACTTACGAACATTTAGACCAACATATTACATTATATCATATGAATACTTAGTGACATTTTCATCGGTAAAGTCCTCTCAAAGATATAGTGAACCATTAATATGTGGATACATAGCGCGGAAAGTGTGAATGTATCTATTGGGCCTGGCAGGCCCCACTCGAGCCGACTGGAGGTCGGTAGCGGGTGCATATTTGTCCTATCAATCTTACGACACCTAACGATGTTCGGTGGCGGGTATTGAGGCATTCTAACGTTCAGCAGTGGTTGACGACTCTATAGTATCATGTAACAATGTCTAGCTAGCATCAGGTATAGATGTAAGGATTGTTGGGTCTGGTTTACAAACGTTACAAACTTTGACTAACATTGCATGTTTTCTCAGCTCGCTAAGGTAGCAGGGAGTCTAGGCGCACTGGGGTCTCACTGCGTCTCATCTCATTTCAACCTGCATGTTTTGAACTTTGTTTGGTTTAAACTACTTACTTTTGGATTTGGTCTGTAAAACTTATTTTGCTTCCGCTGTGGTCTTGACTTATATAACTTTTAAACTGCGTGGTTGGTTTTATTACGTTTCTTTTCATTCATATAGTTGTCCTTTGTTGTGACCGTTAACTTGGATCTTGGTATGTCACGCGCCTCGCGGTAAAACCCTGCAAGTGGAATTTGAGGGTGTGACAGATTGGTATCAGAGCCAATGGTTATAGTGAACTAGGATTGCATGTAGAGTCTTGTCTATAGCTGAGTCTCACACACTAGACGGTCACACAATTATGAGTCGTTACAAGTGGGGAAAACTTACTAACTTTGTAGGGGGTGTTTACATCATCATACTTATGTGTTACATCATCTATTCTATCTTTGGTTTATCTATCTTCTATCTGTTTCTATCTTCTATCTTATCTTATTCTTCGCGATGATTATTCATTCGGGGATCCATATAAGTTTGATATCCCGATTTGATGATTCGTGGTTGATACAGATTAGTCGGATCGGGATGACTCTTTAATTTAGTTACTAGTTGATGATACTAGTGACAACTCTGAATATCTTAGTCTTTTGGATTCCAGAAGATGTCAGCTGCTTGTGGTGGTTGTCGTACTGGTGGACGTCATCGCGGCAGTGGTGGTCGTACTGGGGGTCATGGCGGTGGTAACGTCACTATGACCTATGATGAACTGAACAATCTGATCCAGCAGTGTCTGTTGCCCTTGCTGCCTTTCAGGCTGCTCAACAAGGCTTTGGTGGTAATTTCATTATTACTACTCTTGTCTTTATTTTTTGTGTGGGGTTTTTGTTTTTGTTTTATCGGGTGTCTTGGTACAGGTAATTCTGTTAACCCGCCTCCTCCTACCTGCACCTAAAAGATGTTCATGGACTGCAAGCCTCATAACTTCAGTAGGAATGAGGGAGCAGTGGGTTTGCTTAGGTGGTTGGAGAAGATTGTGTCTGCTTTTGCTATGTGTAATTGTCTTGCTGTGGACCATGTGAAGTTTGCTTCTGGAACCTTCGAGAATCGTGCTTTGACTTGGTGGAACTCCATTATCCAGACTGTTGCGTTGGTTGAAGCCAATTCCATGCCTTGGGAAGAGTTTGTGTTTCGACTAAAGAATGAGTATTGTTCCCGGGATGAGATTAAGATATTGGAACATGAACTGTGGAATCATGAGATGGTTGGATCAGAGATTGAGGCGTATGCTGTCAGATATCATGAGTTGGCTCTTATGTGTTTGGATGCTGATACTCCTGACTACAAGAGGATTGAGTTCTATGTTGTTGGGCTTGTGCCAGAGGTTCTCGGGTTGGTGACCGCAAATGAGTCTGCTACTTTACAGGGAACGATCAGGTTGGCACATAAGTTGACAAATCAGAAGGTTGATGAGGGTGCTTTACCTCCTAGGGGTGCTGCTGTGAAAGCCCCTGAGAGAAACAAGAGAAAGTGGGATAACTCCAGGAAGAATTCAGCTCCGTCTCAACCGCAGCAGCAGCAGCAGAAGAAGTCTGAGTCTTCTAATCCTTCGTCTGGGGCCCAGTCTGGGCAGAAATCTGGTTCTTATTATCGTTGTTACCCCAAGTTCAACAAGTGTAACTATCATCATAACGGGCAATGCCGTAGGGTTTAGTGTCAGCGGTGTGGAAAACCCGTTCATGAGGTTCAGAATTGTCGGGTTCATTTGGGTGATAAATCTGTTCCTCCTGCAACTCCTCAGACTAACCAGGGATGCTACACCTGTGGCCTGGTATGACACTTTAAGCGGGATTGTCCCAAGCTGAAGCAGGGTGACGGTGGAAAGAATGGGAATGGTAACGGGAACAACAGAGGTGGCGGCAGGAATGCACGTGCTTTCGTCATTGGTTCGGCGGAAGCCAAACAGGATCCTGACACAGTTACTGGTACGTTCCTTCTTAACAATCGCTATGCTTCTGTTTTGTTTGATTCTGGTGCCGATAAGAGTTTTATATCGGTAGGGTTTAGTCAGTTGCTAGATACAGTACCTACACCTTTTGAGGCTAAGTACTTGATTGAATTGGCTGATGGTAAGAAACTCGAGGCGACACATATTCTTAAGGAATATTGCTTAGAGCTTTCGGGTTTGTCCTTACCTATTGATCTCATGACGGTATCCTTGGGTAGTTTTGATGTCGTTGTCTGCATGGATTGGTTATCATTGTATCGTGTGGAGATCGTTTGTTTTGATAAGATTATTCGGATCCCTCTCCCTGGTGGAGAGATTCTTTCGGTCCTTGGTTAAAAAAGCGGTGCTACTTTGAGTATCATTTCCTGTATGAAAGCCCACAAGTATCTTTGGAAGGGTTATTCTGCTATTCTGGCTCTTGTTTCTGTGTCATCTGATGGTGAGAAAAAGATTGAAGATATCCCTGTGGTTCATGATTTTCCTGATGTGTTTCCTGAAGACTTGCCTGGTCTTCCTCCTCATCGTTAAGTGGAGTTTGGTATTGATCTTGCACTTGGTGCAGCCCCTATCTCTCGAGCCCCTTATCATCTTGCACCTCTCGAAATGTAGAAATTGTCTACCCAGTTGCAGGAACTCTTGGAAAGGGTTTCATCCGACCTAGTTCTTCCCCGTGGGGAGCCCCTATCTTGTTTGTGAAGAAGAAGGACAGAAGCCTTCGCATGTGCACTGACTACCATGAGTTGAACAAGGTGACCATCAAGAATCATTACCCTCTTCCTCGTATCGATGATCTTTTTGACCAACTCCAGGGTTCTAGTTTTCACTCGAAGATTGATTTGGGATCCGGATACCATCAGTTCTGTGTGCAAGAAGCCGATATTCCAAAGACTGCCTTTTGTACTCGTTATGGCCATTTTAAGTTCTTGGTCATGCCTTTTGGTCTCACCAACGCACCAGCGGTTTTCATGGATTTGATGAACCGTGTTTGTAAGCCTTATCTTGATAAATTCATCATCATGTTCCTCGATGATATTCTGATCTATTCCAAGAGCGAGGTGGACAATGAGGAACACCTGCATCTGGTCTTGGAACTCTTAAGGCGAGAGCAGCTGTATGCTAAGTTCACGAAGTGTGACTTTTGGTTACGCGAAGTTCAATTCCTTGGTCATGTGGTTAATGAAAAAGAAATTCATGTCGATCTAGATAAGATAAAAGCTATCAAAGACTGGGAAGCACCAAAGATGCCTTCTGAGGTGTGGCAATTCCTAGGTCTCGCGGATTACTATCGTCGTTTCATTGAGGGATTTTCGAAGATTGCTCAACCCCTCACCTCTCTTACCCAGAAAGACCGAAAGTTTGACTGGGGTGACTCGTAGGAATCAACATTTCAGATGCTGAAGCTTAAAATCTGTTCTGCGCCTATCTTATCCTTACCTGAGGGTACGGATGATTTCGTTGTTTATTGTGATGCTTCTATCCATGGTCTCGGTTGTGTGTTGATGCAACGCGAGAAGGTTATTGCTTATGCTTCTCGTCAGCTTAAGGTTCACGAGAAGAATTATACCACCTATGATTTGGAATTGGGTGCGGTTGTTTTCGCGTTAAAGATCTAAGAGACATTACTTGTACGGTACCAAGTGCACCATTTATACCGATCACAAGATTCTTTAGCACATCTTTGATTAGAAGGAGTTGAACATGCGGCAGCGTTGCTGGGTCGAACTTTTTAACGATTTTATTGTGCTATTAAGTACCATCCTGGTATGGCGAATGTTGTGGCAGACGCCTTGAGCAGGAAGGAATCTGCTAAACCCCGTCGTGTTCGAGCTTTGCAGCTCACCATCCATTCTTCCTTGCCTGACCGAATTCGTTCTGCGCAGCAAGAAGCCTTGAGGGAGGAAAACCTTAAGGCTGAAACCATGTATAGTGCTGATAAGCACCTTGAACTAGGGTCTGATGGCCTACATTACTTTGCAGGACGTTTTTGGGTCCCTTATTCGGGGGTTTGCGAGAGCTTGTCTTGGATGAAGCTCACAAATCCCGGTATTCTGTTCAACCTGGATCCGAAAAGATGTATCAAGATTTGAAGATACTTTATTGGTGGCCAAACATGAAGGCTGATATAGCCTCCTATTTGAGCAAATGTTTGACTTGTGCGAAAGTCAAGGTCGAGTATCAGAAGTCGTCTGGTCTTCTACAAAAACCTAAGATTCCGGAATGGAAGTGGGAACGTATCACTATGGATTTTGTGACCAAACTTCTGAAATCACCCAGTGGTTGTGATATGATCTGGGTAATTGTCGATTGGTTGACAAAATATGCACAGTTCCTCGCTATTAAAGAGACTAACAGTTTAGAACGGTTGGCTCGTATCTATCTTAAGGAAGTGGTTGCTTGGCACGGGGTTCCTGTTTCTATCATCTCTTATCGTGATTCTCGTTTCGCTTCCCGTTTCTGGAAGACTTTACATAAGGCTTTGGGTACTCAGTTGGATATGAGTACGGCTTATCATCCGCAAACCGATGGTCAGAGTGTGTAGATGCCGTTTTGCGACTAATGATTAGATACTAACATGTGTTAAAGGGCGAAGGAGGAACAGGATGGGCGAAGGAGACTGAGAGATGGACGAAGGAAGAATTATCATGGACGAATCAGGAATTGGGATGCACAGAAGATCACATTCGACCAGTCTAACTGGGCGAATGTGGAAAAGCTTACCTTCGACCAGTGTAACTGGGCGAACGTACAGCTATTATAAATAGATTTCAAGTTTTTGTAATGTAGAACGAGTCATAGAGAGTGTGTGTTTTGTGTGTGTGTTCCTGAGAGGTTTGAGATTGTTAGTTTGAGGTCTAGATTAACTGTAATCAGTCTATAAACGTTTATTTGAACAAGTTAATCTATGAAAAGCATTTAAAATGATCTTGATTGTGTTTTGATTGAGTTTATATCAGTTTGTTCTAAACTAGGGTTTCCGCACCTGGTTTAGCAACTTGTATGATCATATAATCCTGTTTTGTTGTCAAATCCCTCCTCTACAAAGTGGTATCAGAGCGTAGAGGATCATACAACAACAAATTGATAAACTCAGAGCTGATTTGGACATAATTTTCATCAATTCACATCTGTTTTCAACTAAAAATGGTTTTTGTGTGTTTTTGAAAGATTTAGAGGTCATTTTGTGGTTAAAATTCAAAATTCCAAGTATTAAAGTTGTTCCAAATCATCTCCGAAGCATAACCTGATCAAGATCAATCAAATCCACAAACTTTTGAAAATCAGTGATCAAAATAACCGTTTTTCAAAGTGTAACCGTTTTTCAAAAGTCTGAAATGGGCGAACCTGGAGTTTGTGGGCGAATGTGTGAGTTTTTGGTCGAAGGAGAGGGTATTTCTGGGCGAACCTAGGAGTTTTAGGGCGAACGTAGAGTGTTTCATTTGAATTTTCTTCATTCGGGTCTAATATTTTACCTTCGGGACATCGGGCGGACAAAGGTAGTTCAGAAACGGACGAACCTAGTTTGATTTGGACGAAGGAAGAAGAGTGTTTGTGAGTTTTTACATTCTAGTGAAATCTTACCTTCGGGAGTGATTGTTTTGGGCGAACCTGCACCAAAAGGGACGAACCTAATCTCTACTGGGCGAACCTAGGACAGTTTTTGAAAATTTTTCTAAGTGTTGAATTTCTCGAAGTGCGTGACTATGTGGCGTTATCAGACTACTCCTACACCAGCAACTACACAACCACAACAGCAGGTGATGGACCCATGGACAGTAGCAGCACAAAAGACTAGCACACAGTCTTCACAGCCGGTTAACTACATGACTCAGAGTGCACCTACAGTACCACAGTCTGACTACTGGGGAGTAGCAGCAGCGGTGGTAAACACTCAAACTACTAATGCTATTTCCACACTGATTAATGATTTGTCTTCAGGTAGCGGGACTCGGCCACCGAAGCTCATGGAGATTCAAGAATACAATCAGTGGCAGAAAAAGTTCAAGATACACTTGGAAGGCATGGGAGTGGAAGGTGCTGAAGCATGGAACATGATAGCTAAAGGATACACACCACCAGTTCTGGAGAACACGGGTGAACCAGTGCCATTGGAGAGCATGGCGGAGGATGAGAAGAAAAAGTTTGCTGTGGAAAAGAAGGCGTTCTCACAACTGACACAAGCCATTACAAATGATCTTTTGCATCAGTTCGGGACGTGCACAACTTCTAAAGCATTGTGGGATATGCTTAAAAGGAAGCATGATGGAAATGAAAAGACTAGGAATTTGAGGATGGAAGAACTTGTTAAGGAGTTTGAGAATTTTTCTTATGTTGGAAATGAAACTTTGAAAGAACTAACTCCTAGATATAATCATTTAATATCTGAATTGTCTAGTTATGGTGTACAGATTCCTATGGCTAAACAGGTGGATAAGTTTGCTGAAGCATTACCACCAAACTGGGATCAGCATGTGGATGTTTTGAAGGAGAAGGATGCTTTTCAATACTGGTCTCTTCAAGAGTTCGTTGAGAAGCTGGAAAACAAGGAATTGGAAGAGAAGAGGAAGGCTAGGAGAGCACAGATTCCTCAGAATCCAAACTTATACTTTGGAGGATCTTTAGTTCCAGCAAGTACAAGTTCTGGAGGGCTAGTTACACCACATGTTGCTTGTATATCCAATGCTGTAGAATCACCCATTATTAATTACCATCAACAAACTTCGTCTTTATCACAACCACAACCACAAGTTCCATATCAATATTCATACATCCCACCATTCTCCCCAAAGCAACAAGCAGCTTTTTACACTGCTGGTCAAACTCAACAACAACCAATGAACCAACCTAACCAACCAACTGTGGTTTTGGAGACTTCCAATCTTGGAAATGTAACAGTTGAAGTTGCTCAGCAACACATTGCATTAGTCTCTGCAATGGTTTCTTCTTATAATGGATTAGTTGCTAGTCAAATTGGTAATAACAACTTAACCAATGAAGACTACGCACAGATTGATAAGGAGGAAATGGAACTCATTGACATCCAATGGGCATTTGCGAGCATAATGAGAAGAGCAACAGAGTTTATTGAGAAAACAGGTAGAACCGACTTGGGAACTTCTCCTAACACAACCTACGGGTTCAATAAGGAGAAAGTGACTTGTTTTAATTGTGGGGGTAAAGGTCACTTTAAACGTGAATGCACTCAACCACCAAAACAAGGCAACAGGAATCCATTTAATGCTACCTATCAGAACCGTCAACAACAAAACCAAAACCAAGTGTCTTCCCAAAACAACAACAACTACCAAAACCGTCAAAACAACTTTAACAACAACCAAAATAGACAACCAACCACACCAAACCAGACACAAAACCAAACACCAAACAACACTAACCGAACAGTCATACCAATTACTACACCAGCTGAACAACAGAATACCAATCAAGCATTGGTTACCCAACAAGATGAGAGGTTTGACTGGTCAAGTATTCAGATAGGTGTTGAGGAGATAACCACTGGGGGAAATGTGGCGTGTGTTGCCTATCAGGTTGATCTTGAAGATTCTGTGACGGTGAAGGAGAAGGTTGAAACTGAGGTTGATAGTGATGATTCAGAGGTTGAAATGGATAGGGATTTTGAACCTGTTGAGGTTAATTCTGAGGTTAATGTTGAGGTTGAAAATGAAGAGACTAATTCAGGAGTGGTGATTGATACTGTTTCTGACATACCTGAGGAGTGTGAATCGGTTTATTCTGATTCAGACAGTGACTCGGATACAGAAGCTAGTGTTAATTCTCTTGATGAAGATATTGATCAGTTACTTGCAGAGGCAGATTTTCTGATGACTAGGAAGTCGTGCATTGCAGATGATGCTTTCACAAAGATTGATTATTCCAGATTCTTTGCAGGAAAGGAAGCTCATTTCGCATTGATGGCTATGACTGACCCGCCAAAACCTGTAAGTTCTACATGTAGTACTGACAATACTAGTGAAAAATATTGTGGTGCATGTGATAGATTGACTGAGGAGGTTAAACAACTCCGTATTCAACGTGATAGTGCTATCATGAACAGTCAATCTACTCGCAAAGAGTTAAATGCTTTTAACAAAGTATTAGATGGCTACAAAAAGGACATTTCTGACTTGAAAAACACATTGTCTTTAAAACAATTGGCAATTAACAACTACATTAATGAAATTGAAAACACCAAGTTAGAAATGGCTGCCATCAAATGCTTTGCTGAAAAAGTAAACAAAAAGTTGGAAAGTTACAAGAATGTTGCTTATGTGGTAGACCACATCATTGATGACAAAACAACCAATTATCGGGCTGTACCATCTCCGGTTCTTTTTGAAAACCATAATTGTCACCAAGTGACACCGGAGAGTTCGGTAAAATCTGATTCAGCATCGGAAAATGAATCTAACACTTCAAGTGTTGGTGATCCAAATTCCGATGTTAGACCGATTTTGGGAATCAATGATGAGGGTGTTACTGCTGAAAGTGTTGACTCAGATTCAGAGAGTGATGATACTGGTTGTAACCAAACGGTTAATGTATGTGATATTCCAAAAGAAAATTACATCATTACAAATGAACCAGTTTCATCATCTCAAATTGTTCCAATGAGAAATGTTCATCATGTGGAAAAATCTGAGAAGAATGTTGTGAAGAAAGATCTTAATGTGGTTAAGAAAGATTTTGAAAGAAATGAGAAAAACGAACAATGTGACAAACCTGTCAAAGTGTTCTATCGGATGGAAGGATCCGATAAGATCATCTCTGACGAGGACTTTCCAATTAAAAATGCCAACTATGCTAAAATTGAAAAGATTTGGCAAGAAAGTACTATTTGGTTCCCAAAACATGAGAGAACAAATGAAATTCCACCAGCTTTGTTGAAAAAGTTGTACTTGGATGTTCCTCAAGAACCAAAGGTCCATGTCACAGAGTTTGTTAAACCCAAAAACAGAGCTAATGGTTTCAATGAGCCTACTTACTCAAAAGGGCCACTCCCTGAGAGTTTAAGGAAGCAACAGTACAATGATCAATACCCTGTTAGATCATTTGCTCAACCAAATGCTCCAAATGTTTTTGAAGAATACCGTGCGTGCTTTAAGTGTGGAGAACGTGGGCATTTACTTGCTCAGTGCCCATATGTAAGGCACAAGAGGCACGAAGTTGAAGTGAGGAATTCTATGCGAAAACCGATTGATCATTATGTGCCACCTCATAGGAGAGTTGTTCCTCAACAACCACAATCGTTTTATTATCAAAACAATTTTCAAATGAGGAACACTCGTCCAATGCACTATGATAGAAGAAATCGGATTGCTATGGAAAACTCATGGAGGAAACCTGTGGTGAACTCAACAGTTGATAGGCAAAAGGTTTCACCAAAACCGATTGTCAAATCGAATGTTGAACCTAAGTCTGTTAAATCAGATAAGGTTACCAAGAAAGTTACCTTTGCTAACAATGTTCAGAAACCGACTGAGAATCCAAAGTCTCAGATTCGTATCCTGAAAAGGACTGAACAATCTTGGACACCCAATGGTACTCCAGGAGCTTCATCCTCAAAGGTTAATGAGATAAAGGAAACAATTTTGAGCAATCAGAAAAAGATTGATCAAAAAGTTGTTAAAAATGTTTGTGAAAATGTCATTGTGAAACCTGATGTTGAAAGACCCAAGACTCAGGCTTGGGTCCCCCGAAAGCACTAAATGATTTACTTTTTGTGTGCAGGGAGCTTCAGCTGGCCCTATTAGCAGTCTTTGGATTGTTGATAGTGGAGCTTCAGGCCACATGACAGGGGATCTTGCGTTGTTGTTCGACGTGAAGAACATCAATGGAGGATATGTAGCGTTTGCGGGAAACAAAGGCGGATATATCACGATGGAAGGAAGTGTGAGCAATGGGATAGTGAGTTTTGAGCGAATATCGTATGTGAAGCAGATAGACTATAATCTGTTGAGTGTCAGTCAAATATGTGACAAGAAATTTACTGTGCATTTTGATGACAAATCCTGCTATATCTTGAAACCGGGCTTTACAATTCCTAAAGAGTGGATAATGTTGAAGGCACCTCGCGTCAACAATCTATACATTCTTGATATGTCCAAGGCGATGACATCACAGGGGCAAATAACATGCTTTTTGTCCAAGGCGACTGAGAAAGAATCGATAATGTGGCACCGAAGAATGGGGCACATTCATCTGAAGAAAATGAATCAACTCGTGAGAAATGGACTTGTCGAGGGAGTAAATGTGAAACATTTTCATTTGAATGACAAGTGTGTGAGTTGTAAAAAGGGGAAGCAGCACAAACAGTCCCACAAAGTGAAAAAGGTTAACTCTGTAGAGATGCCACTAGAGCGATTGCACATGGATCTTTTCGGACCAGTCAAGCGCCATAGTCATCTTGGAGAGCTTTATTGTTTAGTCGTCACTGACGATTACTCAAGATTTTCATGGGTGATGTGTTTGCAGAATAAAAGCGATACTTTTATGAATCTAAAAGTTCTGTTCACTCGATTGGAGAATCTCTACAATGTGAAGATAAAGAGAATTCGGAGTGACAATGGGACGGAGTTCAAAAATGCCAAGATGGATGAACTTTGTGAAGACAAAGGGATACATCATGAATATTCGGCTCCGTACACCCCTCAACAGAACGGTGTTGCTGAACGAAAGAATAGGACTCTAATTGAAGCGGCTAGAACTATGCTTGCTGATTCAAATCTTCCAGTAATGTTCTGGAATGAGGCGATTTATGCAGCAAATTACACACTTAATCGGGTTTTAACAGTGAAGAAGTTTGGAAAAACATCTTATGAGCTGTTACACCGAAGGAAGCCGAATTTAGAGTATCTAGAACCTTTTGGGGCGCCTTGCACTATGTTGAATCCAAGCGAAAAGTTTAGTCCTAAAGCCGAGGAGGGTTACTTTGTTGGATATGCAACCCCACTCAAACGGGTATACAACAAGAGTACTCGTCGTGTGGAAGACTGGGCTAACGTGGACGTTCAACGATATACTCAAAATATTCAAGGCACGGGTCCTGATTGGATGTTTGATTACAAAGATTTCTTTGAATCATTCAATCTAGATAGCTTGGTTGAAGAAGCTGTTATTCGATTACTTTACGAGTGTGAAAATGCAACAACTTCACCATTGGTGCGTCCGATCACCGTGAACCCCCTACCAGCTTCTAATGATACCAATGCTCCTATCCAAGAAGAAGAGATTTTTCAAGAGGCTTCAACTTCATTAGACACTTCAGAATCTGAAGATGAACAATTTGAAGAAGCTATTCTTGATCAAGTTGAAGAACAGGAGGCACCACCAGTGAACCCAACTCCAAATACTGATGTGGCTTCATCATCAAATACGGGTCATGATCTGGATGCTGTAGAGAACTTGACTGTTCAGACGGGAGTGAAAGTACCTGATTATCCGGAATCTCGGATTCACCGTATTCACCCGCTGGAGCAAGTTATCGGTGATCCTGGAAGTAGTGTTATGACCAGAGGGCAGCTTAAAAGCGTTAATACGCCAGAGAGTTTTGGTGCTTTAGCTTTATATGCCAAAATTCAACAATCTGGTAGTCAAAATGATTGGTCGTTTGCGTGTTATGTGTCGCAGGTAGAGCCAAGGACATACAAGGACGCTTTGAAGGATGATGCCTGGGTGGAAGCTATGCAGGAGGAGTTATTACAATTCCAGAAATTGGGAGTTTGGACGCTCACGGATTTGCCGCCGGATAGAAAGAAGATTGGCACCAAATGGGTGTTTAAGTGTAAGAAGGATGATCGTGGGGTAATTGTTCGGAACAAAGCCAGATTGGTCGTGCAGGGTTTCCATCAAATCGAAGGGATTGATTACAACGAAATCTATGCACCGGTAGCACGAATCGAAGCTATTCGGATGTTCCTCGCGTTTGCTTCTTATAAGAAATTCAAAGTTTACCAGATGGACGTGAAAAGCGCATTTCTGTACGGGAAAGTCAAGGAAGAGGTGTATGTCGGGCAGCCACCAGGCTTTGAGGACCCAATCCACCGGGATAAGGTCTACGTGTTGAACAAAGCTCTTTATGGCTTGCACCAGGCTCCGAGGCAGTGGTACGAGGAGCTGAGTACATACCTCATCAACAAAGGATTTAAGCGCGGCCTCGTCGATTGCACCCTCTTTACGAAAAAGACGGGCGATGACTTGCTTCTAGTACAGATATACGTTGATGATATAATATTTGGTTCAACTAACGAGCTTTTATGCAGGGAGTTCGAAACTGTCATGCAGGAAAAGTTCGAAATGAGCGCAATGGGGGAGATGCAGTTTTTCCTAGGCTTGCAGGTGGATCAAAGACCCGACGGGATCTTCATTCACCAGACGAAATATGTCTCCGACATCTTGAGCCGGTTCCAGATGGAGGACTCAAAGCCAATGGATACCCCGATTCAACCCAATCACGGGATTGGAGTGGACGCTAAGGGGGAGCTGACTGATCCTTTTACATACAGAGCAATCATCGGATCTCTGATGTATTTGACGGCGTCTCGACCAGATATTATGTACGCAACGTGTCTCTGTGCCCGCTATCAATCGAAGCCGAAACAAAGTCATCTGACGGCGGTCAAGCGTATCCTTAGATATCTGAAGGGTTGTCCTTCAAAAGGACTTTGGTACCCTAATGATGATAATTTTGATTTCATATCTTTTAGTGATGCAGATTGGGGCGGCTGTGACAAGGATAGCAAATCTACTACAGCTGGTTGCCAGTTTTTCGGGAGCAGGTTAATCACCTGGCAATGCAAGAAACAGACTTCCGTAGCACAATCTACCTGTGAAGCCGAGTACATTGCAGCCTCGAGTTGCTGTTCTCAAGTACTCTGGATTCAACAACAAATGGTGGATTACGGTTTGCAGTTTCTAAAAACTCCTATTTACTGTGACAACGAAGCCGCAATAGCATTAACTAAAAATTCGGAAAATCATTCTAAAGCGAAACACATCCGGATCAAATATCATTTTATCCGTGATTGTTACGCTAAGGAATTGATCGATATGATCAAAATACACACTGACTACCAACGTGCAGATTTGTTTACTAAAGCCTTTGATCGTTCACGCTTTGAATATCTTTTAAAAGTAAACAATATAAAGGAAAAACAGGACTAATCGGCACCTCGGTTTATCGTTTTTTAGTTTTTAGTTTTTATATTTTGCTAATTGGGAATTTCTCTTTGCTAATTGGGAATTTCTCTTTACTTTCGTAATCCTCAAAGAAGTTGATGCTTTCGAGGGGATTGTTTAATCCTCAAAGAAGTTGATGCTTTCGAGTGGATTGTTTCTTTTTAATTTTGTTTTTGTTTTTGTTTTCAGAAAAATGAAAATCCAAAAATATGTTCTTTATTTTAGGGGGAGCCATTTTATCAGAAAAGCCAAAAACATTATAAAATTCAAAAAGACCTAAAAATTAGAAAATCAAAAATGATTTCCTGGTAAGACGGAGGAAATGATAGTACATCAGTGGGAATCTGACACAGGCTAAAGAATTGTATAGTTTATGAGGCGTGTGTTGATTACGTGTGATATGCTGATAGGCTTCGTAGACTAAATATTGCGTGCATTAGTGATCCAAACATAACGAACTACGCGTTCGTGGCTGAACACCTCATGGGCATATGGTCTTAGTACCGTAATTTCGTTTGATAGGATTGCCAAAATCTGAGGTTTCGGGTCGTTATGTTATGGTTATCCGGGATATTCTGATAAACTTTTGTCGTATTGATTTACGGACCTAGTTTTATCAGAATATTTGCTAAAAGAGCTTAATTGCCAAAACCGGAAGTTACCGAATTGAGGAACTTTATGTTTTAATTGATCATAGATCATTATTACATCGTATTGATCATCTGATGCAAATCAGTGATTAATATCAGCCTCAACCTAGTGTATACGCACATGTTACTCTGCTGCATTCATTTGCTGACCTGTACACCTCTGTGCTATATACTTTGTAACTTTTACGGATAACTCTGGCATAATCACGCGTTACGACGAAGCTTTGTGCAATTACTTGATACGGGAGTATGTCGTGTGTGTGGGCACCACATCGTGTTAGTCTAATACACCTAACTCGTATCATTTTAAAGCATTGCGTAATTGTCTGCATGTGAGCTTACGTGGAACACAATATCAGCAATTGCCGTATCACATACTGTTTCTAATGATAATATTAAACAAAAAGATCAACGCTGTGATCAGATTTCTCAGAAAACTGATATGATCCTCTGACCGGATTTCACAAAATGTTTACTGCTTTCATTCACTTTGATGCACTTTATTTTGTTGCAATTTACTTTTATTGTCAAAAAGATACAAAATCCAAAAAGATTTTAGGTGTGTTTTGATAAAATTTCAGAAAATCCAAAATTTTTGCATTTCTGCTTTATTTTTGATAACCGGGGATGCTTGATAGTCAATTTCTGAGATTTGACAACACCATCTGGGCTTTGTATCATTCTAAATGTGAAACTTTGTGTTTTGGAAGCTTAACGGATTGCAAAATGTTGACCGGGATTCGAATTTGTAATTGGGTAAAAGTTTTCAAAATTTCCATTTTACATTCGTCCTTAATTGTGGACGAATGTGGAAATTTTTCACCTTCGGGTTGTTCTTTATTGGGCGAATGTGGTTTTTACCAAAAATTTCCACGTCCGGGTAGAACCATTTTTCCTTCGTGCCTTTCATTAGGGGCGAAGGTGGAAAACTTGTTCATTCGTCCAGTAGGAACGGGCGAAGGTGAAGCCCTATATATATACCAATCCAGGTTCGACCAGTCACTTTAAATTTTTCAAATTTTTTCTTCGTAACATCACCTTGTTGATTTTGATTTCCCTGCTTGTGTATTTTGTTCTCTGGTTGATTCTAATCATTCTTATATAAAGATTACAGGTAATGGTCAAGGATTCAAGCCGGAATCGTTCGTTTTCTAAACCGACTTAGGGTTTAAGGGTTTGGGATTTTCAGTGCTTATTAATGCTTGATTTTGTTAAACATTCATCCCACATCAGTTTTAGGGGGAGAATGTATGAGGGATTAATATATAAACATGGTTTAATCGTTGATTGATTGAATGAAACACTATAAACCCTAAATTCGTTTGAAAACTGATATAGAATGAATGATAAGGGAAATTGATGGTACACAAAGCTTAGTCGGTCATTTTAGGATGGATTTTAATCAAAATTAGGGGTTAAAAACATGATTGGTAAAATTTCAAATTCTTGGTCAAGAACAGTTTCCACCTTCGGTCCATCGACCGGACGAAGGTGAAGTAAACTGGACGAAGGAAACATTAAAATGGGCGAATGAAGTTTATTAATCAAATCAATTTACATTCGACCAAATTTTTACACCTTCGGCCAAAAAGAATCTACATTCGACCAGTTGGTTATGGGCGAATGTGGAATTCCAAAAGTCAAAAAAAAAAAAAATTTTCAAGTTTTGTCGATTTTGTGTTTTGACGTTTTATTTTGATTTTTCATTTCAGATGGCTGAAGAACAAGCTAGTGTTGATATTCCTGTGGAGACTGCAGTGACTGATCCTATTCCAGAGACTGTGCAAGAAGAAGGATCATCAAGCGGTAGCAAATGGCCGTTTGAGAAGACCCATAATTGTTGTGCATATCTTGGAGATGTGGAGAAAAATGTGGAGTTCACTGAGATTATCAAGTTTTTGAAGAGATGCAGAGTGGTTTATGCATTGGCAACACCAACTATTATCTACAAGGATATAGTTGAGGATTTTTATAACAACGCCAAGTATGATTACTTCGATAATCAGACTATCATCAGAAGTAAGATTCAGGGAATGGAGATGTTTATTACTGAAGCTGATATCAGGGAAGCTCTCCAGATCCAGTTTGAGACTAGTGAGGATCCAAGAGAATTATCCTGGACTGAGCAGAAAGCCTGCTTCCTGAGGATGAAGTACAAAGGACCGATTACTGATGGTTCTATGTATAAAGGGAAGCTGAGCGTGCAGTTCAAGTATTTTGCTCACGTCATCATTATTGTATTTGGATGTGTTAGTGGAGGTTATGACGTGATGAGGAAAAGTTTGAGCTCGTTAATGGTTGCATTGACTCTCAATAAACCATTTAACGTTGCTGGGATGATCTTAGACCATATGTTGGAGATGTTGAAGGGATTGAAGAAGAAATATTTCATGCTTTATCCTAGGTTTCTTATGATGATTTTTGATCACAAGTATCCAAACTTGAAGAAGGATCCAACACAGATACTTAATATGGATCATATGAATGTGAGAACCTTAGCAAGAATGAAGGGTTATAAAGGTGTACCTGAAAATGAGAGACCACCTTACAGAAGGTTATTTGGAGCTTTGGCTAGAGAGGATTATATGGATCCTGGAAAGAATCTAGCAAGGCATCCTGACAGTGATAGTGACAATGATGATCCACTTGTTTATGCTGATGCAAGCACGAAGAGGAAAAGGCAAGTTGTCAATCCCGGAGCCAAAGGGAAGGGCAAGGGAAAGACAGATCAGGGAACTTCAAAACAACAAGCAGTGAGGAAGAAGACTACTGCTAAAAAGGGCACAAGTTTGGTAGATGAGGAGTCGGTTGACTCAGAGGAAACTGAAACTGAAGAACAATGGGATTCGGATGCTGAGAATGTCCGGACTACCAAACAAAAGGCCACTTTGGTTGGTGAGTCTGAATCTTTGAACAGATCAATAGAAGAAGCTCAGAAGAGTAAGCAGTCTGTTGATGCTGAGGATGAAGGGTTGACTGTTAATCTTGATGAATTGAATGAAGGAGAAACAGTTGTAGTGAATCTGCCCAAGCCCAAACACAAATCTATGGCTAAGAAGACAAGCACAAAGCAACTCAGAGAAAAGGAGTTGAATCTATTGTTGAAAGGAAAGAGATTACCTGATGCCGGAACATCATCTAAAAAATCTTCACCAGCAGCCAAGAAGCAAAAGACTGTGGAGGCAACAACATTACCAGTGGATAAGTTCAACATTGCACTGGATAATGTTCTTGATATGTTTACTAAGCCTCAGAAGGGAAAAGAAGTTGAGGTTGAGCCATCTAAGTCAAAGTCCAAATCGAAGAAAGTCACTGTGGATGATGATGTGATGAAGCAGATGAATAAAAGAATGGATGATATGATGAAGATGCTTGTGGCTCAACAATCTGAGATTGCCAAGTTTAAGATGAATGAAGAGAAAATGCTTCAGATAGTTGTTGCTTCTAAATCTAATCAAGATGAAATAGATGAGAAGGTAAAGAAGCTTGAAGCAAAGAATCAGAAGCTTGAAGGTAAAGTTCTGAGAAACAAGAACAGATACAAGGCAATTAAGGAAGATAACAAAGAGCTGAAGGCTGAAAACAAACGCCTTAGTGATCTGATTAATGACTTGTACAACGTAGCACCCAAGCTGAAGGAGGGTGAAGAAGATGCAGAGAAAGAGGTTGAACAAGTAGATTTTGAACCATCTGAATCTGATAAAGAGGAGGATGAGGATGATGAGAATGAAGAATCGGATAAAAGTGATGATGAAGATGATAACAATGATGATGATGATGATGCTGAAGGTTCAGGAAGCCAAAAGGATGATAATAGTAGTAGCAGTGATGACAATGATGGAGGAGATGATACTGCTAAGTTCACATTTGAGAAGAGACCACCTTCTAAGAAGAAGAAAGACACAGGTGAGTCTAGTTCGAAGAAGAAGGGAGAGAATGTAGATGATGAAACTGTGTTTTGGAATGAAAAGGTGAGGTCTTTATCTGATGATGCAAAACAAGTATACAAAGACATGTTAGAGAAGAGAGAGTGGACCATTGAGTTCACAGGACGTTTTGCTGAAATATTCCAAACAGATGACATGAGATATGAATTGGAATATAACGATCCTGATCTTTAAGAGGGGGAAGTACCTGCTTCTGTGGCAAAGGAGATACTGGATGGTCTTGCTCAGAGAGTAGGGAAAACTTTTGAAGAGTTCATTGTTGATGAGTCGATTCCACCTATTCCTGAAAAGGATGTTGGAACTCACTCTGATGATAAAGAAACCCCTGAGTTTGAGGAAGTTGAGATAGAGGATATTACACATGAGGAATATCCACAGTACTTCAGACAAAATGATGAAGATGTGGTGTTTCCTGATTTTACTGAAAGGCATAATACGTCTGCGAAAAGAAAGGCAAGGAAAAGAAGTGCTGAGTTTGTTGAAAAAGTACTTGGAGCTGATTTGCCAGAAACTTCAAACAAGACTGATGAGTTGAAAGAGTATTTGAAGAAATTAAGATTGATGGATGAAAACCGACCAAAGCCCGAAGCTCAAGGAAACTTCTATAGGTTTCATAATGCTAAGTTCAGGGGAAGAGCTCTTGGGTGGACATACTTGAGCAGGCTGAAGTGTTTAGCTGCTAAGTGGGAATCAGGAATCTTGTACTTCTACAGATTCATTGATTTGCTAACTCTACCGTACTGGGCGGTTAGAGATCTATGCAGATTCCCTATGTCTGGTGCTTCAGTGAATAATACTCATGTTGGTTGGTGTGCAGACAAATTGGTTTGGGAGAGTAGGACGAGATGGAATAGATTCAAGCCTCAATATCCCCGGAGGAAAGTTCACAGGGATACTGATCCTCGAACCAAGTTGAAGAGGGTTACCTTGATATATAAGGCACCTGAAGTTATGAGGAAGATACCTTTGATGCCTATGCCTCAACACTTCAGTGCTGACTTCATATTTTGGTATTATGATTGGAGGAAGGCAGAAGCGGTGATTATGTTGAGAGATGGAAAGGATAAATACAAGCATGTGCATGTATTTGATCCTATGTGGCTGATAAATTGCACCTTCGAAGACATCATCATGTTATTCTATAATCCGATTCATCATGAGCCAAACGATGCAGATCAAGCAAGGAAATACACACAAGTTGTGGGTGTTTGCTTTGCTTATGATATCAATGCTGGAAGTAATTTGGAAGGGAAGCTTGGCAAGAAGGTTAAGATGGCTAATGTGTCAAAGCCGGTTAAGAGAAAGTTAGAGCCGGAAATGACGAAAGAACAGAAGAGTATTCTGAGAATCAAGCTGTTGTACAAAGCCATGGATGAAGATAGGAAAAGATCTAATCAATAGTCGAGGGGGAGTTTGTAGATGCCGTTTTGCGACTAATGATTAGATACTAACATGTGTTAAAGGGCGAAGGAGGAACAGGATGGGCGAAGGAGACTGAGAGATGGACGAAGGAAGAATTATCATGGACGAATCAGGAATTGGGATGCACAGAAGATCACATTCGACCAGTCTAACTGGGCGAATGTGGAAAAGCTTACCTTCGACCAGTGTAACTGGGCGAACGTACAGCTATTATAAATAGATTTCAAGTTTTTGTAATGTAGAACGAGTCATAGAGAGTGTGTGTTTTGTGTGTGTGTTCCTGAGAGGTTTGAGATTGTTAGTTTGAGGTCTAGATTAACTGTAATCAGTCTATAAACGTTTATTTGAACAAGTTAATCTATGAAAAGCATTTAAAATGATCTTGATTGTGTTTTGATTGAGTTTATATCAGTTTGTTCTAAACTAGGGTTTCCGCACCTGGTTTAGCAACTTGTATGATCATATAATCCTGTTTTGTTGTCAAATCCCTCCTCTACAGAGTGAGCGGACAATTCAAACGTTGGAGGATATGCTTCGGGCATGTGTTATCGAATTTGGCAAGAGTTGGGAGAGTCATCTACCGTTGGTGGAATTCTCTTACAACAACAGCTACCATTCTAGCATTAAGGCAGCTCCGTTCGAGGCTCTTTACGGACGGAAATGTCGGTCTCCTCTTTGTTCAGCCGAAGTGGGTGAGAGCCAGCTCACTGGTCCGGAACTTGTGTACGAAACTTTAGAGAAAATCGTGCAAATTCGTAATCGTATGGCAACAGCTCGGGACCGTCTGAAGAGCTATGCCCATCGTCGTCGCAAACCTTTGGAGTTCCAGGTTGGGGACATGGTACTTATGAAAGTTTCTCCATGGATGGGCGTCATACGCTTTGGGAAGCGTGGCAAACTTAATCCTCGTTATGTCGGACCGTTTGCAATCCTGGAACAGATTGAACCGGTGGCATACAAACTTGACTTACCGGTGGAACTCGGTAGTGTTCATAACGTCTTCCATGTGTCTAACTTGAAGAAGTGTTTGGTTGATGATTCTCTTATTGTTCCTCTCGAAGAGATCAAGGTTGATGATCGTCTGCGTACCGTGGAAGAACCGGTTGAAATTCTTGATTATAAGATTCGTAGCCTTCATCGGAGTAAAATCCACATTGTTAAAGTTCGTTGGAATTCAAATCGTGGACCGGAGTTCACGTGGGAACGCGAGGATCAGATGAAATCTAAATATCCTTATCTCTTTCCTAAGCGCGCATTTGAGTCCAGACATGTTACTGCTGAAGCTGAGTGAATCTCGGGGCGAGATTTCTTTCAACAGGGGGATGATGTAGCAACCGGTAAAGTTATTTTTTTTTCTTTCTTTCTTTTCTTCTCTTTCCTTTTTGGCTTCGGGCAATTTTCGGGACGGAAATTCTTTCAACAGGGGGATGATGTGACACCCAACATATTCAGGTTAACATTTTGTAAACATATAAGTCTACCTTAGCGAAAAACATTTATCAAACGTACTTAACAGGGCCAATTGAGTCGGTTTACATTATGTATTGTCCAGGGTTCAATGATTCAGAGGATCATTGGGGTTATCACACACACAAATGAGTCTTGAGTCCCGTGTTGGTGAATTACATGAATTGAATTAAGTAATAAACATAAATTGATCCATATATGATTTGTAATGTGCAAATACGTGTTTGAATGATGTTTATATGATTATACATGCTTAACATATGTTAGGATTGCATGTTCATGTGTTAGGGTTGAATTACCATGTGTTAGGGTCGAATGAACATGTGTTAGGTTGAATGAACTTGTGTATGGGTCGAATGAACATGTGTTAGGATTGCATGTTCATGCTGATTCGACCTTACAACTTGATATGTGCGATTTTTTATGCAAACTAAATGTTTTATGCTTGAAACTTGTGTGTTAACTATATATACTTGATTAATTGAACTAATGGGTCACCAACAAGATGTCAGGTCTGTCTGGTGTGTCGGGTCAACAGTCAAACACGTTTTCAAATATACTTACTCACGATCTGGACAATCGGAGACTAGATAACCTTAGGGTTATTAGTCAATATATTTATACAAACTTTTATGATATATCTCTAGTATTTGGAAACTATCAGACTGTGTCGGTTATTCTTTATTTAAAAGACGCAACCTAAGGTGAGTGTCACAACCCCATTCTTTACTGTTTTCATACTTTTGGGGGAGAAACATTTGGTACGAACTTAGGAGCATTTAGACCAACATATTACATTATATAACATGAATACTTAGTGACATTTTCATCGGTAAAGTCCTATCAAATATTTAGTGAATCATTAATATGTGGATACATAGCGGGGAACGTGTGCATAGATCTATTGGGCCTGGCAAGCCCCACTCGGGCCGACTAGAGGTCGGTGGCGGGTGCATATTTGTCATATCTAACTTACTAAACCGGACGACGACCAGTGGCGGGTATTGAGGCATTCTAGCTAGCATCAGGTATAGATGTCTAGCTAGCATCAGGTATAGATGTAAGGATTGTTGGGTCTGGTTTACAAACATTACAAACTTTTACAAACTTATCTCTGTGACACCAGCACTTTATGTGTTGACTAACATTGCATGTTTTCTCAGGTCGCTAAGGTAGCAGGGAGTCTAGGCGCACTAGGGTCTCACTGCGTCTCATCTCGTTTCATCTTGCATGTTTTGAACTTTGTTTGGTTTAAACTACTTACTTTTGGATTTGGTCTGTAAAATTTATTTTGCTTCCGCTGTGGTCTTGACTTATGTAACTTTTAAACTGCGTGGTTGGTTTTATTACGTCGTTTTTCATTTCATATAGTTGTCGTTTAATGTGACCGTTGACTTAGATCCTGGTATGTCACGCGCCTCACGGTAAAACCCCGCAAGTGGAATTTGAGGGTGTGACAGTAAACCACTCGAAGAGTTCACACTTTATGACAAGGATGTGGATGCTCTCCATGCGAAGAAATATTCTGAATATGATGACATGGAGCTCGCCCTTGTTGACTTTGCTGTTAGTCATGAAGGGCACCCCACTATGTATGAGCTCAAGCAGTTTTTTAAAATCAAGGGTTAACACATGTATGCGATCAGCGCGAGTGGGCTAAAGCGGCAAAGGCGGCAACGAGCAGGACCGGTGAGGGAGATGACCCTGAGGCTAGTGAGAAGGTTGACTTCTCATGGTCGCACGATGATCGGGGTGACTCGCCGTCCGCGAGGAAATCCGGCTAAAGACTGCTTGTGGTGTCTTTAGTTTTTATTTCCTTTGTTATGTAAATTTGTGAACATTGCACCAACGTATTGGCGTCGGTATGTATGAATGACTTGTATTTTTGTTAAGATTATGGATGTCATCCGTATCATGCCTTTTTATTTGCAATGGTTTTTATGTTTATGATGTTAACAGGTATGCGCTTGAACGTCTCCTTTGTTCTCAACACTCTACTGTGTTGGTATGAAGTGATGTGGTCCCGCCATTGCCTTAAAGCGCAGGCGCGAGGGCTGTATCGCGGCTGTTGTTTGAACGTCAGCCTTAGTGTTAGTTTTAACTGCATTTTTTGTGTTGTATGTTAGTATACAACTAGTTTACGTCTGTTTTTGTATTTTACTATACAAAGGTTTGTTTATGATGTATTTTACTATACAACAGTTTATTTTGCTGGCGTTTTGCTGTGCAGCCATTTACTTTTGTTGTATTTTACTATACAACACTTTATTCTCTGTTGTACGTTAGCACAACCTATTTAATGTTTGTGGTTGTCTTCTACTATGCAACTAGTTTAAGTTTATGGCGCTTTGCTACGCAGCAGTATGTTACTAGTTGTATGTTACTATACAACTGTCTGTGTAGTTGTGTTTTACTACACAACCAGTTTGTTTTTGTTTAAGTTGTATTTTACTATACAACATTTTGCGTTAGGTAGGGTAATAGAGGGTGACAAAATAACATAGGTAGGTGCGGATGGTAAGCTATTTCATTCATACTTTTGGCTTTACTGCCTTCGATACAAGAAATGTAAATCACATATAGCATTTTCGCAGCTGCGCCGCATTCCTTGTGTGTGGCACAGGCTTTTCCTCTAACGTTACTAGTTTGTATGCCCCTTTCCCCAGAACTTCTGCTACGCGATAGGGTCCTTCGCAGTTGGGCGTGAGCTTGCCCTGCGGGATCGCGTTGCTTGCTTCGTTTCTTCTGAATACAATGTCTCCCTCTTTAAAAGAGTTGAGCTTGACTTTGGCGTTGTAGTATCTCTCGAGCTGCTTCTTGTAGTTTGCCTCGTTGATGGCGGCTAGGTCTCTGCACTCTTCTAAGTGTTCAAGGTCGAGGCGCAGCTCAGCAACATTATCCGCGAAGTGTGCTTCGAGGACTCTTGCGGAAGGGAGGCCTATTTATGCTGGTATCATGGCTTCAGAACCATAGGTGAGGCTGAATGGGGTTTCACCATTTCTTGTTTTTGTTAGTGTGTGGTGCGCCCATAGCACATTGGGCAACTCCTCCGCCCAGGCCTTACCCTTGGCTCCTAGTCTTGCCTTGATTTCTTCGACCAAGCTTCTGTTTGCGCGTTCGACCTGACCATTACCCTGAGGGTGCGCAACTGATGTAATGATAGGTTGGATGTGCAGGCCTTCTTACCATTTTAACAGTCTTTTATCCGCAAACTGTGTGCCATTGTCTGTGACGATGCTGAGCGGGAGACCAAAGCGGCAAATGATAAATTCCCATTTGGCTGCTATGCACTCTGTCAAAGGCTTTCCCTCCACCCACTTTGTAAAATAGTCTATGGTCACGACCAGATACTTTCTTTTCCTTGCGGTCATTGGGAACGGGCCACCGATGTCTATCGCCAACTTTTGGAAGGGCCAAGCGGATGTTACTGGAATCAAATCGTGCAAGGTGTTGGGCGCATGGCGTTGGCATGAATCGCAACGTCGTATGACCTTTAGGGCGTCAAGGTGTATGCCTGGCCAATAGTACCCCGCATTCATGATTTTAGCTACCACCATGCGCAGCCTCGCATGGAGTCCACAAATACCTTCACGTATTTCCCGGATCAAGTAATCAGCATGAACCACATCAACACATCTAGGTAGCGGTCCCAGATAAGATTTTTTGTACAGCACACCATCATTCATTTGGTACTGTAGGGCCTTGTACTGTATTTTTCTCGCTTTTGCGCGCTTCTCTGGGAGTACCACCGCACTGAGATATAACTTAATTCGTGTCATCCAGTTGTCAACTCCCATCTGAATGATGTTCACTTCTTTGTGTGGTACCAATGGTTCATTCATGACTTCAACGCGAACCTCTTTTGCTAAATGGCCAAAGTTGGTTGATGCCATTTTGCTTAGAGCGTCCGCCGGCTTGTTTTAACTGCGGCTGATGTGGATGATAGTGCAAGATGCAAAGTTGTTCATCAGCTCTTTTGTTCGTTGAAGATACAGAATCATGGATGGGTCATTTGATTCGTATTTTCCGGTGATCGGTCCATCCACTAACATTAGGTAGACGTGCGTAACCATGTGTTTGGCGCCAAGCTTTTGAGCAATCCGCAGCCATTAGGGCTTCGTACTCGGCCTCGTTGTTTGTAGTTTTGAATTCGATTCGGATAGCATAAGTGAACTCTGCACCCTCTTGGCTTAGGTTTCTTAGGCCTGCGCCTGCGCCGTCTTCGTTTGAATCGTCGTCGGTGTAAAGTGACCACACTGCTGTCTCATCATTCACTGCCTATGTCTCTTGTTCGGGCTAGAGAGTCAACTTTGAGGTCAATCACTGGAAGCGGATAGCAGTCTTTCAGGTAAGCCTTGTTTAGATCTTTGTAGTCTACACACATTCTCCAACCCTCGTTGCTTTTTGTGACCATGACTGGGTTTGCGACCCAAGTTTGGTACCTGGTCTCCCGCAAGATTCCTGCTTTTAACAGCTCATCCACCTGCTCATTCATTGCTTTAGTTTTTTCGACACCCATGCTTCTGCGCTTCTGTGCGATGGGCTTAACCGAGCGATAGGTGTTGAGTTTATGTTGTGCCAATTCTCGTGGGACTCCCACCATATCTGATGGTTGCTACGCGTAAACATTGTTGTTCCTTCTAAGGAGTTGCTTTAGGTGGTCTCGGATATTCTTTGAGATGGCAGGCCCAAGTGTGATTGTCTGTTTAGGAAACTTGGGATTTAACACCCACTACTCCGGCTTAGTGCGCATGTTTGGCTTGATCATTTTAGGCGGATGTGGATCCGCCGCCATGGCGCATTCCCTGTTAGCCCACACTATAGCTACCCTCGTTGGTGTATGGAAACCAATCGCATCATGAACTGTAGAGGGGACCACGTCGTAGGACGCCACGGAGTCACGCCCTAAGATGATATCATGCTTTGATCTTGATGGAATTACCAGAAATGTGATTTCCTCGGTTCTTGAGTGCGTCCCATCGCCGATGGTGAGGTCAAAAGAGATCTCGCCCAACGGCTTTACCACTTCGTTCGAGAAGCCCATGACTGGTGAGTTGATGGGGCGCAGGCGCTCTTTGTCTTCGTCATCTAACAAATTGAAGCATTGCTCATACATGATGTCTGAGTTGCTTCCGGTGTCCATGAAAGCTCGTGTTGTTCTAAAATGACCGAAGATAGCAGTGAAAGTTAATGCGCGAATAGAGGAAGGTCCTCCCTTGGCGATGGGGAAGCAAACCTGTTACTCCTTCCACCCCACTATTAGCTCTGTCTTGCGCTTGTTGCGCCTGCGCTTGTCGCCCTGAATCATCATACTAAAATTCTTGATCTTTTTCTGAGGCGGTCCCTCATTTTGCTTATGTTGTACATTTTTCAGAAGGTGCCCCAACTTCCCAGACTTTAAAGCCGTTTCTAATGCAGTATTAAGTTGGAAGTATGCATCTGTTTCATGCCCTATGTCTTGACGATAGGCGCAGAACTTGTTAGGGTTCAGGCCTTCTCTTTTCTTGATGACTTTCTGTGACTAAGCCTCGTGGATTTCTGATTGAATGACTGATTCCCGTGTACTCTACTGCTTCGGTGGGTTTGGGGTCTACCTGGGATGCTCCTTGAAGCCTATTCCAGACAGATCCCTTGCCCTTTCTGTCATGCCTGTTGTGTTTATATCTTGCGGATTGGGCTTGGGGGTCCGTGTATTGCGGAGCTTGCACCCTGTTCCAAACAAAAATTCTTTCTGGGTGCGTGCATAGGTTTTGGCCCCACGCATGATTTCCTCCCAAGTGTTTTGGCATTCCTATGCAGCCTGTGAGAGTACAGATTAGCGGATCACAGCGCATTCCTTGCTTGAAAGCTGCCCTCATGAGTTCAAATCTGATAGGCCCTATCTGAAGTGCCTCCCAGTCAAATTTGTGATGTAATCTTCAATTGATTCGTTGTCATGTCTGAGCACTTGCAAGATATCGATAGAGTCACATTCTACCTGCATTGTTGGCTGAAATGGTCTGAGAACATGTCAGTAAGCTCTTTGAGACTGTCGATTTTTCCATTAGGCAGACTATCGAACCATGCTCGCGCAGCACCCGTAAGTGTTTGCGCGAACATGTGAAACCAAGCTGGTAATGTCCACCCTGCGCATTTCCCTGCCACTTCAAAACTCAATAGGTGATCATCAGGGTCATCTGTGCCATCGTACTTCCCCAGGTTGCTTGGGATCCTGGTTTTTGGTGGCAGTGGGGTGAGCACAATGCGTGGAGTAAACTTGGACTTTTCACCGAAAGATGGAGGATAGTATGGTTTTGTAAGGTCATCTTCGCCAGACAGATAGTGTCCCCGCGCAACAATGTTGGCGATGGACTAGCTATTGTCACGACGGAAGTGACTTTGAGATTCATCAGAATCTTCCCTCCAGGTTGTGTCTCTCTGCTTGCTTCCGCTAGCGTATCCTGCGGTCCTGGACGGACCTTCGGATACTGTGACAGCCCTTCCTTCTTCATAGGATAATTGTCGGGTCATTTGTCTAAGGTGGTGCTCTTAGAATTTTTGCACGTACTGACGTTTCAAGGCTTCCTTTTTCTGGGCGTACCATACCTTCGGACTAACCATTGGCACAGCAGTTCCAGTGGGAGCACTTGTGTTGGCATTTTCAGTACCGAAATGGAAGGAAGGAATCTGTCGGGTCGCTGAGAACGGTGTGGTGCGCTGGATACTCTCATTTGCATTTTCTTGTCCTCCTTGGGTGTGGTCAGGTTGTCCAATACTGACATGAGTAGCACCGGTACCTAAAGCGCTCCCAGGGAAGGATGTCGGTAGAGTACTCATAGTTGGTTTTTAGAAAGAGAGAAGTTTGTGTAAAGTTTGCTGTTCTAAACGCTCAATTACGGATGACGCCAATGAAGAAACACTAGATTAACACATGTATAGACGAGAACAATAAAGAGATAATTTTATTGACAATTGCTAGACGATTACAAATACTTGAATATAAGAGTTATAATGTTTAAACTGTAATCTCACTTTCTCAATTATCAAAGAATTCTCTAAGTGTTTGTGTGTGAAACACAGAATGAATCCTTCTCCTCAGGGGAGAAGGGGTATTTATAGACTTGTAAGCCGTCTTATGATTAGTTGATTTGAGAATGACAGCTGTCCTGCGCGGGTCCCACACGTTTGTCAACCGTTGGAGCTCAGGCGTTGTCCTCCTGTGATAGGTCTACGTGTCTTGCAATTGTCCTTTCTATCCTTTCTCTGTACCTCGTACCTGTTGGTGTTCATGGAGCAGGGAATAATGGCCTCTGATTGGCTATATGTCCCTTTCACTGTCGGATCATAGCTGGCATGTACTGGTAAATGTGCGCAGGCTTCTAGAAGCTTTGGTCAGCGCCTCTTCTGACGTGTTTGGAGATGTGGGACCGTGCGCACGTGCGGGTACATATCTGTTAAGTCCATATATTTATGTTTATGTTTAGTAGTAGTTCTTGGTCAGTTTATTAGTTCTCAGTTATTAGTTCTCAGTTAGTATGTTGGGCTTTATTCTTGTGGGTTGGGTTGTGGGACTGTTAAGGCTATGTGAACCCAACTCCTACGTATAAAAGGTGTTTTATTGGTTCATTTGTAACTAGCGGTTTACATTTTCTTAAAGAAATTCTCTCTAGTATCAGACGGTGAGTTATCCCGTATGCTAGTGAAGATTATTATTTTCATAAACCGTTCTTCATATTTCTTGAATCATTGTAATCATTGATTCTGCCTTTGATTATAATCACTTGATATCGGGTATAGTTTTTGGGATTTACAATTGGTATCAGAGCCATTGAAGCTTGTTCAAGGCTCGGTTTTGATATCAAAAGATTTAAGAGGGTAGTTTTTTTGTTGAAAAGCATATTAATATTCATTTTTGATTTTATATTCGGTTGTTTTTCTTAAGGATGTTTCAAGAAAAATCGATATTTGGTGTTAAAAACAAAACCAAAAATCGTTACTTTTAAATATTGTTCATTTTTTATTTGATATCTTGGTGCTTTCCAATTTAGAAAAAAAATGTGTTGTTTCTGATTTAGCTTGTTCTATTCAATGTCAGTGGGTGAAAAAAAATAATAAATCGGTTTTTGATTTCATATTGGTGGGTTGTTGTAACAGCCCACTCCCGTACCGCGATATTGTCCGGGCATGTCCTGATTTTTCATTTGGTCGTAGGCAATTCCCACGCCAAAACGCGTCACGATAGGGAAGGTATCCCACCTCTTATAAAGAAGTGTTAGTTCTCCTTCCCAACCGATGTGGGATTGTTACAATCCACCCCCCCCCCCCCCTTAAGGAGCCCAGCGTCCTCGCTGGCACAATGGCTTGACCCTGGCTCTGATACCATTTGTAACAGCCCGCTCCCGTACCGCGATATTGTACGGGCATTTCCCGATTTTGCATTTGGTAGCAGGCAATTCCCATGCCAAAACGCGTCACGATAGGGAAGGTATCCCACCTCTTATAAAGAAGTGTTAGTTCTCCTTCCCAACCGATGTGGGATCAATTTAATATTAGTGAGCAAAATTTCTTTTGATTTCTAAACATTTCTTGATCAAGAATCTTTTGATTAAAAAAAACTTAATGTTAGATCTTGTTTTGAGAAGTAGGAAGATGTTTGCTAAAATCTTGGAGTTGTTAGTTGATGAGGATTTGAGATAGAGTTTTATTAATTCTTGAAAAGATATTCCTATCCTAAAATTTAGGATAAAGAATTTATAAACAAGCATCTTTCGAAAATTTGATTTTTGAATTGTGGTTTCTGGATACATATTATCTAATCTTTTGATCTCGTCTTAGCAGGTTCTCGAATATTTCTTGTTCTCGGATACGTTCTCGGTTCTGTTCTAAAATTGTTGTTTTCGAATTTGCTAGTTCTTGGACTAAACTGTTCTCGACTTGTCTTGTTCTCAGATGTGATGGTCTCGAACTTGAATCATGTTCTCGAAGTTTGAAAGTGGTTCTCGAATTTAGAGAGGTTCTCGCGTTCTTTTTGTTTTCGAATTGTGGATTTCGAAATCTTGGTCATCTCTTAGGTTCTTTATTAGAAATCATCATAGGTTTTTGATATTAACTTGTCTTCTCAGTTGGTATTCGAAATCAACATAGGTTCTCGATTTTAACCTGGGTTCTCAGCTTTTGCTTACCAAATCTAGTGTTTCCGATTTCAAAAGGTTGTGGTATTGGTTCTCGATTGTCAATTCTAGTTTGTAGTTTTCGGATTGTGAATTAGTTCTCTAGTTCTTTTGTGTTCTCGAATTTCAAGATCTCAAAATATTAGTTCTCAGCTTTTAGATTGGTTCTCAGGCTTCATAAGTTGTGCAGGTTTTCGGAAGCGTTTTCGATTTTGCCTACCTTTTGAACATAATTTTGGTTCTCGAAATTGATCTATTGAAATTTCTTTTTTGTAAATTATTTCTTGGCTTTGATCAACCAAACTAAGTTTTCAATCTTTTTGTGTTGTTCTTGGAAATAGAATTTGTTTTCAAATAGTATCATTGCTTTCTGTTTCTTTTTCAACACACAGTATCACTTGGTGGTGTATTTTCGGTGTGAACAGGTTGACAGAAGATTGAGCAATGGACCAACATAATCAACTTGCTGCTAATGCCAAATAAATGGAACTTGACAACGTGATTGGTACTAGTACTCGGGTTCCCATGTTAATGTCAGGGGAGTCTTTTGCTGAATGGAAATTTAGGTTCATTCAACATGTTAAAGAAAAGTATGCCAAAGTTTGGAGAGCTATTTGCAGAGGTCCTACCCCTATTACTTACGAAAAGAAGGGTGTTACACTACTTAAACCTGAATATGAATATACATATGAAGATTGGGACCAAGTCAAGCTTGATGAAAAGGCTCTTAACACATTGACTATGAGTTTGGCACCAGAAATCATCTCAAAATATAGAGAGACTAAATCTGCCAAAGCGTTGTGGGATTCTCTGATTGAATTTTATGAAGGCAATGATGACATGAGGCAGAGTCGAAGGGATATGCTGCTGCATAAGTTCAATCAGTTCAGTTGCATTCTTGGTGAAACCCTTGAAAATCAAATTGCGAGATTCGTATCTCTAGTAACTGAAATGAAGACCGCAAACATAACCTTGAACAATTCTGAGGTAAATAAGAAGTTATTAAATTCTCTTCCAAAGAATTGGGATACGAATGTTGTCGTGATCAAGGAGATGGAGGATCTTTAACATCTGTCTCTATTAGGACTCATCTCCATCATCAAATCTTGTGATTCGGACGATAAGAAAAAGGCACAAAATCATAATGCTGCTTCTCAGCCACGTTGCACATCTGCTACAATTTCGACACCTGCTCTTGTTGTTCCGGTATCTGTTGAATATCAGGTTCCTGTGCTGGTACGATATATCAAACATGTTTCACATGAGGTATTTTCTGATCTATGCTCTAATGCTTGTGTTGAAATGGCTAAATATTACGAAAGTTATAACTCTCAATTGGTAAGAGAAAACGACTAGCTTAAAGGAAAGATTTCTTGCCTTAATAGTCGAACCTCTGCCTACAAACTTAGAGTAGAAGCCTTAGAAAAGGATGTCGTTCAATGCAATAATGATTTAAGCAATAAAACTTGTCTTGTCATGCATCAGAAGAAAGTTATCGATGAACTTAGTGCTGAGCTAGATTCTTTGAAATCAAAATTTGAAAATGCCGATTTCCATTTTAGAAAATTTGATTGTTCTAGTGAGTGTGTTGAGAAAATGATAAGTTCAAAAATCAAGTTTAGGAAAAACAAAGGAGCTGGTATAGGTTTTGTAGAAATTGCACCTCCCTACAATCACAGCTACACCGGATTGCCTCTTAAAGATAAGGAAATAGAAAATGAGGGAAATATGGTGTATGGAAAGAGGATAGAGGTAGAGCCGGTTAAGTCTGTGCCAATTAAGATCTCTGCACCAGAAGGGCATAGGAAACAATCTAAGTATGTTGCTCCGCTTAGTGATGTTCCTATCATTAAGTTCGTTCAATCTGAAAGTAATAAAATCAGCAGTCATATTAAGTCTAAAATTAACAATTCTGACAACATCAATGGTGACACATCTTCAATCAAATCTAATTTTTCGATAGGATCAATTGAATCGATGTTGTTTAAAAGTATCTCAAAATCTATCAAATTTGATAGTTGCTCAAGATCCTCGGGTGAGTCGAAAATTTCATATGAATCTGACTCAGAAAATGTTGTTGATTCAAAAACTGTTGAAACAGGATCAATAAGTAACTGCAAATTTTACCTGTGTGAATAATTCAAATGCTTCTACTTCATGTGCAGAAACAGTTTTAGTTGAAGAGTGGACTCAAGAGGATGATGGCGAGTGTTGGTTGTATGATGATGATGATGATGATGATGATGATGATAACAGGTGGCCGAGGAAGGATAATGATCGGAGATGATGGTGTATTATGTTTATGATGATTGATGGTTCAGTTTTCGAAGGGGGAAACAAAGTGTGAATGTGATGATTGCTGAGGATCACGATGTGCAGATAATAGACCCACCTGTAGGTTCTGGGGAGGAAATTGTTATTGAAAATATTGACTTGTCGGATGATGAACTGTATGGCGACTTGTCAAAAGCATGTATGATTGAGAAAGTGAATGAAGAGAACGAACAAGATCAAACTGAGTTGGAACAACAAACGGCAACAACAGAAACACTTGTTATTGATAATTCTGTATTGTCGTGTGAATTGCCGAGTGTGCTGTTAGAGAAGGCAAAGACTGTTGTTGAGAATCCTCCTCTCACACGAGTCAATGTGTCTACTGAAGATGAAGTGTTTAATCCTGAGCCAGAAAGACCGTTGAAGCGAAGAAGAAATGATCCAAGGCCAGGTGTGCTTATAAATGAACCTACGTTGAACCAATCTAATGAAGAAGTGTCAGTTGATGTGCCCAAGTCAACTGAACATGGTACTACTGAATCCGAGAAGACAATTGGTGCTAATGATAAAAACAAATCAAGTGAAGAGATAGTTGTAGAAATTGAGCCTCAGGTAACAAATGTAAATGTATTATCTGAAAATCCCATTGTTTCATTTGTCCATACAGAACCAGAAAGTTCAAGTGGAGCTGGTTGAAGTCTTTCGGGTGATGAGTTAAAAGGAAAGTCCGCTATGCTCGAGGATTTAGTGGATGAATTTGAAGATGTCAATGTTATGGATCTGAAAAGAAGAGTGATTGTGTTCGAACAGGAACAAATTCTTAAAGATATTAGAATCATTGATCTTGAAGAATCCGTTAAAGAAAAGGACAAACTGATCAAAGAACCTCAAGCAAACATGGGAAATGTGGTAGCAGTTGTCATAGATTTGGCTCAGAAGCTGGAGAACAGATTTGGATCGGAATTCAAAGAGAAGAGTACTCCTGTCGTTAATCAAGTTGTTGAAGATGTAGAGTCAGATTCTGCGAGACACGAAGAGTTCACACTAGAAGATGAAATTGGTAGTGATTTTGAAGACTCTGATGCAATAGCTGCTAAAGGTTTAAGAAAGTTTTTTGCCAATGAACTGAGACCGAATCAAAGCAAGAAGAAGGTGATTCCCAGAAGAAGAATTGTGATTCCAAATAAGGGAAAAAAGGACTCATTGAATCAAAGTCAACCAAACAGATTTATGGTGGATACAAGAAAGGATCGGTTTGATTTGTATGGTGATAGATCAGGAATAAAGAGTTGGATGTTCAGTGAGGAGAAAGATGAATGGCTTGTCAAAAGAAATAATAGGAGAGTTGAGTATTATAGCAAAAGATCAGATTTTGAGTCTTGGACTAAGGTAGATCTTACTGAACTAAGGAAGGCTCCTTATCGTGAAGAAGTAACTACCAAGACAAGGAAAGGATTTATGCTACTCAGATTGTTAGAGGAGAATGCCAAACGTGATTTTCAGGATATGAAAACTACAGAGTCATGGGTAAGAACATATGGACAAGTGTATGATCATCGCACTGGAGACAGAGTGAAGACTGTGATGTGGCCAGCAACAAAGAAAGAAACGACTATTCCAGTGGCTAGAGATTTGACAGATAACACTCTTGCAGGTTTTCAGTTTTGGGTATATGATTCATTTAATGGTGATGTGAGAATCCGGTTAGGAACCGAACTCGTGGATCGAATACGCATAAACAACTCGGTTTCAGACGGGAGATTCGAGACAAGATAGAAATATACGATAACAACGTCATCACAGATTCGTATTACTACAGAAACGGTTACAGACACTGTCATCAGTAGGATAAACATCTATCTCGTGGCCGGGGGAGGTTGGGCATGACCTCCCCCTTGAGAGCATTCAAAGTACAAACTCAAATCACCAAATGAATACAAACACATGAGATTGCTATTTATAGTCCAATACCCAAAAGCCACCTTCGCCCCTTTTGAATGGTCGAATGTGGAGCATTTCCACATTCGCCCATTTGTAATGGTCGAATGTGGAAAACTTCCACATTCGCCCAGTGTATATAGGTCGAACCTGGCTTGTGTATTGTCCTATATTTTACAAATGCATCAGATCCATAAAATGCCCTTATGGATCACCACAATCTCATGTAACACATTACTAAGACTCAACCCTAGTCTATTCGACAGTGACGTCCACAGAAAGTGCATCAACATGATGCAGTGATTACATGTGATGATGTTGAGTATCGTATTTGTGATCCCACTGATTTGATGAGATTTGTTGAGAAAGATATTCAAGTGCTAACAAAGAATCAGATAAGAGCTACTGAAGAATATGAATTGTGTGCAAAGGCGTTCACTAGTTCAGTGGCAGTTATAATTAAGATGAAGTTGTGGGCAGGACGGAAGAGCAGACTTGAAACTAAATTGTTTGGACATACTGTTGCAAATCCTCATGTTGTGTTATAGCCATCAAAGAAGAAGAAAAGGGATGCTTAAGTTGAAGATAAAACATAAACCTAGGGGGAGATTGTTAGGTCCATATATTTAGGTTTATGTTTAGTAATAGTTCTCGGTCAGTTTATTAGTTCTCAGTTAGTATGTTGGGCTTTATTCTTGTGGGTTGGGCTGTGGGACTGTTAAGGCTATGTGAGCCCAAGTCCTACGTATAAAAGGTGTTTTATTGGTTCATTTGTAACTAGCGGTTTACATTTCTAAAAGAAATTCTCTCTAGTATCAGACGGTGAGTTATCCCGTATGCTAGTGAAGATTATTATTTTCACAAATCGTTCTTCATATTTCTTGAATCATTATACTCATTGATTCCGCCTTTGATTATAATCACTTGATATCGGGTATAGTTTTTGGGATTTACAATATCTCTTCAATCTGGATTTTCAACTCTTCATATTCTATTGATGACTCGCTTTGTTTAGCATAAAATCGTTGTATCCCGCTTGCAACAAAAATATCTATGTGGAATGCTCGATTATCAGTTGAGTTGAATAAAAGAGAGCAACTAAAATCTATACCAGGGTCTTTTGACCTCTTCTCGATCCACTGGTAAAGAAGAAGCTATTTGTATTGGGTAATTGGATTTTAATAACCTAAACTATTCGAAATTGGCCGTTGACACCCCAAACTAAAAAATTGGCCATATATAACTTTTACTATTAATCTATTGGATTCTGGCACCCAATTTGGGTTAAGTCACTAACCCAGTTAGTTTGGTGGTGCCACGCCAGCCAAACACTAACTGGGTCAGTGACTTAACCAAAGTTGGGTGCCAGAATCCAATAGGTTAATAATACATTTTACTCAAATCATCATGTTTTTCGGTAGAAACATCCAGGTTTGTACAACTTTGATAAATCATTGTACGTGGTGCTCGGACTATACATTCGATACCCATATTTTTTCAAAATACAATTTTTGCATGTCTAATCGATATGCTCGACTTCCGGACTCTATTTGGCGCGTTTCAAAATGTTTAATTGATCGTTGGTGGTTTTCAGAGGGACCCTTGTGTGATTATACTCGTGTTCAACCTTCAAAACTTCGTCGTTGGGTTTGATAAACACAAAAGTTATTATTAAAAAGCAACACAAAACAAAAATTGGAACCTTAAATCGTACCGTGATATAAGGAGAGGCCTATTAGGAGTGCCGTGGAGGAAGATTGTCGGTTTGATGTAGTCGATGATGGCTCAGAGATTAACGGGAAGTTGAAATTTTGAATGATGTTCGTCGGTTTGCTCTCCGTATACTAATTCAAAACAGAGGTAGGAAAGTAAAGCTTCAGGTGAAAGTGGATACCATGGATCAGAGAGATTTAAGCTAATCAAACTCATATCTCAAGCCAGTGCAAGTTATGTTGGAGCATTGTTCATCTTCTTCTTCTAATTTATTTCTCTTGATCTTCACACTTCCTTTTGGAGCTCTGATCATCTTCCTATTATCTTTGTTTATTATATTTGCAACACACACCTTCAACCCATTCCTCGTAAACTAGGGAAAAAATGGCTATAGTAAAACACTTCAAGATGATGGTTTTGTTTTGTGGATCAGACGAGGACTTGCCTGTGTTGTTTAAGCCTTGCTATAGCCATAGTAAGGCGCTTTGAAGTGGGTCACTATTCATATATAAAGAACATTAAAATAAGGACTTGCTTTAAATCCCTTATAAAGCACAAGGATGAAGTCTTGAAATCGATGGGAATGTTGCAACATGAGTTCGACCAAGATGACATGCGAAGCTTTAGACTCCAAGCGGATCCCTTGATTGCCAACTCACCTCCCGTAGAACATAGGTCTCTACAAAGTTTGACTAATTCGCATTTTTTACTTATTTAATGAAATTTAACGCGCATACCGCATTCGAAGAACAAGGTCTTCACATTTTGGTGATGTAAAACCAGGTCGCACCTGTACTAAGTTTAATGTCGGAGAAGAAAAAAGAACATACTTGAAATCGATGGGAAGGTAAACAAAATCATCTAAATTTCATCTGTTTGTTAGCGCCAATCCGACTGTTGATTTCTTTCCACAACTAGTACATACTTGAAATCGATTAAATGGTAAACAATAACTAACAAAGATTGTACAACAAAAGAAGAAAGTGTTCCTCTCTGTTACCAAGCATGTCAGATAATTTTCAAATATTGAAGATCAAGGTCTTCATTAGTACTTTGGGAAGAGAGCAAGGACATGTCACATTAGTTGTTAGGAATTGAATTCTTAGAGACGATGAAGGATAACGAAGATTAATGTTGTATTTTTGCCGGAAGTAATGAATAAAAAAAATAAACACTTTTAGAGTTATTAATGATAGTTTAATTAGGGTTATTACTTTGTTTTGTGTTAAAATCTTTGACTATGCGTGGGCTGTGAGATGCCTTCTTCCTTCATGGTTGATGATGTCAAGTTTAAGTCGCTGATTCATTTGGAAATTGAAAGCGCCTATATAGACGTTATGATCAAGTATCTGATCGGTTGTCGCGGTCCGGTCAAAAATAAAATTTATATGTTTACCTTATCACCTTTAACTATGTAGTTAGTGGTAATAGGGTGTCGATCCACGAAGAGTTTGGGGTTGGTGTTAATGTTTTAAAGTTGTTTGAACTATTTATGAAGATGTCTAGTTGATTATGAAGGTTGCTATTGTATTCATTTAAGATGATGTGAAAAGATTTTGATTGTTTAAGTAAAACTTGAAATTAGATTGTAATGAAAGTAATTGGTAAAAAATGAGTTGTAACAATAATAAGTAAAAGATTCACACCCGGGTTTCAACAATTGATTACTAAGGCTCTAACAAATGGGTCAATTATACTATTGCAAATGATGTTCGCGGGTTGGTTGTCTCATTAGGCTTAGGTATCAAGAATCATCAACATCTAGGATGGACGATAATATACTTTATAACTCTAGAACATACAACCCTAGATTTGTGTTAAAGCAAGGAAACATGTTCATGACACTAGAAATTGGCACAAGATCAATTAACTAAAGTGACTTCAACATAAGATTAATCGCAATTCAACACAATTGTTTGACATACAAAAGCAAATAAAGATAGAAAATACCCAAATGTTTGAAACCCTAGAATCAATGTTTACACCCGGACATGAATAAATGTTTAGCCAAGCATGGCCATAAAGTTCTTCAAATGTTGTGTTCTTCGATCTTCAATCTTCAAGAAATGATGAAAAAAATGATGGAGAATGATTGATGAATTGATTGGAATGATTGGGAGTGATTAGTAATGATGAAGATGATGTTTGAGATCCCAAAAATCCCTCTTTTTCAAGTCCCCTCGAAAATCCTGGTCAAAAACCCCCCATCAAATCCCTTAAATTTTGCATTAAAATTGATTTTGACCAAATCTTGTCAGATGGCGCCGTCAGAGACGGCGAGACTGCCGTCAGAGACGGCGACGGCGTCAGAGACAGCAGGTTTGCTGTCAGAGACGGCCATAACCCTCATTTTATGCTTTTCTTGGTCTTCTTTCTCCCAAAGCTTCTCAATTCCAATCTTTCACTCTAACATTATGTAGAATCCATTCCGTAAATGTTTTTAACCTGAAACATAATATCAAATCAAAGTGCTATATTCCGCCTCATATAATCATGTAAAAACACCAATTTAGATTCAATAGAGGTGGGGTTTTCAACCACGCATCAGTATCTCATCTCTAGCTGCCCTTTTCTACAAGTATTTTGTATCTTAAGCTGTCACGCCTAAAAAGTAGAATTTTCATTTGGGTTTATGATAGTTTGATTAGGGTTATTACTTTGTTTTAATTTTTTTAATTTTTATAATTTTTTAATTTTTTTTATACAATAAAAAAACCAATTCAAAACACCAAAAATCAACCCAAAATAAAACTTTGATCCGAAGCGTCTCGCTTTGGCCAAAGCGAGGCGCTTCGCTTTTAAATTTTCAGCTTTTCTGACCTTGTACTGACCCCCTTTGAAAAAGGAGCCAAGCGTCTCGCTTTGGCCAAAGCAAGGCGTTTTGAGGGAGGTGGAAATAGAAGGAGGGGAGTGGGAATAGCCGGAACCAAATATAATGATAAAAGTATAAAAAAAATATTATTATTTTAATTAGAAGAGAGAAGATTTAGAGATGAATTAGTAATTTTTAGTGTAATTTGATAGAGCAGATTTGATGAACGGGCTATGAATTCTCTAAGTTAGCATTAACGGCTCTCTCCAAATCCTCTCTTTTCATTAAACTATTTTCATTAAACTAATATGGATCTTAAAGGTTTACATCGACTTCATTGCCTTTTGTCTTTTACATGTAGACAGTGCTCACTACTTTAGTTGAATGTTTTTAGTTATTAGAACACCTTCACTTTATTTTTTAAATTTGTTTATATATGAATATATTTATTTTTTTATTTGCATATTTTATTTTACTCTTATACAATATACGTCTTACGCCAACTATCGGTGGTTTACGGTTGGCTCTTCAAGTTTTGCTTTTTTTTTCTCTTCAAGTTAAATCTTTTTCGGTATAAATTCGAGTTTGTTTACATTTTACGTTAGCTTCAGATATAAGTTAGCGTTTGTCATCACCTACGTTTTATGTCACATGACGTATAAATTCACAATTTTGTTTTATGATTATTTCGGATTTTGATCGTCTTTTGCTTACTACATAAGATGGTTGATGACCCCCGCCCCGCAACGCGGGATTAAACACTGGTTTTTTTATATATAAAATCCATATCCAATTTCTTTTTTCTATAAAAGAATATTTTTAATATTTCGTATTTATTTAAATTATTATACTCAACAACATAAATAAAAGTTTGGAATGTAAAAAAAAGCATATAAACGAACACGTTACTAAATGTTAACGAATATAAACGAAAGAACACGACCTCTGTTCATGTTTATCCGTTTAACTAAACAAACAATAATTTTTTTCTGTTCATTCATTTATTAAACGAACGAACACAAACTTTCCGCATAACAGTTCATGAACTGTTCGCTGAAATTTTAGTTCGTTTGCAGCCCTACCTACCACCTTTTAAAGGATTCAACAGTCACCTTGGATCCATCCATACACACCGTTATAGAGTCCAACGAAATTACCCATCCGGTTCTCCATTCTTGGATCTGCTTTTCCGGACATTGCCACCTATGCAGCATTGCATTGGAGGCTTGGAGCTACTTTTAGAGAATAAATTATTGTGAATTCGTTCAAGCCTAAAACATAGTTATGGCTGTCTAGCTTATTTTTTCACCTTAATAGGATGAAATATGAGACACATAAAGCTGTATGCCTCTTTAAGGACAATCGTGGGCCTACATTTTGCCTCTACCATTGAAACAAGTCGCGATAAGTCATGTTGAACACAATGTAATTATGAACTATTTGACTTTGAGGTTCTATGTTTTTATCTTACCAAACTTAAATTCCAAAGGATTAAGGGTGGCATTTTAATTTAACAAAATTTGGGTGAAATGCAATGGAAATAAACATATAAACTGTAGAAAACTTAGGGTTTGATAATATCACAACACACTGAACAAAGAATAAACTGAACAATCCACACAATAACACAAGAAATAGCGACAAAACATGTGACTAAAAATATTATTAACCAACCCAAAGATTTGCCCCCCAAATACCCTAGAACTTGTTAAAACAACAAGTTCAAACAAATACAAAGTCCAGTGATTCTTCTGATGTAAAGATCAGACGAATCACTGAGAAATATGAAGAAAATACAAAGAAATAACGTAAACCTTACAATACAGATCAACACCCTAATACAGAAGACCTAAGTGTGTGTGAGAGAGATGAATGAATCGTCAAGAAGCTTTACGAATGACAGACAGCTCCTTTTATAGCCAAACCCTACTCGTACACCTTCTGGGCTTCAGTAATGGGCCTGTGTAATAACCGAGCTGGACTTCTCAAACGGGCCAAACCTGAAACAATAATCTTGACCCACAGATGAATATTTTGTATAACAAAAAATAAAACAAGATTTTTACAAAAGACTTTTATTTATAAAAAACTTTATAAAAGAATTTATAACAAAAACAATATTTAATATTTGAATGAATATTGACATATTATTTTTAACACGCCCCCATCATTCAAGTATTAAATAAATCTTTTAGTTTTAAACTTTCACAAAAAACTTTATGTTGCTGAATTGTTAACCCTTTAGTAAACCCATCAGCAACCTGGTTTTCTGACTCAATCTTTATAGCTTGTATAATACCAACAGCTATTTTTTCCCTCAAAAAATGTATATCCAACTCGAAATGTTTAATCCTGTCATGAAACACAGGATTATTTGCTATTGCAATAGCAGATTTACTATCACAATATAACTTAATGGGTAACTCACAAACAACCTTTAATTCAGACAATATATTCCTGAGCCACATAAGCTCACAGGTTGCACTGCACATAGCTCTGTATTCAGCCTCTGCTGAGGATCTGGATACAGTGCTTTGCTTCTTACTTTTCCAGGAAATAAGAGAATTTCCAAGGAACAAACAAAAACCTGTCACTGACTTTCTAGTGTCTAAGCACTTAGCCCAGTCAGCATCCACAAAACCATATAACTTGAAATCATCACTAGGACTAAATACAATTCCATTTCCAGGAGACAACTTCAAGTATCTTAATAATCTCAAAGCTACTTTTAAATGTCCAACATTTGGTTTGTGCATATATTGACTTAAATGTTGCACAGCATAACATATATCAGGTCTGGTCAAAGACAAATATATAAGTTTACCAATTAGTCTTTGATATCCAGTAACACTTTCAACAGATTTTTCATTTTTAGCACTTTTAACACTAACTATGTAACTTTGTTCAATAGGTGTGTTAACAGGTTTACATCCTAAATATCCAAACTCTTCTAACAACTCTAAACAATATTTTCTTTGAGAAAAACAAACATTTTGATTACCATATAAAACCTCTATTCCCAAAAAATATTTTAACTTGCCTAAATCTTTGATTAAGAAATTGGCACTAAGAAATCCTTTAAGTTTGTTTATTTCATTTTCATTGTTACCAGTAATAACAATATCATCAACATAAACAAGCAAAACAATAAACACATCTTGTTTACTTAAAACAAATAGAGAATAGTCACAAATGCTTTGTACAAAACCTATTTCAAGTAACACTTTAGTCAACTTTTCATTCCATTGCCTAGGTGCCTGCTTAAGGCCATAGAGAGATTTAACTAATTTACAAACCTTATTATCACCTTTAGAATAATATCCCTCAGGTGGTAACATATATACATCTTCTGAAATAGAACCATATAAGAAGGCATTATTAATATCAAGTTGATATAGTTGCCAATTGTTTTGAACAACTAGAGAAACAACAACTCTGACTGTAACCATTTTCACTACAGGTGAAAAGGTTTCCCCAAAGTCTATTCCTTCCCTTTGATTATATCCTTTGGCAACTAATCTAGCCTTAAACCTCTCTACCTGACCATCTGCTTTATACTTAACCTTATGAACCCACCTACAACCTATAGGTTTTCTACCACTTGGTAATTCTGTCATTACCCAAGTTTTATTCCTATATAGAGCTTCCATCTCAAGATTCATAGCTTCAACCCATCTAGGGTCTTTAGAAGCTTCAAGATAGGAAGCTGGTTCAGTGGTTTTATTTAACATAGACACAAAACATAAATTTTCTTTAGATAATTTGGAATAGTTGACAACATTTTCTATACCATACTTGACTTTGTTTTCCACAACAAAGTCATCATACTTCTTAGGAAAACTAGACACTCTAGAAGACTTCCTAACATAATTTCCCTCAGATGGGTCAGGCTCATCATTTGTAGACCCTGCATCATGGTCTACCATATCAGGATAACTTCTACTGTTACTGATTTCATTCTGATGTTCATCAGAATGCATAACAGTGTCAGGAGTCTTTCCTGATTGCTGACTAGCTAGATCTACATGAGTCCCATTGGTTCCCCCTTCATCATTGGGAAGATTATTTTTCCCCAGCCATTTGACCAATTTCAGAGTCAAAAAAGTTTAAATGATTTAAAGAATTATTTTCAAAAACTGTTGTATCTTTTAACCCTGTTTTAAAAGGAAAAATTTCCTCATAAAACCTAACATCTCTAGAATACAAAAACTGTTTAGTTTCTAAATTCCACAGTTTATATCCTTTTTTAAAACTAGAATACCCTACCAGTACACACTTTTCAGCACAACTGGTAAGTTTATCATTATCATTTAAAACTGTAAAAAAACATAGACAACCAAAAATTTTCAAATGGCTAAGGTTGGGAGGGAACCCATACACTATTTCATAGGGACTCTTACCTAACAGAACTGAAGAAGGAACCCTGTTTATAAGATAAGTAGCAGTTAAAACACATTCAGACCAAAAATTCAAAGGAAGTCCACTTTGGAATAGCAGAGCTCTGGCCATATTTAAAAGATGTCTATGCTTTCTCTCCACAACACCATTTTGTTGTGGAGTGTAAGCACAGCTTGTTTGATGTATAATACCCTTTTTATTACAAAAGTCATTCATTTGGTTATTAACAAATTCTGTACCATTATCACTTCTAAAAATCTTAACTGATTTTTTAAACTGAGTTTTTAGCATTTCATAAAAAATAACCAAATTATCAAAAACCTCACTTTTGTTTTTTAAAAGATAACACCAAACTGTTCTAGAGAAATCATCAACAATTGTGAGAAAGAATTTATAACCTTCCTTACTTGTGACCTTGTAAGGTCCCCAAACATCTAGATGTATTAAATCTCCTATTTCTTTGGTTTTATGATCACTAAGAGGAAATGGTAACCTAGTTTGTTTAGCCTTATGGCAGATTTCACAAGGTTCAGATTTAACCTTGTTAATGTGTAAAGAATCTTTTAAAACAGCCAAGACTTGGTCAGAAGGGTGACCCAATCTGCTATGCCATAAGCTAGACTCAATAGTACTATTAAAACAGACATTTTCAGAACTTACACTAGCACCTACAAAATACAGGCCATCACTCTGTCTACCAGTCACCAGGGTTTTCTGGTATCTGGAATCCTGAATATAACATTGATTTTCATCAAATAAAACAGACAGTTTACTATCCCTAGCTAATTTATGAACAGACATTAAACTAACACAGTAATCAGGAACAAGGAAGACACCTAACAAGGTAACATTTTCAGCAATTTTAATATCACCAATTTTGTTACCTTGGCACTAGTTCCATTTGGATGCTTAACATCCAAATCATAACTAGACACATCTATACAATTAAACATGTCTTTATCACTATTTGTCATATGTTGGTTGGCACCAGAATCAGTAATCCAACCTTTAGTTAAAAATTTTTTAGTGAATTCAGAACAGAAAGACAGATTTTTCAAAACCTTTTCCAAATTTCCTAAACAAGACATACTTGAGAAGCCAAAAGCATTCACACTCTTACCTCCAGCATTGGAGTTATGTGAATCACTTCCACCCTTCTCACTAATCAGGTTCAAAATTTTAGAAATCTGTTCAGAAGAAAAGGGAACACCAGAAGTAGACCCAGTAGAAGTAACAGATTGTTGCACATTAGCATTATTACTAGACATGTTAGACCTAGAAGTCTGTCCACCAGGTTTTTTCTTATACCCTGGTGGATAACCTACTAACTCATAACATCTATCAACTGTATGACCAATCATGTTGCAATGTGTGCACTTTAAATTTGGATTAGGTCCTCTATTAGATCTCTTTTTATTATCAGAATTCAGATTAGTTTTAGAAACAAAAGAAACATTCTGATTATTTTTTGCCCTTGAACTAGAACTCCTATGTGATTCTTCCCTACTTACTATTGCAAAAGCATTTTTCAAAGTGGGTAAAGGATCACTTGTTAACAGATTAGACCTTACAGGTTGATAGATGTCATCTAAACCCATCAAGAACTGCATAAGTTTTATTAATGCATTGAAATCATTAAATTCCTTTGCAGCTTGACAAGTACAACCAGGAAGTTGAACTATAGCATCAAACTGTTTCCACATAGTGTTCAACTTGTGGTAATACTCAGCAACAGTTGAACCACCTTGTCTAACAGAATTAATCTTTTGATACAGATTAAAGATAACAGAACCATCTATCCTATCATAAGTTTCTTTTAAGTCAGTCCACACCTCAGTGGCCAACTTAGAAAAAACTTGTCCTAGATAAAGTTCCTCACTAACAGAATTAAGTAACCAAGAAAGCACCACAGAGTTACATCTATCCCATTGCCTTGCTAGAACATCATCAGTAGTAGACTTAACACATGTTCCATCTATAAAACCAATTTTATTCTTAGTTTCCAGAGCAAGTTTCATAGCATTAGACCACACAGAATAATTTTCAGTTCCTTTTAGTTTAATGCTAATAATAGTCAAACTAGATGTTTCACTAGGGTGCAAATACAAAGGGTCTCCTATATCCAGTTTACTAATCAGAGTTTCTGGTCCAGGACCTCCACCCTGATTAGGGATAATCACATCAGAATCACCCATGAATCAAAAACAGGTAAACAACTAAGACAATCAAGAACAAGAACAGATAATAGCAAAATAACACCTAGAGAGCGAAGCTGTGTCAGTGTTCAGATCATGGGTTCATCACTCATTGGTGCCCATGCAGATCTTAACACAGGAGCTCTTTATTAGCTAATATATATATATATATAGTAATAAGAGACAGATAAACACACAATATATCAACAGACAAACAAGTAACAATCAAGACACCAAATAGTTGGCACAAATCCAGTCCTCCTAACCCGGGCCTTTGCCCTAGACACAAGACAAGACAAGACAGGAACAATCTCACCAGAAACTCGTAGTCTGTAACCTTCACTTAGGGTTATAAGACCAGAGAGCAATAAGCACAGCGTCCCAGAACAAGCTCCAAATCAGACTGCAAGCTTCAGTCCAAGAGCTCACCAGATCAATACACCAGGGTAATCAACAACAGTTGACCACAGAAACCCTAGATCCAAAAAACAAACAATACAAATAATAATAGACAAGATCTATAAACAGATCAGATCTATTATAAGATATACCGGACACAGATCTATTATTTAGATCTGATCCAAGAACATGAAGACACAGATCTATTATTTAGATCTGATCTTCAAAAAACAAGAACAGCGGAAAATAACAAGAACAAGACCAGAATCAAGAGCCTAGGGCTCTGATACCATGTAGAAAACTTAGGGTTTGATAATATCACAACACACTGAACAAAGAATAAACTGAACAATCCACACAATAACACAAGAAATAGCGACAAAACAGGTGACTAAAAATATTATTAACCAACCCAAAGATTTGCCCCCCAAATACCCTAGAACTTGTTAAAACAACAAGTTCAAACAAATACAAAGTCCAGTGATTCTTCTGATGTAAAGATCAGACGAATCACTGAGAAATATGAAGAAAATACAAAGAAATAACGTAAACCTTACAATACAGATCAAAACCCTAATACAGAAGACCTAAGTGTGTGTGAGAGAGATGAATGAATCGTCAAGAAGCTTTACGAATGACAGACAGCTCCTTTTATAGCCAAACCCTACTCGTACACCTTCTGGGCTTCAGTAATGGGCCTGTGTAATAACCGAGCTGGACTTCTCAAACGGGCCAAACCTGAAACAATAATCTTGACCCACAGATGAATATTTTGTATAACAAAAAATAAAACAAGATTTTTACAAAAGACTTTTATTTATAAAAAACTTTATAAAAGAATTTATAACAAAAACAATATTTAATATTTGAATGAATATTGACATATTATTTTTAACATAAACAAATATAAATAATCGATCGTTCATAAATATAAATAAATGAATTAGACTCGTGGTCATCATTGTTCGCTTTATACTATATAATTTTTATCATATACGTTCCTTTATCAATAAATGAATATAAAGCCCATCACTTTATAGCCTAGTGACATTTGAGGGTGATATAATGATTAGGGACCAATTGGTCATTTAATTTGGTCCTTGGTTCCATTTTCAAAAGCAGTTTTTTTCTTAGATTTATTAGGTTATTGTTGTTTATGCAATATTGTCTAGTGAAGATGGTATAATCAGGTGGTTCTCTTAGTGACACAATAATACTCTAATTGTCCGTGAGTAATTCTAATTTGCAGTTGGAAAAAAATATATAAAACATATGGTTGTTTGGTCTAGTTAAGAGGTCTAATTTCAACATAAACATTTTAAAATTGGCCTCCAAAATCCATATAAATATTGAATTAAAAAGTGTGTCACAATCTTATACAACGGGCCCACAACTGGCAAATAACAATGTATTAATTTCTTTTTCCTTTTTCTTTTCTTTTATCTAAAATCACCGTCGGCAATTGTTTTCTATATAAACCGAAAAAGTGTTTCCAATACGTCGTCGTATTCTTCATTATCTGTACACAGTACACCCTAAGATCTTGCTCCATATAAGTACTGATACCACTCCCTCGTTAACTCACCATCACTTTCCCTCTCACTACATTTTCACTTAGTAGCTTAGCCCTAAAAATGGCTGTCGTCTCCTGCATTGTCTTCATTTTCTTCTCATTAGTCACCGGCGCGGTTGCCAAAATACCTGGCAACTTCGCCGGTGGCCCGTGGGAAGGTGCACATGCCACCTTCTACGGCGGAAGCGACGCCTCCGGCACTATGGGTATGTATGTCACAATTCAATAAACTAACAAAAAAAAATCATATAAAATACAGGCTAACCCACTTGATAGAGACATGTCCCTCTTAATAAGCTTGTTTATTAAACGAGCCATAGCCAAAACTTTAGTTAGCAAACTTATGTATTAGCTTATTCATATATATACCTTTATAATTTATTACGTAATATTTATTATATATGTAAAATAATTATGATACAAATTGTACTACTTTTGATAAAAGAATTAAATTTAAAAACATTAAGTATAAATAGATAAAAACTAATTAATAAATATTATTAGAGTTTGAAAACTTACTCAAGAGCCATACTTAAGTTTTAAAATTACAGCTACTAGCCAACCTTGGCATGTTTACACCCATAAATTTTAATAACAGTTTCATGTACATTTACAATACACATTCCTGAACCTTTCGGTTCTGGTATTGTGTACGATTTTTAAGGTTTTATATAGGGTGCTACTAAATGTATCCATACTATGATACTAATGTGTACGGTTATTACAGGTGGTGCTTGTGGGTACGGAAATCTATACAGCCAGGGCTACGGGGTGAACACCGCGGCGCTAAGCACTGCGTTGTTTAACAACGGGCTTAGTTGCGGCGCATGCTTTGAAATAAAGTGCGCCGATGACCCGCGGTGGTGTCACCCCGGTAGCCCGTCTATTATTGTCACGGCTACCAACTTCTGCCCGCCGAATTTCGCTCAACCTAGCGACAACGGCGGGTGGTGCAACCCGCCTCGCACGCACTTTGACCTCGCCATGCCTATGTTTCTTAAGATTGCTGAGTACCGTGCAGGCATTGTTCCTGTCTCCTACCGTAGGTATGTGTTCCTGATTTTTGGGAATTTGGCTAGAATGTTGTAGCGTACAACATTTATAGCGTCATGTACAAGTTCTGTTTTGATTCTAGTATTTGTTTATGTGCGTACGATTTTACTGAATTACCCGGGAATTTATTATGTTTGGATCTTACATGGATAAGTGGACTAGGATCGTAAATGAGCCGAGCTGAGCTTTTATTTTGGTAACGAAAGCTTAGCTTGTTCCAATATTTATTTATAAATAAGGAGTATAGAAGTTTTTTTATATAGAGTTAATTGCTAATTTAGTCCCTGAGGTTTGTCAAAAATTATCACTTTCATCCAAATCTTTTTTTTTTTGTTATTTTAGTCCATGTGGTTTCATTTTTTGTCATTTTAGTCCATGTGGACTAACAAGATTTGGATGAAAGTGACAATTTTTGACACCTCGGGGACTAAAATGACAAAAAATGAAATCACATGGACTAAATTGACAAGAAAAAAAAGATTTGGATGAAAGTAACAATTTTTGACAAACCTCAGGGACTAAATTGGCAATTAACTCTTTTATATAAGTTGTTTAACTTTGCTTACTTTGATCTCCTAATGAGCCGCTTTTGAGTAGCTCACAAGTCGTTCGACTTGTCAAGAATTTACTCTAAACGTTTAAAACTTGGACGTTACCCTAGTACTGATATGTATTCTCAAAATTTTACAAGCTATAACAAGCTAACCCTTTAATTTTACAATTTGTTATATTGATTTCTATATTTTTATGGCTTTGCATAAAACATGTGGCTCAAATCTAACGAATGACTTTCTGACAAAAGTACAACCATAGATGCTTAACGTACAAGTCAGATATGCACGTTAAAGTAAGACAAGCATACAGCTGGATTTTTAACCATATTTTAATTTTATGGTTGAATTTATTTCGCATGGGCAACACTAAAATAATGTTTAGGATTGTATTAAATGAAAGTAAAAATATTAAATGGTACGTCGTCGTTTGTAGACGTCCATGTGACATGCTAGCCATGTGATCTTTGTTAGGTTTTAGGTCCCACAGTAATTACCGTAGACACTAGCGCGTGATCTCTGGCAGTATGTTTACCGTTAGATTGGATTTGGTTAATCAAATCACAGCCGTTGGTTTCACTTGTTTGGTAGGGGCCATGGTCTTCAATGTAATTTGAAGATTGCCAAAACTGCGTCCCTACGTTAAATCAACTGTTCCTTGTAACATGCTAACATGTTCTTGTTACAGCCTTTTTAATTTTAATTTAATAATTTGATAAAGGGTATAATGTTTTTACTTTATTTTATTTTTTCATAATTTTACTTATGTTCTAATAATAACTATATTTATTTAATAATGCAGGGTACCATGTAGGAAATCTGGCGGGATTCGGTTCACTATCAACGGTTTCCGCTACTTCAACTTGGTTTTGATCAGTAACGTTGCGGGTGCAGGTGATATTCAAAAGGTGTGGATCAAAGGAACAAAAACCAATTGGATGAGCATGAGTCGTAACTGGGGACAAAACTGGCAATCAAATGCAGTTCTCATCGGTCAAGCACTCTCTTTTAGAGTCACTGCCAGTGACCGCCGCACGTCCACCTCATGGAACATTGCACCTGCCCATTGGCAATTCGGTCAAACCTTTACTGGAAAGAATTTCCGGGTATAAGGAGAAACCGAATTTCCTAATTTACCCTTTTCGGAAAATTGTTTTAGTTTTGTTGAGTGTTATTTGTGTTTAGTTTGGGTGGTGAGAGTTAATATGTGGAAAGTTGGAGGGGTAAAATTATCATGTTTGGAAACTTTTTGAGATGTCCAGACATTTAGGGTTTGTGTTTAAAGGGGGGCTGATGCGGCTGCAAAAAGAAGGGGCAGCCCACAGCAAATGCTGCTAGAGATTTTAGTCAAAAAGTGGTGTGTTTTCTTTTTAATTTACTTTTGTGTTTTGGTTTTTAGGAGTGAATTGTAACTAGGGTTTGAGGGTTTGTGTTACTACTACTACTACTAATTTACATCTTGTAAGTCAAGAGATGAGAACTACTTAATTATATTTGGTTTGCATTCATTGACGGCTTCATGAAATTTTCTTCGGTGTGGTTGGTAACGGACCAGATAAATAGAGAACCGAGTTAAAGAATAACGATAGATAAAAATTAAGTCTTCCATAGTGATTTTCGCTATGGAAGCTCCCAAGTCCCAACTACTAGCAAAATTGATCCAACATATCTTGTGTAATTTACATTGTTTTACAAGTATTAAGTGATGATGTATGTCTATCCATGTAAGATCATGGTGTGTTAACTAATTATCAAGTTCAGTGGATGGTTTTTTGTACTCTTGCTTTCGTTTTATATCATAGCCGCCATTCTAAAAAAACATTATCAAGTTTGGGCTAACTTATGGACAACTTTTGTTTATTTTTTTGTATTTTCTTTTGGCGTGTCTCACTTAGATGTTATAGTATTTTTTGTATAATATAAGAACGAATACAACAAAGTTCTCTTTTGCTTTATTAATAAAGGTATAAAAAATGAAAAGGGATGGAGATTAATTTAAAATTTTGAATTTAAATTCTTTTTACTTTTTTCTTTTGTAAAAAGATAGAAATTTGTGGCGCCATTATAAGGGAGGGAAATAGTTGAATTTTTCTCGGTGAAAGTTAACCATAGAAGTTGGGTTATGCTTTCTTTTTTTGAATTAAAGTGTACGTATAGGTAAAATTGTAGGCAACTAGCCCCATGTGGGGAGCTAAATCATATCTATTGACTATTGTGGAAGCCTACAAAAGGAAACATACATTTTTTTCTCAAACACATCTCAATAAATTTTAAAAACATAAACGGTTGAACCCAAAACCTAAATTTATCCAACATTGTATAAAGAGTTTGCAAATCATGTTTCTTTTTATATGTTGAGAACTAAATCCTAGTCACTTAATAAATGGATTATGCCATGAGCCTAACTACATGATTGTCACTCTAGTGTTCATTCCGTTGGTCTTTTAATAGATAGGAATTTTTTTTACCGAAGTCTAATTAAGTAAAATACAACTTAATTCATGTATATGTAAATTCAAAATTACATTCAATTATACCCAAATGGATTTAAACAAAAATGTTGAAATGGGTTTCATATACTTTATTGGATTGTCGGTCACTTTTACATAACACACCATTTAATCATTTATAGTGTCATGTCACAAGTTACAACTAAAATAAGCCTAGGGTGTGGGGTTTTTTTAGATCAAGAATCATTCGAGAGCAGCATCTTAACCTGGGAACATTGGTGTGGGTTTAATCTTGTGGGCATGGTCTGCTAGGTGTTTCCTGTTTTTTTGGTGACTATGCCTTTAGGTGTTGCAGTATTATTTGGTGGTTGTACTTGTACATGCTTGCTAGTGTAGTTGGTTAGCAGTTTGGTGATTCAATAAAAATCTTTTTGTTGGCCGTTATTAAAAAAAAAAGAAATAAGCCTATTGAAGGGGTAGGGTACCAGTTCTGGCGCGCAAGCGCACCCTACCTCACAGCGTCGTCTCCATAAATCCAACCGCGCCAACTCTTAGCCAAATCTGGCGATGGTCACCCGCGGAATATGGCAGCTGGCTACACCAAGGTGCAGCTCCCCTTGAGCCCCACTTGCTGCGCTACCTCCTATGTGTCAGACGTCACTTCAGCCAATCTTCTAGACAAAGCTAGCCGCCTGACACCCTCTGCCAGCAGGAAAAAAAGAGGTCCATGCAGTCCACCATAGCGCACCACGTGTACCGGTGGCAGGGGTCGCCCCTGACAGCCAATTACAGTGCGCCACGTGGACCAATGGCAGGGCGCCATTTCCACCTGGTTGGCTTTATGAAAACCATTGGTCCAAACCCAACTGGATGGGCTTCTGGAAGACAGGCCGAGTCCTTGGGTCCAAGCCCACCGCTCCTGAAATGGGCCGAAAGCTCCAAGCCCATGCACCCTCTGTTTGTCTGCTTTGTCCTTCGGTGTGTTATGATGCTCTAGGGACGACACAACATAGTTCGGTATGATTCCGTATACCTATTCATGTCCCCTCAAGTCCTAAAGTTGATTTAAACTTTTTAGGACTTTTTATGCTTCGTCCAACTAGATCATCCGGGACACGTAGATCCATTTTTAACCACAAGCACTTTTGACTGATAGGATGTCATTGACAATACTGAGACGTTTGTGGCCACACGATCGTGAAAGTTGTGTTCCACTTGCCCGTCTGACGTCATGAAGACGAAATGTCTTTTGACGAGTATAAATAGCTTATCAGTTTTACTTTTTCACTTTTACTTCCTTTTCCTTTAAACCAACATGGTAAACCAACATCCTTGATCCTAGGTGTTTAAGGAATATTACCTTATATGGTTAAGCCACCAAATCTTGTATTTAATTGTCTTAGAAAGAATAATGGGACATGACACTACATGGATGAGGTTCCAAGTGTCTAGTAGGAACAAAACATTAAACAAGGTGGTGATGATCATTTTTGGCTAGTAGATTTCATAAATCCTACTGTTGATCACTTGTTTCACCAAATATAGTTAAGTTTATAAAAGAACTAGTTAGTTCATCTAAGATGGAACAAAAAGAATATGTAGTGCTAATTATAAATATGTTAACTAGTTTCTTGTATTCCTGTACATATATATATGGGCCGAAATTATATATATATATATATTTATATACATATATGTCTGTGTCGTGTACACATATACACATATGTGTAAGCATGCTAGTTGAATAAATACTAGGCTTTATACATAAAAATCCATGATGCTTCCCATTATATTATAAAATAAATGGGCATCTATACATGATTTTGGAAAATCACTCGTAGTCATATAAATTTGTGTCACCAAGATTCGTTGATATGGGTGAAATTATACTCGTTCGGACATTGCTAGACTATCTCGGTGGACTTATGCATATAATAAGACATGATTAATGCATGGAAAAGTAAATGTTGACTAGAAAGTCTACGGATTTTGACCTGGCTAAGTGGCGGGTGTCACATTCTCCCCCTGTTGAGGAATTTTCGTCCGCGAAATTCGATGTGACCTATCTGATACCGGGGAATCCTTGAAGAGAGAGGGGTACTTTATCTTCATTTGGTCCTCGCGTTCCCAAGTGAACTCGGGTCCGCGTCGGGAATTCCACCGAACTTTAACGAGCTTAACTCGGCTACGTCTCAGCTTCTGGACTTTCCAGTCCATGACCTCGATGGGTTCTTCAATAAAATGAAGCTGATCGTCGATCTGGATTTCCTCGGGCGGAATGATCAACGATTCATCCGATAAGCACTTTTTGAGGTTCGACACATGAAACGTGTCATGAACTCCACTTAGCTTGTCGGGAAAATTAAGCTTATACGCGACTAGGCCAACTCTTGCCAAGATTTCAAATGGATCAATGTATCTTGGATTTAGCTTGCTGCGTCTACCGAAACGAGGTACTCCTTTCCAAGGAGAAAATTTCTGTAGGACCTTGTCGCCTACTCGAAATTCCAGAGGTTTCCTCCTTGTGTCGGCATAACTCTTCTGCCTATCCCGGGCAGCTTTCAATCGGTCCTTGATTTGAAAGATTTTGTCAGTCATCTCCTGGATAATCTTCGGGCCAGTCAAGTGCTTGTCCCCAATTTCTGCCCAACACAACGGCGATCGACACTTGCGTCCATAAAGAGCTTCAAACGGTGCGGCCTTGATGCTAGTGTGATAACTATTGTTGTATGAAAACTCAATTAGAAGTAGGTGGGCATCCCAATTACCTCCAAAGTCAATCACACGTGCACAAAGCATATCCTCAAGTGTCTGGATCGTTCTCTCGCTCTGTCCGTCAGTCTGGGGATGGTAAGCCGTACTCATGTCCAATCGAGTACCTAGGCCTTCGTTTAACGTCTGCCAGAACCTAGAAGTAAACCGACTATAACGATCCGAAATGATGGAGACTGGGATACCGTGTCTAGATACAACCTCCTTAATGTAGAGTTTTGCCAATTTATCAGTTCCCTTGATTGGCAAAAAGTGAGCAGATTTGGTCAATCGATCCACAATTACCCAAATTGCGGTGTGACCACTTGCCGTCCTTGGCAGCTTAGTTATAAAATCCATCGAAATCTGCTCCCACTTCCACACGGGTACCTCAGGTTGCTGTAACAAGCCGGAGGGTTTCTGGTACTCGGCTTTAACCATAGAGCACGTGAGGCACTTTAACACGTACATGGCAATACTACCTTTAATGTTAGGCCACCAACATAGTTCCTTCAAATCCTTGTACATCTTATCGGCTCCTGGGTCAACTGAATATCTTGACTTATGGGCCTCTTCGAGTACCAATTCCCTCAATCCACCAAACAATGGAGCCCAAATCCTATTAGCAAAATACAACGTTCTGTCGGTCCGGGGTTCCAATAGTCTAACCATGGCATGCAGAGCCTCCTCCTTGATGTTGACCTCCTTAAGAGCTTCCTGCTAAGCTTCACGAATGCGGTCTGTGAGGTTCGAATGGATCGTCAATCCTAGTGCGCGTGCACGTAGGGTTTGATGCGTTCCTTTCGACTTAAGGCATCCGCTACTACGTTTGCCTTTCCCGGGTGGTACTTAATCTCACAGTCGTAATAATTCAGCAATTCAACCCATCTTCTCTGCCTCATGTTCCAATCCTTCTGGTCGAAGATGTGTTGTAAGCTTTTGTGGTCTGTGAAGACAGTACACTTGGTTCCATACAAGTAGTGTCTCCAAATCTTGAGTGCAAAAACTATAGCTCCTAACTCCAAGTCATGCGTAGTGTAATTCTTCTCGTGAACCTTGAGTTGACGAGAGGCATACGCAATCACTTTGTCTCTTTGCATCAGCACACACCCTAGGCCCTGGTGTGAAACATCGCAATAGACCACAAAGTCATCCGTTCCTTCGGGCAAAGATAAAATAGGAGCGCTGCACAACCTTTGCTTCAACAACTGGAAGGCAGATTCTTGCTTCTCACCCCATTCAAACTTCTTATCCTTCTGAGTTAGAATGGTTAGAGATGGAGCTATCTTAGAGAAGTTCTCAATAAACTGTCGATAATATCCAGCGAGTCCTAAAATTGTCTCACTTTCGTTGGCGACTTGGGCGCTTCCCAATTCTTAATTGCCTCAATCTTTGCTGGATCGACATGAATACCTTTCTCGTTCACTACATGTCCAAGAAAGGGAACCTCGCGAATCCAAAATTCGCACTTGGAGAACTTAGCATATAACTTCTCATTCTTTAATAGCTCAAGGATCAACTTCAAATGCTGCTCATGCTCCTCTTGAGTTCGTGAATATATCAATATATCATCAATAAAAACAATCATGAACTTGTCCAAATACGGCTTGCAGACTCTATTCATCAAGTCCATGAATACTGCTGGCGCGTTGGTCAGTCCAAACGGCATCACCAGGAACTCATAATGACCATAACGCGTCCTAAAAGCCGTTTTAGGTATGCTTTCCTCTTGCACACGAACTTGATGATATCTAGACCTCAAATAAATCTTAGAGTAGTAGCCAGAGCCTTGCAGCTGATCAAACAGATCATCAATCCTGGGGAGAGGATAGCGGTTCTTAATAGTGAGCTTGTTCAGTTCACGGTAGTCTATACACATCCGGAAGGATCCATCTTTCTTCTTCAGGAACAACACAGGTGCACCCCACGGAGAGAAACTCGGGCGAATAAAACCATTGTCCAACAACTCCTGCAATTGGCTCGAAAGCTCTTGCATCTCTGATGGCGCTAGACGATACGGCGAACGGGCGATAGGTGCAGCTTCGAGAGCTAAATCAATACGGAACTCCACCTGTCTCGGAGGCGGCAATCCTGGCAACTCTTCAAGAAAGACCTCCGGAAAATCTCTCACGACAGGGATGTCCTCGATCTTCAGCTCCTTCGACTTCTTCTCCGTCACGTGTGCTAGAAATGCACAGTAGCCCTTGAGAAGGCACTTCTCTGCTTTCATGCAAGATATAATCCGTACAGTGGCTCGGCTGTTCTCTCCTTTGACCGAGAGAACTTCACCACTGGGAAGGGGAATACGGACAATCTTTTCTCGGCATACGATTTCCGCATGGTTCTTCGACAACCAATCCATGCCAACAACCACATCGAAACTTCCCAACTCGATGGGCAGTAAGTCGATAGGAAACTCTCGATCTCCCAAGTTTAAGGTACATCCTTCAACGACTTCTTCCGACTCAATAACCTTACCGTTGGCCAATTCTATAGAGTAATGTGTGCCTAACTTACTAGATTCTACCCCAAGACTCTTTCTAAAGTGGGTTGACACAAAACTTAAATCGGCACCGGTATCGAAAAGTACGGAAGCATAAGCGTTGTTAACGAGGAACGTACTGGTAACAACATTAGGATCCTCACGAGCTTCACCAGCTCCAATCACAAAAGCTCTACCGCGAGCTTGGTTCCTCAACTTCGGGCATTCCTTCTTGAAGTGATCCGCAGAACCACACTCAAAGCATCCTGGTTTCCCGGGAGGGTAACCAGCAGCCTTAGCACGACAGATGGAAGTCTGATGCCCGATCCTCTTGCAGTAGTCACAACGAATGCTGTCACATGACTCGACATGATGATAGTTACACTTGTTGCAAAGTGGATGCGGTCCACTATACTTCTTGCGGGGATCGGCCGCAACAGTAATGGTTGCAACAAATGCCTGGACCGTCTCGGGTTTCTTATTAGACCGATTTCCACCTTTTCTACCCTTCTTGGTATCCGACCACTTTCTTTTGTCACCCACGGTTCCTTTCTTCTCAACCTTCTTCTTAAGCAATGCGCCCATACGCACTGCGTCATCCGCAAGACTATGAGCGAGGGTGACGGCTCCTTGAATGGTGGTGGGTTCAACAGCAGTTACCATACTGCGAATCTTAGGGGAGAGTCCCCATATGTACCTTTCAACCCGTTTGTATTCCAGAGTAACCATGTGGGGTACCAGATGTGACAGCTCATGAAAACGAGTAGTGTAGGCGGCAACCTCCGCTCCAGACATCGTTAGATTCCATAACTCTGAATCAAGATTCTGCAACTCACTACGGGGGCAGTACTTCTCCATCAGCATGGACTTCAAATCGCTCCACAAGAGACCATACGCGGCATCTCTACCCAGAGTCTAAACTTGCAGGTTCCACCAAGTCAACGCCTCATCCTGGAAGGTGCAGGTAGAGTACTTGACTCTCTGGTTTTCAGCACAACCGCTGATATCCAGAACTGATTCCATTTTCTCGATCCAACGACAAATACCGATCGCTCCCTCCATCCCACGAAAACTCCATGGTTTACAATCCATGAAAGTCTTGTAGGAACAGCCATGAACCATGTTCTCACCGTCTGTGTCATAGATAATGAGGCATCATCAATAACAGTAGTGATCACAAGGCCATAGGGAGCATAGCGAATCGATATTTTACCAGTGTCGTGGTCACTTGTCCTTCGCCTGCCATTTCCGCCAGATCCACCACTGGAGTCTGTGCGGTTAGCGTCGTGCTGCGCAATGGCTTGCGCAATCACGCGGGCTAGCTCTTTGGACGTGGTTGGGAATGTGTTGTCCTTGGTATTGCGGGTGTTCTTTCGGGGCGGCATGACTTCTTGCATCAGAAATAAAAAGAACGAGACACATATTTTTCGAAAATATTGTCAATCATATGCGCTCGAATGAACAACCATGAACATCACAATACCCGTGACAAGCGTTTTCACACAACCGCTGAATATATAATAGCAATGCATACTCATATATATCATAACATATAACAAGAATTCCTAACTAAAACATGGCATAAACAAATAATAATAAAGAGACATAAATAAAGCATAACATCGTCATTTCATTAGTTCATTTAGTTTTTATTACATCAGTTTGTGATAATGATACAAAATATGTAGAATACTACAACCCAAACCATACAATGAAATGACCCAAAAGATACTACCATAGGTTAGGTTAGGTTAGATAACTAAAGCTACAACTACCACAGCTACAACCTAATTACTGAGGAGGTAGGGAAATGCAGCAGCTAAAGGGGAAACGACAGCCCTCATACTACGGTCTATCTCATCTAAACGATGCTCAAGTATGTCCACACGCCTCCATGCCTCGACTCGCCCACGCTCAGCCTCCATGCGCTCACGCTCGGCCACCATACGTCCTCGCTTGGCGTCATCCAGTCGTGCTTTTAGGCTAGTAAGGTGCTCAATGATAACGGCCCTCGTAAATCCCTCAGCATGAGCATCGGCCTTTAGTCCATCCGCTCGCTCGTATAGATCGCTGATGATACGATCATGCATACCTACCATGCCACGCACTGTGTGAAGGGAACAGCTCATGGGTAAGGTACCAAGAGGACCAGGTGCAGGAGGGTCAGCAGGGGGCTGGGAGGACTCAACACCATTAGCAGAGACAAAGATGTCGTTGTCGGAATCCTCATCGCTATGAGCCAAGTAGCCTGCTACAGTAGGTAGGAAGGTCCGCTTGCGGGCCTGGGACCTCCTAAGCAGCTTCTTCCGAGGGGGCTCGGAAGATTCAGTAGCATGGCTAGGCTGGGCTGGTGCCACAGGCTCCACGGGTTGGGGCATGCACACACGCTTCCTGGCGGTGCATATAGTGCGCATATCACCAAGAAACGGACGATGAGAGTGGGAAGATTCCGGCACATCGGCGGGCGGCTCCACTACACGTGGAAGCACAGCTGGCGGCTCCACAGCCACAAGGGTTGGGACAGCGGTATCCGCAGCATCGCCCTGAGCCATATTTACGGGAATGTCAGGCTCATCATCCGACACGACGGGGTCAAGCTGCGCGTCATCTCCCACAATGTCCACATCGTAATCCTCCTCGGGCTCCGAATCCGCGAAATAGCCATCGATGTCGCTATCACTAGAAGTCTCGGGGACTACAGAGGAATCATCCTCTAAATCCGAAAGGACAATCACATAAGTAGGGGTAGCCATGATCCTGTCAAAATCCAAAGTACACATATATACATCGATAAGCGTTAAGAACTCATGTGCTATACTCGCGTGAATGCAATGTAGAAAAAGGGCATGAAACTTGGGCAGTGCATTGTGATGAAAACATTTTTAATGCAAGAAAAACTTTCCGTTTGAAAATTGTTGTAGTTATAGTTTAGTTTTTAGAGAAAACTAGTTCGCTATAAACTTGAGCTCTGATACCAATCTGTCACACCCCGCCTAGGCGGAAACACGAGGTGTAACCACGAAAGGTTTTCAAGCACAAGATATGAGCAAACATTCATATTTATTTATTTATAAAAGTATCAAACGTGTTCAATGACAACAAGTTTCACAAGATACAGTTTAAAACCCTTAGCGGGGTCAAAAGTTTTAATGACACGATATGTGGTGGTTGTGAATGTAACCCAATCATATCCCAAGTTCCATCCATGATTTTAGTTACCTGAAAAACATGCATAATAACTTTGCCAACAAAATGTTGGTAAGTTCACGGGTTTTTGTAAAATGTAAATTTTAATGAATTCCTTGAATGACCCATCATTGCCTAGCTAGGAGCAATGATGATAAACCATCATGAGTTCATAACCAAACCTCGACGAGTGGTGCCTCGCACATTGCATAACAGTGCAATGAATCGTCATATAAGAAATGCAAGCACTCTCATATATCATAAACCGGTTAGAGCGACTAACCGAGAGTGGGGGTGTCAACCCAGTAGATGTATTCATGCGTTTCTAGGCAAAATCCATAGTTAATGGTTATGATAAACTAATATACGAGGGCTTTAGCGAGTACTCTTATACACATCGTCTCATGTACACCGGTCGGCTAGGAATTCATTCTAAAAATGAGTAAATGATACATGCTTTTTCCCAAAACATAAAACAGTAAAAAGGGGCCGTGAGAACTCACCTCAAGTCCGCGTGTAGTCTAGCAAAAGAGTATGTCCGAAACTAGGTATCTCGACCTATATGTCCCATATACATACATGGTACCTTAGATTCATGTAAACATAATCCATGGTACTCGTGGTTCACCCAATCTCTAGTGGTATAATCGTTTAGGCATTCTTGGTGACAGTTTAGTTGCTCGAAAATAGTAATCTTTATATGAAAATAGGTTCTAGTTTCTAACATATGTTTTCCAATATAAAACATGTGTTCTTACTTTAAAAATGAGTTATATTATGTTCAAATACACTTAGTCTTTACCTTATACACAAGCATCATATACACATGTATTCACACCTACATATGCGTGCATCTATAGTTATATCTATATGTGTATTTCCACACATAACCATAGGTAGGGATGTCTATGGGGTCTACACTTGTACATACATACCCATATACATATGCATCTTGGTAGTCCATACACATTACTATCTATACTTATGAGTTTGTTTTACACATACATATACATTATGTATATACACACGCGTATGTATGTATGCACACACATGGGTTTTGCTTTCATTACTAATGTAAAATAACATGATAACTTAGGTTCTTACTTGTCTAAACATATACATACATGCCACGCATACACATACATGTGTATGTATATTCACGCATACATATATACATTTGTAATTATCTATGGTGATATTTTATTATAAATGATAAACTATGAGCTAAGGTGAACCATGTGATAATTAAACAAAGTAAAGAAGTAACTATGTTAAGGTTTATACCTCCTAGTGGATCCAAGATAGAAGGCAAAATGCTAGAACTCCTTGGTTGCTCCTAGAACTTGTGGGATGTGTGTGTGTGTCGAGTAGAGTGAGGGAGCAAGGGAGGTTTGTGGTGTGGTGAAATGCTTACCCAAGGCCTCCTTATATAGAGGTGGAGATGAGAAGGTGTTAGGAAGGTGTTTAACACTTTGGGTAAGTCAACATCTATGGATTATGGTGATTAAGAGAATCCTTCCTTATTTGGCTAGTAATCTACCTTGTCTCATATCTTAATGACATATCTAAAGTCTAAATCATGTCATGGATGGTGACTTATCTTATGTTGGTGTTGGATAGATTCTAAGCATTATTGACATTTCATGAAGTCAACTTATGGAACTAATCAACACATGTTAATATAGAGTTTGACTTGGATTAAAAAAACGATTGGAGGGACACTAGGGGGGACGGTTTGGGAAAGAAACAAGAAGGAGATGTGCTTCCTAAATGTGGTAATGATCTTTCCTAATTCTAAGTTAATTAAGGAATCTTACTAGGTTTAGTAAATGATCTTACTTTGTTCCCAATCTTGCAAGCAAATCAGAAGTCTTAAATCATATCTCCAAGTTGCCCAATCATTATGATGATGCTTAACAAGATTTGAGCTAATGTGACAACACATTGAGATTTCTAGAGACTTAAATAAACATGTGGTGAATTAGAAAAAAAAAAAGATTAATATGATATGGGGGGATACCTTCGGCCGAAAAAAAAGAAAAGAAAAAGAGAGTGGACACTTAACCAATATGGTAAACCAACATCCTTGATCCTAGGTGTTTAAGGAATATTACCTTATATGGTTAAGCCACCAAATCTTGTATTTAATTGTCTTAGAAAGAATAATGGGACATGACACTACATTGATGATGTTCCAAGTGTCTAGTAGGAACAAAACATTAAACAAGATGGTGGTGATCATTTTTGGCTAATAGATTTCATAAATCCTAGTGTTGATCACTTGTTTCACCAAATATAGTTAAGTTTATAAAAGAACTAGTTAGTTCATTTAAGATGGAACAAAAAGAATATGTAGTGCTAATTATAGATATGTTAACTAGTTTCTTGTATTCCTGTACATATATATATATATATGGGCCGAAATTATATATATACATATATGTGTGTGTCGTGTACATATACACATATGTGTAAGCATGCTAGTTGAATAAATACTAGGCTTTATACATATAAATCCATGATGTTTCCCATTGTATTATAAAATAAATGGGCATCTATACATGATTTTGGAAAATCACTCGTAATCATATAAATTTGTGTCACCAAGATTCGTTGATATGGGTGAAATTATACTCGTTCGGACATTGCTAGACTATCTCGGGGGACTTATGCATATAATAAGACATGATTAATGCATGGAAAAGTAAATGTTGACTAGAAAGTGTATGGATTTTGACCTGGCTAAGTGGCGGGTGTCACAAGTATGCCTTTGATAAAGCAAGTGGAGAAAACCCAGTTTCCCATTCATCATTTGAACACTCCTGGGGCTGGTAGTAGCAATCTCAGGGATAAAGGTGAGACAACCAAGCCTCCTCCTGAAAATCCCAAGGGTAAGGATGGAACAGGAGGTTCGGTTACCGGTGAGGATGCTACGGATCAGAGTGGGACAGGGAGCTCTAGAAAGACGATCTTAGAAGATGCTCTGGATCATTCAGTTGATGATGCTACTGTGGAAAATGATTCTTTGAATTTGAAGAGGAGGGGCCGGAAGGAGAGAAAAGCCCAAGTTATCGGGGAGGGTGTAAGAACTCCAAAGAAATCTAAGATTTTAAAATATTCAAGTGCTTCAGTCGGTCATCTTTTCTCCAAAGCCCAAGTTTTAGAAAATATTGATATGTAGTTAACTGGGGTCGATCTTCCTGCAACCGGGGTCCGGTGGTTATTGAAGATAGCCCCGAAACAGGTCATGAAGGAGGTTTAAGGAGAAGATTGTAGAGGAACACGATCCATTTTCCGATCTTGGTAGCCTTGTCGGCGGAGGCTCGACTATTAAGTTGCTTGAGGGCCCAAAAAAGACAACTGGTAAGTATATCAACCCTACCTCCCTTCTTTTTCAAACTGATGTAGGGAACGAGCATGGTGATTCATAGTTCCCTCATTGGTTTGAAACTGAAGCCATGACTCTTTTTCATTGGTTTTTCCTTATACCTCTTTAATGTCTTCATACATATCATATCATCTTCTTGTTTTTTTCTTTTTTACTGCAAATTGTTCATTAGAATGATATATGTTTTATATTGTGATATGACAATAGAATTTTAAGGTGTGCATGTAAAATTAGTCCTCTTTAACAAAATTTTGTGACAACTACACCATGTTAGTATGTTTTATGAATGACTTATCGTATGTGATTTCAATTTGTTTGAAACTAGGACATATGTGCTCATATGCCAAAGCCAAACTATATAAACTAGCACTTTACTCGCCCGATGGGCGTGAATATTGTCATTATGTTAGCACTCCATCAAATCATGTTGACAACAAAGATCATTTTGCTTAAATAAAAATGAAAAAAAAAAACCACAAAAACATAGTAAATTGTTTGGTTGGTCCATAAAAAATTGTTTGATCAAACATTAAATCATGTTTTAAGATTGGGGTTATGAGGGTGTTTGGATGTCAGTTTTAAATGTGAATATATCATTACTATAAAACCAAGTAAAAAACGTGCTTTGATAACCTATTTTTGCTTGTGATTATTTAAAGTGAAAAAATTGTTGATACTAATTGCAAACATGTAACAATATTAACTAGTAAATAAGACATTAAGCAGAAAAGCTCAAATCCAAACACTACCTTAGGCATTTCATTTCATTAAGTAACAACACAGTCAATTACAATGATTTCAAATCGTATAGTTATACTATACACAATAGGTTCACTAGACATTGTGTAAAACATCATTAAGTAACAACACAGTCAATAATGATTTCAAATCGCATAGTTATACTATACACAATAGGTTCACTAGACATTGTGTAGGTTTTAGTTATAAAGCAACTATCGTTTCATATAAACTTAAATCTCGATAACGTTTTAGTAAAAATCTTACATTTTCATTAGTAAAAAACATTAAGTTTTTTACACTATTGAACTACTTTTTAACTTACTAAACCTTCATACTCCATGAATTTTAAACGGTTATAATTTTTCATACGTTAGTACTGTTTGTTAAGAAAAACTACATCATAAAAACCAACATTTTATTCTTTATAATTTGAGTATAGTATTGCTATATTTTTAAATTAAAAATATCGATGTGTTACGTGATTAACAATATCTAGGCGTGTGTAAATCCCAAAATTATACCCAATATCAAGTAATCTTTACCAAAGGCGGAAACAATGATAAAGATGATTCAAGAAATATGAACGATTTATGAAAATGATAATCTTCAATAGCATACGGTGTAACTTACCGTCTGATACTAGAGAGAATTCTATTAGTGAAAAATAAACCGCTAGTTACAAATGAACCACAAAATAACTTTAAATATGTGGAAGGTTTCCCAAGTGGGCCAACATGGCCTAAGCCCTTCCACAGCCCAATCCACTAGCTAAAGCCCAAACTACTAATAAACTGAAAACTAATAACTGAGAACTACTATACTATCCGAGAACTAATACTAAACATAAACCTATAATAATATGGACCCAACAATCTCCCCCTAGGTTTATGCTTTATCTTCAACTCGAACATCTCTTTTCTTCTTCTTTGATGGCTGCAACACAACATGAGGATTTGCAACAGCATGTCCAAACAATTTGGTTTCAAGTCTGCTCTTCTGTCCTGCCCACAACTTCATCTTGATGATAACCGCCACTGCACTGGTAAACGCCTTTGCACACCGTTCATATTCTTCAGTAGCTTTTATCTGATTCTCTGCCAGCACTTGAATATCTTTCTCAGCAAATCTCATCAAATCCGTAGGATCACAAATACGATACTCAACATTGTCACATGTAATCACTGCATCACCATTAAATGAATCATATACCCAAAACTGAAAACCTGCAAGAGTAATATCTGTCAAATCTCTAGCCACTGGAATAGTCGTTTCTTTCTTTGTTGCTGGCCACATCACTGTCTTCATTTTATCTCCAGTGCGATGATCATACACACTTCCATATGTTCTAATCCACGACTCTGCAGTTTTCATATCTTTAAAATTACGTCGAGCATTGTCTTCCAACCATCTGTATAGTGAAAACCCTTTTCTTGTTTGGGTAATTAACTCTTCACGATAGGGAGCCTTCATTAACTCAGCCAGATCCACCTTTGTCCATGTCTCAAAGTCTGATCTTTTGCTATAATACTCAACTCTCCCATTATTTCTTTTGACAAGCCATTTGTCTTTCTCCTCACTGAACATCCAACTCTTTATTCCTGATCTATCACCATACAAGTCAAACCGATCCTTTCCTGTATCCACCATAAATCTGTCCGGTTGACGTTGATTCAGTGAGTCTTCTTTTGCCTTATTTGGAATCACAATTCTTCTTCTAGGAATCACCTTCTTCTTGCTTCGATTCGGTCTCAATTCATTGGCAAAATACTTTCTCAAACCTTCAGCAGCTATTGCATCAGAGTCTTCAAAATCACTACCAATTTCATCTTCTAGTGTGACCTCTTCGTGTCTTGCCGAATCTAACTCTACATCTTCAACAACTTGATTAACGACAGGGGTACTCTTTTCTTTGAATTCTGATCCAAATCTGTTTTCCAGCTTCTGAGCCAAATCTGTGACAACTGCTACCACATTTCCCATATTTGCTTGAAGTTCTTTGATCAGTTTGTCCTTTTCTTTAACAGATTCTTCAAGATCAATGATTCTGATATCTTTAAAAATTTGTTCCTGTTCCAACATAATCACTCTTCTTTTCAAATCCAAAACATCAACGTCTTCAACTTCATCCACTAAGTCCTCGAGCATAACGAACTTTCCTCTTAACTCATCACCCGAAAGACTTCCATCGGCTCCACTTGAACTTTCTGGTGCTGTATGAACAAATGAAACAAACGGATTTTCAGATAATACATTTACATTCGTTACCTGAGGCTCAATTTCTTCCACTTCCCCTGCACTTGACTTGCTTCTAGTATCAACATCAATTATTTTCTCAGACTTATTAGTATCATGTTCAGTTATCTTGGGCACATCAACTGACACTTCTTCAGTAGATTGGTTCATCATAGATTCATTTATAAACACACCTGGCCTTGGATCTTTTCTTCTTCTCTTCAACGGTCTTTCTGGCTCAGGATTAATCACATCATCTTCAGTAGACACATTGACTGGTGTGAGAGGAGGATTCTCAACAGCAGTCTTTGCCTTCTCTAACAGCTCACTCAGCACTTCAGACGACAATACAGAATTATCAATAACAAGTGTTTCTGTTATCGCTGTTTGTTGTTCCAACTCAGGTTGATCTTGTTCTTTCTCTTCATTCACTTTATCAATCATACATGCTTTTGACAAGTCATACAGTTCATCATCCGACAAGTCAATATTTTCAATAACAGTTTCCTCCCCAGAACCTACAGGTGGGTCTATAATCTGCACATCATGATCTTCAGCAATTATCGCATTCATACATCTTTCAGGTTCTGTTTCTGGCAAAGCAACTTCTGAAAATTGGCCAAACTTTTCAAGAGGAATACTATATCTATACAATTCTTTAGCTTCTTTTCTCTTTTGACACATTAATCCAAACACATTAGGACCCATCATCTTCGCATCAAAGTTGTCATCAGTTTTCTCCAAATCTTTATACTTGGCATCCAAGATCATCTGAATAAACCTTGGATACATCATGAACAAATTCTTCTTTACCCCTTTCAAGTTTCCCAACATTTCTTCAAACACATATTTTGAGTAGTTGTAATTTTTGTTCATAACAAGAGCTGTAACACCGGATGCTTGTCTTTTGTTTAAAGAGTCCCCACTACCTTTGTTCCCAGAGATACACATAAGGTATACATGCACCAAAAGTCTCCAATATGGATGCATGAGCTTCTTTTGCACTGTCGGATAATCCCCTTCATAACTCATTCTTCGTAAAACGCTTTTAACATCTTCATCAGAATGGGAGACTGGATAGTCTGGTTCGTCTCCAAATAACAAAACTTCTCTAATAATTTGCTCTGACACGACCACTTCCTTATTCTGAATTGTTGAAGTAATCACTTTAACGCCATCCTTCTTACTGAATTTAGCATTTCCCCAGAAGTCTTCAATCCACGATTTACACACTGGTGGATTTTCTCTAACTGCATGTGCTATTTTGCACGAGTTCAAACCAACGATCATAGAGTAAAATAGCTCTTTGTGCTTCGCGGGAGGATCCAGCAAGTATCCAGCAATATTATGTTCATTCACAAATCCGGTCTTTGGTTCTCTCTTTGCTTTTCCGTTTTCAGCAACCGCATCACCTGTATCAACATTGTTATCCATATCTGCACAAAACCGAGCAAGTAAGAACGTAACTTGGATCTAGACAACCTGAGTATTTAATCAAAAACATGAACAACCAAGTATCGGCCAAGTTCAATTAAAACACATATTAAAATTTTAATTTTGAACAATATGAGTTTTGAAAAAACAAAATGACATTAACAATCAATATAGTTCTCGGAAAACTAAGTTTTCGATTTTTAAAAAAAAAAAACTAGCTCTCGAAATTGACTTGTCAATCCAAAAACTCAATTTTTAATATCCAAAAATCTATTCACAATATGGGTTTCCAGATTTCCTTTTCCCTTTCGAAATCTGAGCTCTAAATTACAATCACCATCATCACCAACACTTGCCATCATCCTTCGAAAAACTGCCATCGCCTCCTAGCCCGGAAACCCTGTACACCGCCGCTATCATCATCATCATCAACCACCAACATATCCACCATCTAAAAAACACCAAAAGATCTACCCAAAAAAATATATATATTTTCCGAAAATTTTGCTCTTATCCATCATCATCACCATCACGAACCACCTCCTTCTACGATTCAGAACTCCCCTTCATCGGTCATCATCATCATCCTCTCACCACAACCATGCTCCATTGTTCACCACCATCATCATCGCTATCCTAACCATCAAAACAGCAAAACAACAAAACCCATCACCAATCGCAATCATAACCACCACACGCCGCCACCGATTCCAACCCTGTCTGCCGCCGTCACACCCAAACGACCCCCAAATAACCACTGTCCGTCACCGTTGTAACAGTATCCACAACTCTGTTCATCTTCTTAGAAACGCCATAATCTAACACCACGCGCCGCCGTCAAACGACTATGAAACTCAACACTCCATCTCCGTTAAACAAGAACCTTCAAATAATTAATCCTGAACCAAAACTCTAAATATTTTCACAATTAAAAACAATAGAATGTTTACCTGGGTTAATACTCGATTGATGATGAAGAAAATAAAAACAGAGTGTTTGTTATGAAGAGGATAACAGGAATGGTTGGGGTTTTCGGTTTGGAAGAGGTTTAAACAAGATGGATGAGAACAAGAAGGTTTTATTTCAAATCTTTTGGTGATAATGAGAATGAAACCGAGATCTCATATTTTATCCTTTTTTTTTTAAATTAAGGACAAGATAGAGAGAGAGATAGGTTTCAGCCTTTTGAGAATGAAAATCAAGAACACGATTTCCCTTTTTTTTTTTTTAATTTTTATGATTTTTTTTTTTAACCGAGATTTGTGTGGGTCTATTTGAAAACCTTTGTAGAACCAAAAGCCCAATTAGTGTTTCTCTTAAAATGGTTATAATTATCATTATTATTGTTGTTATTATTTTCATTTATAAAATAGATCATATGTACATTAAAACAGTCAAAACAATTTATACAAGAATTGCTTACGGGATCAAATCACTGTGACTCGGGCTGACTACACTTATTAGCACTGACTTAATTTAGTTGGTCTGAGCGATTGCCAATATCTGATCCACTTAAACCCTTATGCCTCCGACCTTATTGTATAACCACCCGTGATATTTAACTTATCATGTTTTAGTATATTATTTATGAGCACTCAACAAGTCACAACCATATCCTAGTGTTATATGTAGTACCAGCTATCAAGCAAGTAGTTTCCCTACCACATATTTCACAGTGTCTGCTCTAACATCTGAGATCTGAACTGGGATTTGATTGAGAAAAGAAAAGAATAGATCTTTTATCAGAGGTGGATATAATGTACAAATCTAATGATTTCTTGACGATTTCAAAAGATATAGGTTTTCGGGGTTTTGGACACTAAAGGGTCTCTTTTAATGTGCACATTGGCCTCTTTTTGGATACATATGATCTCTTTTGTGTTTTGTTTCATTAAAAGCCTTTGGCCTTTTGCATGGACACATTTGGTCTCTTTTGATCTACAGCACGGTACGTACAGGTCTTTGCTTACGCAAAACAGAGTAAATACCGGAGTTGTTCAGAACAGATCTCAGACCTAGAACACAGTGTGTATCGGGACATCACACTAGCAGTCAAATAGCTAAGCACTAACTCTAAGTGATGCTCCTTACTGAGGTCATACTTTATCTTCAAGTGCATCACATGTAAACTTATTTTTACAGTCACGAGAACAGGGCCTATTGACATATCACTTTCAGAGCCTAACCGTTTCAGTTCTGGCCTTACATGAGTCTGCCTTACTCACTAGTGAAAATTCTTATCACTTCCCGTATGACGCAGCAATTCAGCAGATAATAAATAGAAAGCAGAAAATAATTCTCCCCCTAAATTTGTGCATTGGGAGAATTAATGGACAAATTTATGTACAGAACAATCAATATTTTTTTTTTATTTTTTTTTATTATTTTTTTTTAAGAAATAACCATTTTAGTCATTGAAACGAATGACTCTCAGAAGAGCCACAAGATCATTGAATCGGGCTCGGCTCACTGGCTTTGTGAACAAATCCGCCACATTGTTATCTGTGTGGATTTGCTCCATGGTGATTAGCTGTTGGTTGTAGGAATCCCTAATAAAGTGAATTTTAATAGGGATATGTTTGGTTTTTGAAAAATAGACTGGATTTTTTACGATTTGAATTGCAGCATCATTATCACAGTAAATAGGAGTTTCACGAAATTCCAAACCGTAATCCAGCAATTGATGTTGCATCCAGATGACCTGAGAGCAGCATGCAGAAGCAGCAACATATTCCGCCTCAGCAGTGGACATGGAAACTGTCTGTTGCTTTTTGCATTGCCAAGAGATAAGCCTGTCCCCAAGATACTGACATCCAGCAGTGGTGGATTTCCTGTCAATATCACAACCTCCAAAGTTGCTGTCAGAAAATGCATATAATTCAAAAGGAGAATCTCTAGGATACCAAAGGCCAAGCCTAGGTTTCCCTTTAAGGTACCTAAAGATTCTTTTAACAGCAATAAGATGAGAAAGTTTAGGATTAGCCTGATATCGAGCGCATTGACACACAGCAAACATGATGTCAGGTCTACTGGCGGTCAAGTACATCAGAGATCCGATCATGGACCGATAAAAAGTCTGGTCAACAGCTTCCCCTTCAGAATCAGAGGACAATACCGGACGTTCAGCCATAGGCGTATCAGCACTTCGACATTCTGTAAACTGAAACTTGGTTAACACATCATCCACGTATTTCCCTTGATGGATAAGAATTCCCGTGTTGTCCTGTTTAACTTGCAAGCCTAAAAAGAACGTCATCTCTCCCAAAGAACTCATTTCAAACTTCTTTCGCATCACTTCTTCAAACTCCTCACACAACTCTTCACTTGTGGATCCGAAAATAATATCATCCACATAAATTTGAACCAGAATCTGATGCTCCCCCACTCTTTTGTTTGATCAATGACACCACGAACATAATCATGAGCCAGAAGATGTTCAGTCAAAGTGGCATACCATGCTCGAGGTGCCTGATGTAGTCCATACAAAGCTTTGTCCAGCTTATAAACATGATCCGGGTTCTTGGCATCCACAAACCCCGGAGGCTGACTGACATAAATCTCCTGCTTAATTTCCCCATATAGGAAAGCAGTCTTCACGTCCATTTGATAGACAGTGAAACCCTTGAAGGAAGCGTATGCCAAGAAAAGTCTAATTGCTTCTAGTCTCGCAACTGGAGCATACACCTCATCGTAATCTAGCCCCTCTATCTGTCTAAATCCCTGTACTACCAACCGAGCTTTGTTTCGAACAATAACCCCACTACCATCCTTCTTGTTTCTAAATACCCATCTTGTACCCAATGCTTTCTTTCCTGGAGGAAGTTCTACCAGCTCCCAGACTTTTAATTTTGTGAACTGGTTCAACTCCTCTTGCATTGCATCCACCCAACTTGATTCTCTTAAAGCCATTGTAATGTGCTTTGGCTCAATTTGAGAAATGAAGCATGAATACAAACATCTGTTAATATCACCTGTTCGACTTCTTGTCAGAATTCCTGCATTGATTGGTCCAATTACTTGGTCAACAGGATGGTTTATTTGAACAGGTGCTGGTACAGGAGCATCGGGAACGATCTCGGCAGGGGATAAATTCGTCAGATTTTCTTGGTTTTCGTCAGCAGCAATCTCGGGACCTACAGCTTCATTTACAATCTCTTGTGTTGTATCATCGGGAACGGTAGTTGGAGTGACAATACTTTCTTCAGGAATCTGATCTTGAAGAGATGATCCAAGTAGATCTGGAGTAGATACTCCTGCATCTGATGGTTGAGTATGATTTTCACCAATGGAATTTGACGACACATGCGTGGTATCATCTGAAGTTGTGACTAGGGTGATCGGGTTAGAACTTTGAGATGGTAGAATTTCTTCATCAACAATCACTGGAGGTACTGCCACCTGTGTAGAGATTGAAGATGAACTAGATACTAGGGGATCTTGTGACAATTGATCTGCACAATCAGAAAACAAATTAAAAGATTTGAACAAAGTAGCGTAATCATAAACCCAGTTTGGTCCTTGGCCTGCATCAGTTGGATTCTCTTCGAGCCACTCCACATCATATGATTCGATGACTTCTTTGGTACTTTTTCTGTAAACTCTGTAAGCTGTCTTCTTGGCATACCCAACAAAATAGCATTCATCTCCCTTGGCATCAAACTTGGAAGTAGACTCTTGATGCAACAGAGTGCAAGGACAACCAAAGGTTCTGAAATGTTTTACTGTAGGCCGTTCTCCATATAGAATCTCGTATGGAGTTTTCATCTGAGCTTTGTTGAGCAACACCCGATTTTGGACATAACATGCGGTATTCACGGCTTCAGCCCAGAAAAATGTTGGTAACTGGGAATCAACTAGCATTGTACGTGCAGCCTCAATCAGTGTTCGATTTCTTCGTTCAGCAACTCCATTTTGTTGTGGAGTTCGAGAGGCACTGTACTGTCTATCAATCCCTTTGTCATCACAGAAAAGATTCATGACTGAATTCTTAAATTCAGTTCCATTGTCACTTCGAATCCCTTTCACTCTCTTGTTCGTTTGATTTTCGATAAGAACAATAAACCTTTTAAGCAATTCTGCAGTCTCACTTTTGTTAGATAAGAAAAATACCCACGTGAAACGTGAAAAGTCATCAGTAATAACCAAGCAATATGATTTTCTGGAAATACTGAAAACATTCACAGGACCAAACAGATCCATGTGTAACAGTTGCAAAATTGTGTCAATGGAGTTTATTGTTTTCGAGAAGTGAGGTTTTTTGTGTTGCTTTCCTCGTGCACAAGAAACACATTTTTCAATGGTGATGAAATCTTTCACAGGTAAATCACGGACTAGACCACCCTTAGCAATACGATTTAAATTTTTCATGTTACAGTGACCAAGACGGCGATGCCATAACATAGCATCATGTTCAGTGGTTTTAGAGAAAAGACATAGTAACTCTTCAGATGGTTTCTTATTCATATCAATGACATATGCATTTCCCCTTCGTTCAGATTTTAACAAAATCCAGTCTTCAGGTATCACAATACCCGGCTTTAGAACAAAACAACCTTTATTTGTAAAGTGAGTTGAAAAACCATTGTCACAAATTTGAGATACGCTAAGTAAACTATGTTGTAATTCAGGAACATAGTTAACATCTTTAAAACTTAAAGCACCATTTGTAACAGTACCTTTCTGGGTAATCTTACCCGACTCTCTTCCTGCAAAGGAGACAGATCCACCATCGAAATTCTCTATGTTGGTCAATTGGGATAAGTCTCCTGTCATGTGTCTGGAACAGCCACTATCAACATACCAAAGTCTGATGATATTCCTCCATAGCCGTTCCTACACATGTTGCAGGATCAGTTAGATTTAGGAACCCAGACCTTAGAAGAACTGGGTTTCTTATTGTTAGCAAAAGTGAATACAGTTTCAACATTAATAGTTGAGCTTGATGAAGAATGTGACTTGGATTCAGTCTTTTGTTTTGGTTTCCAATTCAAACATTGTCTTTTTGTTAACTGAAGATCATGTCGAATTTGTGATTTTGATTGAAACTTATGTTGATTTATTTGAAAAGCATTTCGAAGTTTCTTATCTCGAATCCAGTCTCCATCAGAGGGCTTTGCCTTAGATTTTACATTCTGGGCATTATTAAATCTTTTAGTGCCCGAATTAACATTAGTGAAACTCCGAGGCATAGCTCTCTGATGTTTCTGATGATTTTGTCCCTTGTTTGTATGGACACAGTTTCTTGCTATATGTCCAGGTATCCCACAAGTGTAACATGTTTGTCTTTTTAGATAGTGGGTATCCTGGAGTCTGTCAACACAAGCTGCTCTGTGTGAGCTTGACATCCCTTGTGCTACTGGTTGGTAGGTTTTCTTCCCTGTTTTAACACTTCCCTGTTTACAACAGTTAGCACATTTTCCATATTTTGAGGTTTCTGAATTTGAATTTTTGTTTGAGTTAGCTAAAACATCTTGATATGCATGTTTTGGTGGCATGTATTTGTCACCTGTAATTTTTACAGCTAAATTCTTTTTCTCATAAGGACAAGCATTAGGAGATAAAGCAGTTTTCTTAACAGAAAATAAAGAAGTTTTCATGCAATCAGAAACACAAGGTTCAACACTCTTAACAGCAGAGCTCACACACAAGTTTGACTTAGCAAAAACATTTAAATTGTCTTTTAAAGAAATATTATTCAAATCATCAGAAAAACGGTCTTCATCAGCTTCAGTCCAATCTTCAACTAAAATTTCTTCTGCACAGGAAGAAGAAGCATTAGAATTATTCACACATTTAAAATCAACATTTACTTCTATTACTGAGCCTGTTCCAACAATTTGTGATTCAATGGTGTTCTCTGAGTCAGATTCATATGAAGCATCTGACCCACAAGATGAATTGGAACAACTGCTTGAGTTAATAGATCTAGCAATACATTTAAACAACATCGATTCAATTGATTCTATTGATGAATTTGATTTAATTGAAGATGTATCCTCACTCACATTTTCAGCACTGTTAACTCTAGACTTTTCATGACTTGTCATTTCATTGCTTTCAGATTGAACAAACTTGGTAGTAGGAACATTACTAGGTGAGACACCATACTTAGGTTGTTTCATGTGTCCTTCTGGTGCAGAGATTTTAATTGGCACAGACTTAACTGGCTCCACCTCAATTCTTTTTCCATACACCATATTTCCCTCATTTTCTATTTCCTCATCTGTGAGAGGCAACCCTGTATAATTGTGGTTGTAAGGAGGTGCAATTTCTACAAAACCTATACCAGCTCCTTTGTTCTCTCTGTACTTAAGTTTTGAACTTATCATTTTCTCAACGCGCTCACTAGAACAATCAAATTTTCTAAAGTGAAAGTCGGCATTTTCGAATTTTGATTTCAAAGACTCTAGTTCAGCACTAAGTTCATCTATAACTTTCTTCTGGTGTAGGACAAGACAAGATTTATTGCTTAGGTCATTATCATATTGAATTGCATCCTTTTCTAAGGCTTCTAACCTAAGTTTATAAGCCGCGGTTCTACTATTCAAACATGATATCTTTCCTTTAAGCTCATCATTTTCTCTAACCAACTGAGAATTATAATCTATGTAATACCTAGCTTTTTCTGCACAAGCATTTGAACATAAATTAGAAAATACCTCAGGTGAAGCTGGAATTGGATTTTGATTGATGTACGCCATGAATGCATGAAGATCATCAGTTGTCACATTGCAAGCTTCCATTGCTTCCTTAGTTGTCATCTTTGCATCTTCTCCAGTTTGAGCCAACATAGCAACATTGTTCACCACTTCAGAGATATTCAGTGCACTTATCTGATCACTCCAATCAAAATCTCCTCCCTGCTGAGCAACCAATGCTTTGCTTGAATTAGCACTAGCAGCTGATAAATTCTGTCCCCCAGTAACAGCCACACTTCTTTCACTATTTTCATTCTCCACTTTAGGTTCCTTACACTCGCGAGCAAAATGTCCAGGCTTATGGCAATTATAACATCTCAGTTCCCCTTTATTGAACCCCACACTTTTGTTATCCATGTTGTCCCATCTGTTTCTTCCAGTCCTTTTGATGAAGTTTTTGGCTCTGAACACTGCCATAGCCATTTGCCATGTAATATCCAACTCTTCTATGTCTTCAGGATGAATCTGCTCGAATTCAGATGTCATAACATTAGGTGGCACCAATGTTCCATGCTGATATGCTTTATAACAGTTCATGAATCCAGCAATTAAAGCTATGTTCTCCTGAGTTTTTTTTGAAATTTGAGCAGCTTGTACAACAACCTTCTGATCTTGAAGTTTGGGAGCAATAGAACTTGAAGCAGCTTGAGTGTTTGAACCGGTTGAACCTGCATTCTGATAAGCTGATGATGGAGGATAAGCTGGAACCTGAGATCCTGATTGAGATATCAAAGCAGTGTTGGAGCTACTTGATCCAGCCACACTGTAACTACTTGAGTGATTTAAAGCTCTCTGCTGATCATCCATTTCACATGACCTGATGGTTGCAATTAACTCTTGTAGTGGCATTCTGCTCAAGTCTTTGGTCCTTTTGATTAAGGCCACATTCATGTCCCAGTTTCTTGGGAGAGCATTCAGTAATTTCTTGTTGACTTCAGAATTTCCTAGAAAAATGTCATTTGCCCTCATCTGAGTGTTTAATGCTATAAATCTAGCAATCTGATTCTCAAGTGTTTCATTCAAAACATAGTTGAACAAGTTGAATTTCTGACGCAGCATGTCCTTTCTGCTTTCCTTGATGTCATCATTCCCTTCATAGGCTTGAATCAATGCTTCCCACAGTTCTTTGGCATTAGTGTAATCACGATAACCAATGGCAATCTCGGGAGATAACCCTTGAGTCAGAATAGAGAGTGCTCGTGTGTCCACATCAGCTTTTGCATAGTCTTCTTCATTCCATGCTGATTCTGGCTTGACTTCAGTAGTTCCCTTTGCTTCATCAGTAACATAAGTGATCTGAACTGGACCTCTTAAAATAGCTCTCCACAGTTTTGGCTCCTTCCCCTTAACGTGTTGAATGAACCTGAATTTCCATTCTGAGAATGAATCTCCTTCCATGAGTCTGGGAACACGAGTGCTAGTTCCAATCACGTTGTCCAGTTCCATTTGTTTAGCATTGGCAGCGAGTTGACTTTGTTGATCCATTTCACGAACTCCTGTAAACCTGTTCACACCAAAACAAACCAACAAGTGATACTGTGTTTTGAAAATGAATTCAAGAAGAACAGTATTTTTTTTTTTTTTCGAAAACAATTTTGGTTTTTTGAGAACTCAATAAATAGTTCAAGAACACAATGTAGAACACACACTAACACCAATTTTCGAGAACAATAGTTTTCAAGAAAATTGCGAGAACTGATCAAGAGTTTTCGAGAACATGAATACAAGTTTATTAAACAATCTACACCAAGAACAAATTGTATGACATCCGAGAACTACAATTCGAGATCACCAAATCTGAGAACAACAGTATGAGAACTGAACCGAAAACTTGAATCCGGAGATAAATGTCGAGATCACAATAAACCGAGAACCTATAATGATTTCGAACACAATCTGAGAACAATTAATATTCGAAAATAAGGTAATCTAGGAACCCCAACTTTAATCCGAGAACTACACAACAAATAAGCGAATCCGGGAACTCAAAATCTATTTCCGAAAACCAATGAAATTCGAGAACCAGGTCTTTATTTCGAAAACTATAAAAATCGAGAACTGAATCCGAGAACTGAATCCGAGAACTTGAATTTGGAACCTAAATTCGAAAAAAAATATTCTAGAGCAGAAAATCGAAAACACGAACCTTTAAGAACATTAGACTTTAACTAACAAACCGAGGAATCCGAGATCATCCAATCTAAGAACATGTACCTGAAAACAAATTGGAGAACACAACAATATCGAGAACCACAAATGATAAGATCGAAGTTATAGATATAAACACAATATCCTTAAATCTTGGATTAAAAATCTTTCAAAATTTAAATATTTTATCAAATCCCTTTTGAAAATACCAACATTCCTAAATAGTAGCAAACACCTTCAGTGAACCGAAAATGAGATCAAACTATCAAAAACAATTTACTTTCTTCATATTTGTATCAATTTTTGACTACTAAACATAAATTCCGATTGAAGCTTTAATTAAAAATAGCCAAGTTATGATTAGAACTAAACAAAACCAAGAGAATCAAGTATTATAAAATCCCTGAGATCAAATCAAAAGAAAGAGAATGTATTAATAATACCCACTATGAAGATCCACTATTCAAACATAACTTGATTCAAAAGAAAAATAATCTTGAACACACAAGGAAACTTTTGACCAACAGAAAGCATAAAAGCAAAATCGTGACATTTTCTGACATTTTCCGTGATATAAAAACCAACTAGAACACGACCAATTTTTTTATTGAAACAACATGGCCGTGAGAATTTTTTTTCTTGAAAACCTTGATATCAAAACCGAGCCAAATCGACTACAATGGCTCTGATACCAATTGTAAATCCCAAAATTATACCCAATATCAAGTAATCTTTACCAAAGGCGGAAACAATGATAAAGATGATTCAAGAAATATGAACGATTTATGAAAATGATAATCTTCAATAGCATACGGTGTAACTTACCGTCTGATACTAGAGAGAATTCTATTAGTGAAAAATAAACCGCTAGTTACAAATGAACCACAAAATAACTTTAAATATGTGGAAGGTTTCCCAAGTGGGCCAACATGGCCTAAGCCCTTCCACAGCCCAATCCACTAGCTAAAGCCCAAACTACTAATAAACTGAAAACTAATAACTGAGAACTACTATACTATCCGAGAACTAATACTAAACATAAACCTATAATAATATGGACCCAACAGCGTGGAAAATAATTGAACCCCTAACTGAACTAAACAAAAAACATACAAACCGAACTGAAACCAATCAAAAACTGAATTAACCAAAAATTGAGTTAACCTAATATCGTTTTTTTTGTACCCTAAGTGAATCAAAATTAACCAAACTGAAACTGAACCATTCATATATTCATATACTTTTAGCTTTTAAACATTTATCTCGTTTATTTATACCTCCATTTCATGTACTTCTAAGCAAAAATTTTAGCCAAAGTTTGGTTTTGGTTATTAACCAAAAGTAACTAAACCGAACTAGAAACGACAATCTAACCATATAAACTTAACCAATTAACCATTAGGTTAATAAGATTGATCACCCGGAAATGTAGATTTCTGTTTCGGTTGAGGCTAATAACCGAACCAAACCCAAGCATGCACCAATAGAAGTGTTTGTGTTTCCTGCTGCTTCACACGGTCACGAAGCTATGAATATATGAATAATTCGATTTCAGTTTGGTTGATTTCGGTTAATTATGGGTACAAAAAAAGATAATTGATTTTAAGTAAATTCGGTTTTGGTATTTCAGTTTTCAATTGATTTTGGTTCAATTTTGTCTTTTTATTTGTTCGTTTCGGTTTACAGTTTAGTTATTGCTCACTCCTAGATATTGTTAATCATGTAGCACATAAATTTTTTTATATTAAAAAAATAGCAATACTATACTCAAATTAAAGATAATAAAATGCTCGTTTTTATGTTGCAATTTTTCTAAAAGTATCAACGTATGAAAAAAATATGACTAATTAAAAATCATGAGGGTAGTTTGCTAAAAACAAGGGAGTTTAAATACAATTTAAATAAGTAAAAGTTGAGTAAAATTGAGGAAATTAAAGTGTAATTAAGATGAGGTATTAAAGTGGAAAAGTGTTTAAATGACTATTTTACCCCAATTTTAGGGTTGTATATTGTGCATTAATGAAGTATGCGGCGGTGAACACAACCAATTCTACGAGTATGCATGGTTCGATTTGATTCAGTTATTAGCTTAAACCAAAACCAAGTCTCCGGTTAAATAATCTTATTTACCAATCGTTAATAAGTTCAATTTATTTGATTAGATTGTCGGTTTTTATTTCGGTTAAGTTAATTTTGTTAATAACCAAAACCAAACTTTGGCTAAAGTATAATTCTGCCAAAGCATGGGCTTAGGCCCATCTTTTTGGGTTCCATACTAAAATGTTGTTTTATATTTGTATTGGGTTTATTTGTGTAGTACTGGACTGTAGCTCATTCCTAAAAAAGGCAAGACAATTAAGTTAAAAAATGAAAGTGGGAAAGTGAGGACTGGAAATCGAATCATGTAGTAACAGTGAAAGGTCGTACATCTAAATCGTAAATTCATGATTTTTGAACTCCACAATCTTCGGTTACAATCAAAATTGAAATCGAAATCAAAATCAAAATCTAAGGTGTTGTTATTAGCGACTAAGTTCATTCGAAATTGTTAATCAAAATTGTTAATTGGCTACGTATCCCTTGAAGGTAAATTGATAATAAACTTTTGCCACTCAATTGTTGATTTTTGCAGCTTACAAATTATACAGATAAAATATGACATAATATGCTTCATGTTTTTAATAAAACACTAGGTCTTTATTGATTTTTATATGTGATTAAAATTGAGACTGAAAATACAAAATTATGATAAAAAATTCATTATGTTTATATTATCATAATCATATCTCATACTTACTTTTTAACATTCATATTCTGCTATCAACTTTAGGATGTTTTCGATGTCTAGTACTCTTGGTTTTGTTTTATATCCTTTATCTTTAGTGTTTATTATATTTTAGTTATGATTCTACATATAATTGATTCCGTAATTTATAATCACAATTCACGATCCATTAACAGTTACATAAATTATCCATTCCAGTATGTAACTTTGCTTAGTATCTTAGCACTTTGGCAGTCACTCAGCACCCAAACATCATGTTTGTCAAAATGTCATATCGAGAAATAAGAAAATCAATGTACCGTGGAAGCCGATTAGGTAAAGCATTCTTTTGTGTTTGTAAATCATTTTTCTCACACTAGCAAAGATGATGTTATGGCCTCAAATTTGAAAATTTGTTTTAGGCCACCAAAATGGTTTAGCTGACCTTGGTCAATCATGTAACACACCAACTTTTTAAAATAAAAAAAAATATTAGCAATGGTATACCGAATAAAAATGCTCGTGTTTATGATTTATTTTTTTTAAAAAGCCGTTTAAAAATCCTTAAAACAAGAAAAAATGTAACTATTATTTAAACAAGCAAAAGTTGATTAAAGTTGAGGGAATTAAAGTGTAATTAAGATGGATTATTAAAGTGTAAAAGTGTTTGAATGACTATTTTACCTCCATTTTAGGGTTGTGCATCAATTGAGTCAATACAATATCTTAGGATGATTTTCATTTTTTTTTTATCATACACCTTTGATTGTGACGATGGTCGGGGTTGGGGTGGTGTCGAAGGTGGTATTTTGTCATAGAGGTGGTGAGTTTTCAATAGGTAATGGATAATTTACCCTAATTTCTTATATTTATTCGTATGAAATTCGAAAGTAAGTTATTGATTTATGTATTGTTAGATTTGTAAAATTATTTTGTGGATCGAGCATGAAAAAGGGCATACGAGTATGTTGATATCGTAATTGAAGGGAATCGTTTTATAATCTTTAGAGACATCAATTCATAATTTAATGTAACTGTGATTTAGGTTGCCGGAGTTGAGATTGGTGGGTCAGCCAACAATCTTTGGCATGACAAAGGGGAAGGATGGGTGGGGTGGTTTTATAAACTCTTTGTATTATGTATTTACAGTCCCTGGTTATATTTGAGTACATAATGATCCCTAAAAGGGTATTTAAGTAACATTTCTTAAAAATAACATAAAATTTAACGATGAGTAGCCTTAGTGCTCAACATTGTTAAAAAAACAAAGTTAATACCTTAACTTGTTAATTGAACAGAGTACGCATACAATAAGAATATACATGACTCGGAGTCATGTATCATGATCTGTGTGTCGGATGATAAAATGACTATTTCGAGTATGTTTTTTTATATTATTATCAGACGATAAACCTAATACGCGAGTAAAATCATATAAACGAACAAGTATTCTCGCATCTTGTAGCCCTATGTGTAAGTTTGTCCTAAAATAATCATCTATATATAGCATGTATAGAAAAATGATTGTTTTTTTTAACATAAATTTCATTCACAAAACACCGAGGGCCTTCAAATTAAAGACCGCTCAGCTCCACCATTACAGCATATACAAAGGAAACTTGACCCAATTGTTCCATTCAATCCTACTAACATTAGATCTATACTTTAACCTGTAGAGGATGAATTTGACAACAATACAGGATTATATGATCATACAAGTAGCTAAACCAGGTGCGGAAACCCTAGCTTAGAACAAACTGATATAAACTCAATCAAAACACAATCAAGGTCATTTTAAAGGCTTTTCATAGATTAACTTTTCAATATAAGTGATTACAGATCAGTTACAGTTAATCTAGACCAATTCTAAACACTCTCAACACACTCAGGAACACACACTGAAAACACACACTCTCAATGACTCGTTATACATTACAAAAACTTGAAATCTATATATAGTAGCTGTACGTTCGCCCAGTCACACTGGTCGAATGTAAGCTTGTTCTACATTCGCCCAGGTGAACTGGTCGAATGTATTCTTCTGTGCATCCCTGTTCCAGATTCGCCCATGACAAAGTACCTTCGCCCATTTCTTTTCTTCCTTCGCCCCTTCTGATACTCCTTCGCCCATTAACACATGTTAGTATCTAATCATTAGTCGCAAAACGGCATCTACAAACTCCCCCTCGACTATTGATTAGATCTTTTTCTATCTTCATCCATGGCTTTGTTCAGCAGCTTAATTCTCAGAATACTCTTCTGTTCTTTCGTCATTTCCGGCTCTAACTTTCTCTTTACCGGCTTTGACACATTCGCCATCTTAACCTTCTTGCCAAGCTTCCCTTCCAGATTACTTCCAGCATTGATATCATAAGCAAAGCAAACACCCACAACTTGTGTGTATTTCCTCGCTTGATCTGCATCGTTTGGCTCATGATGAATCGGATTATAGAATAACATGATGATGTCTTCGAAGGTGCAATTGATTAGCCACATAGGATCAAATACATGAACATGCTTGTATTTGTCCTTTCCATCTCTCAACACAATCACCGCTTCTGCTTTCCTCCAGTCATAATACCAAAATATGAAGTCAGCACTGAAGTGTTGAGGCATAGGCATCAAAGGTATCTTTCTCATAACTTCAGGTGCCTTATAAATCAAGGTAACCCTTTTTAACTTGGTTCGAGGATCAGTATCCCTGTGAACTTTCCTCCGGGGATATTGAGGCTTGAATCTATTCCATTTCGTCCTACTTTCCCAAACCAATTTGTCTGCACACCAACCAACATGAGTATTATTCACTGAAGCACCAGACATAGGGAATCTGCATAGATCTCTAACCGCCCAGTACGGTAGAGTTAACAAATCAATGAATCTGTAGAAATACAGGATCCCTGATTCCCACTTAGCAGCTAAACACTTCAGCCTGCTCAAGTATGTCCACCCAAGAGCTCTGCCTCTAAACTTTGCATTATGAAACCTATAGAAGTTTCCTTGAGCTTCGGGTTTTGGTCGGTTTTCATCCATCAATCTCAATTTCTTCAAATACTCTTTCAACTCATCAGACTTATTTGAAGATTCTGGCAAATCAGCTCCAAGTACTTTCTCAACAAACTCAGCACTTCTTTTCCTTGCCTTTCTTTTTGCAGACGTATTATGCCTTTCATTAAAATCAGGAAACACCACGTCTTCATCATTTTGTCTGAAGTACTGTGGATATTCCTCATGTGTAATATCCTCTATCTCAACCTCCTCAAACTCAGGGGTTTCTTTATCATCAGAGTGAGTTCCAACATCCTTTTCAGGAATAGGTGGAATCGACTCATCAACAATGAATTCTTCAAACGTTTTCCCTACTCTCTGTGCAAGTCCATCCAGTATCTCCTTTGCCACAGAAGCAGGTACTTCCCCCTCTTCAAGATCAGGATCGTTATATTCCAATTCATAACGCATATCATCTGTTTGGAATATTTCTGCAAAACGACCTGTGAACTCAATGGTCCACTCTCTCTTCTCTAACATGTCTTTGTAAACTTGTTTTGCATCATCAGATAACGTCCTCACCTTTTCATTCCAAAACACAGTTTCATCATCTACATTCTCTCCCTTCTTCTTTGAACTAGACTCACCTGTGTCTTTCTTCTTCTTCGAAGGTGGTCTCTTCTCAAATGTGAACTTAGCAGTATCATCTCCTCCATCATTGTCATCACTGCTACTACTATCATCATCCTTTTGACTTCCTGAACCTTCAGCATCATCATCATCATCATTGTTATCATCTTCATCATCACTTTTCTCCGATTCTTCATTCTCATCATCCTCATCCTCCTCTTTATCAGATTCAGATGGTTCAAAATCTACTTGTTCAACCTCTTTCTCTGCATCTTCTTCACCCTCCTTCAGCTTGGGTGCTATGTTGTACAAATCATCAATCAGATCACTAAGGCGTTTGTTTTCAGCCTTCAGCTCCTTATTGTCTTCTTTAATTGCCTTGTATCTGTTCTTATTTCTCAGAACTTTACCTTCAAGCTTCTGATTCTTTGCTTCAAGCTTCTTTACCTTCTCATCTATTTCATCTTGATTAGATTTAGAAGCAACAACGATTTGAAGCATTTTCTCCTCATTCATCTTAAACTTGGCAATCTCAGCTTGTTGAGTCACAAGCATCTTCATCATATCATCCATTCTTTTGTTCATCTGTTTCATCACTTCATCATCCACAGTGACCTTTTTAGATTTGGACTTAGACTTAGATGGCTCAATCTCAGCTTCTTTTCCCTTCTGAGGCTGTGTAAACATGTTCAGAACATTATCCAGGGCAATATTGAACTGATCCACTGGTAATGTTGTAGCCTCCTTAGTCTTTTGCTTCTTAGCAGCTGGTGAAGATTGTTTAGATGATGTTCCAGCATCTGGTAATCTCTTTCCTTTCAACAATAAGTTCAACTCCTTCTCTCTGAGTTGCTTTGTGCTTGTTTTCTTTGCCATAGATTTGTGTTTGGGCTTGGGCAAATTCACTACAACTGTTTCTCCTTCATTCAATTCATCAAGATTAACAGTCAACCCTTCATCCACAGCATCAACAGACTGCTTACTCTTCTGAGCTTCTTCTATTGATCTGTTCAAAGATTCAGACTCACCAACCAAAGTGGCCTTTTGTTTGGTAGTCCGGACATTCTCAGCATCCGAATCCCATTGTTCCTCAGTTTCTGTCTCCTCAGAATCAACAGACTCCTCATCTACCAAACTTGTGCCCTTTTTAGCAGTAGTCTTCTTCCTCACTGCTTGTTGTTTTGAAGTTCCCTGATCTGTCTTTCCCTTACCCTTCCCTTTGGCTCCGGGATTAACAACTTGTCTTTTCCTCTTCGTGCTTGCATCAGCATAAACAAGTGGATCATCATTATCACTATCACTGTCAGGATGCCTTGCTAGATTCTTTCCAGGATCCATGTAATCCTCTCTAGCCAAAGCTCCAAATAACCTTCTGTAAGGTGGTCTCTCATTTTCAGGCACACCTTTGTAAGCTTTCATTCTTGCTAAGGTTCTAACATTCATATGATCCATATTAAGTATCTGAGTTGGATCCTTTTTCAAGTGTGGATATTTGTGATCAAAAATCATCATAAGGAATCTAGGATAAAGCATGAACTTCTTAAGCTTCAACCCTTTCAACATCTCTAGCATATGATCCAAAATCATTCCAACAACATTAAATGGTTTGTTGAGAGTCAACGCAACCATTAATGAGCTCAAACTTTTCCTCATCACATCGTAACCTCCACTCACACATCCAAACACCAGTATAATAATATGAGCAAAGTACTTAAACTGAACTCCCAGTTTCCCTTTATACATAGAACCATCAGTAATCGGTCCTTTGTATTTCATCCTTAGAAAACAAGCTTTCTGCTCAGTCCAGGATAATTCCCTTGGATCTTCACTAGTTTCAAACTGGATCTGGAGAGCTTCTCTGATATCAGCTTCAGTGATGAACATCTCCATTCCCTGAATCTTGCTTTTGATGATAGTCTGATTATCAAAGTAATCATACTTGGCGTTGTTGTAAAAATCCTCAACTATATCCTTGTAGATAATAGTTGGTGTTGCCAATGCATAAACCACTCTACATCTCTTCAGAAACTTTATGATCTCTGTGAATTCCACATTCTTCTCCACATCACCAAGATATGCACAACAGTTGTGAGTTTTCTCAAACGGCCATTTTGTACCACTTGAAGATTCTCCTTCTTGCACCGTCTGTGGAACTGGATCAGCAACTGTAGTCTCCACAGGAATATCAACAGTTGTTTGTTCTTCAGCCATCTGAAAGATAAAATCAAAATAAAACGTCAAAACACGAAATCGTCAAAATTTCAAAATTTTAGGTTTTGATATTCCACATTCGCCCAAATTAACTGGTCGAATGTAGAATTCTTTTGGCCGAAGGTGTAAAGTTTTGGTCGAATGTAAAGTGTTTTTGAATAAAAATGTTCATTCGTCCGTTTCAGTGTTTCCTTCGTCCACTAGTTCTACCTTCGTCCGGTCGATGACCCGAAGGTGGAAACTGTTCTTGACCCAAAATTTAAAATTTTATCAAACATGTTTTTAACCCCTAATTTTGATTACAATCAGACCTAAAATGGCCGACTAAGCATCGTGTACCATCAATTTCCCTTATCATTCATTCTACAACAGTTTTCAATACAGAATTAGGGTTTTTCTCATTTTATTGATCAATCAGTGATTAAAACTTGTTTATAACCTAATTCCTAGCACATTCTCCCCCTAAAACTGATGTGGGATGAATGTATATCAAAAATAAGCATCAAAAACCAGTCAATCATCACAAAAACTAAAACCCTAGGTCCGGTGTAAAATCAAACGATTCCGGCTTGAATCTGGTTCCATTACCTGTAATCTTTATATGAAAATGATTAGAATCAATCAGGGAACAAAACACACAAGCAGAGAAATCAAAATCAACAAGGTGATGTTACGAAGAAAAAATTTGAAAAATTTAAAGTGACTGGTCGAACCTGGAGTGGTATATATATAGGGCTTCACCTTCGCCCATTCCTACTGGACGAATGAACAAGTTTTACACCTTCGCCCCTAATAAAAGGCACGAAGGTAAAATGGTTCTACCCGAACGTGGAAATTTTGGTAAAAACCACATTCGCCCAATAAAGAACAACCCGAAAGTGAAAAATTTCCACATTCGTCCACAATTAAGGACGAATGTAAAATGGAAATTTTGAAAACTTTTACCAAATTACAAATTCGAATCCCGGTCAACATTTTTCAATCCGTTAAGCTTCCAAAACACAAATTTTTACATTGAGAATGATACAAAGCCCAGATGGTGTTGTCAAATCTCAGAAATTGACTATCTAGCATCCCCGGTCATCAAAAATAAAGCAGAAATGCAAAAATTTTGGATTTTTCTGAAATTTTATCAAAACACACCTAAAATCTTTTTAGATTTTGTATCTTTTTGACATTAAAAGTAAAATGCAACAAAATAAAATGCATCAAAGTAAATGAAAGCAGTAAACATTTTGTGAAATCCGGTCAGAGGATCATATCAGTTTTCTGAGAAATCTGATCACATCGTTGATCTTTTTGTTTAATATTATCATTAGAAACAATATGTGATACGGCAATTGCTGATATTGTGGTCCACGTAAGCTCACATGCAGACAATTACGCAATGCTTTAAAATGATACGAGTTAAGTGTATTAGACTAACACGATGTGGTGCCCACACACACGACATACTCCCGTATCAAGTAATTGCACAAAGCTTCGTCGTAACGCGTGATTATGCCAGAGTTATCCGTAAAAGTTACAAAGTATATAGCACAGAGGTGTACAGGTCAGCAAATGAATGCAGCAAAGTAACATGTGCGTATACACTAGGTTGAGGCTGATATTAATCACTGATTTGCATCAGATGATCAATACGATGTAATAATGATCTATGATCAATTAAAACATAAAGTTCCTCAATTCGGTAACTTCCGGTTTTGGCAATTAAGCTCTTTTAGCAAATATTCTGATAAAACTAGGTCCGTAAATCAATACGACAAAAGTTTATCAGAATATCCCGGATAACCATAACATAACGACCCGAAACCTCAGAGTTTGGCAATTCTATCAAACGAAATTACGGTACTAAGACCATATGCCCATGAGGTGTTCAGCCACGAACGCGTAGTTCGTTATGTTTGTATCACTAATGCACGCAATATTTAGTCTACGAAGCCTATCAGCATATCACACGTAATCAACACACGCCTCATAAACTATACAATTCTTTAGCCTGTGTCAGATCCCCACTGATGTACTATCATTTCCTCTGTTTTACCAGGAAATCATTTTTGTTTTTCTAATTTTTAAGTCTTTTTGAATTTTATAATGTTTTTGGCTTTTCTGATAAAATGGCGCCCCCTAAAATAAAGAACATATTTTTGGATTTTCATTTTTCTGAAAAACAAAATAAAAACAAAAGTTAAAAGAAACAATCCACTCGAAAGCATCAACTCCTTTGAGGATTTTACAATCCCCTCGAAAGCATCAACTTCTTTGAGGATTACGATAGTAAAGAGAAATTCCCAATTAGCAAAGAGAAATTCCCAATTAGCAAAATATAAAAGCTAAAAACTAAAAAGCGATAAACCGAGGTGCCGATTAGTCCTGTTTTTCCTTTATATTGTTTACTTTTAAAAGATATTCAAAGCGTGAACGATCAAAGGCTTTAGTAAACAGATCTGCACGTTGGTAGTCAGTGTGTATTTTGATCATATCGATCAATTCCTTAGCGTAACAATCTCGGATAAAATGATATTTGATCCGGATGTGTTTCGCTTTAGAATGATTTTCCGAATTTTTAGTTAAGGCAATTGCGGCTTCGTTGTCACAGTAAATAGGAGTTTTAAGAAACTGCAAACCGTAATCCACCATTTGTTGTTGAATCCAAAGTACTTGCGAACAGCAACTCGAGGCTGCAATGTACTCGGCTTCACAGGTAGATTGTGCAACGGAAGTCTGTTTCTTGCATTGCCAGGTGATTAACCTGCTCCCGAAAAACTGGCAACCAGCTGTAGTAGATTTGCTATCTTTGTCACAACCGCCCCAATCTGCATCACTAAAAGATATGAAATCAAAATTATCATCATTAGGGTACCAAAGTCCTTTTGAGGGACAACCCTTTAGATATCTAAGGATACGCTTGACCGCCGTCAGATGAATTTGTTTCGGCTTCGATTGATAGCGAGCACAGAGACACGTTGCATACATAATATCTGGTCGAGACGCCGTCAAATACATCAGAGATCCGATGATTGCTCTGTATGTAAAAGGATCCGTCAGCTCCCCCTTAGCGTCCACTCCAATCCCGTGATTGGGTTGAATCGGGGTATCCATTGGCTTTGAGTCCTCCATCTGGAACCGGCTCAAGATGTCGGAGACATATTTCGTCTGGTGAATGAAGATCCCGTCGGGTCTTTGGTCCACCTGCAAGCCTAGGAAAAACTGCATCTCCCCCATTGCGCTCATTTCGAACTTTTCCTGCATGACAGTTTCGAACTCCCTGCATAAAAGCTCGTTAGTTGAACCAAATATTATATCATCAACATATATCTGCACTAGAAGCAAGTCATCTCCCGTCTTTTTCGTAAAGAGGGTGCAATCGACGAGGCCGCGCTTAAATCCTTTGTTGATGAGGTATGTACTTAGCTCCTCGTACCACTGCCTCGGAGCCTGGTGCAAGCCATAAAGAGCTTTGTTCAACACGTAGACCTTATCCCGGTGGATTGGGTCCTCAAAGCCTGGTGGCTGCCCGACATACACCTCTTCCTTGACTTTCCCGTACAGAAATGCGCTTTTCACGTCCATCTGGTAAACTTTGAATTTCTTATACGAAGCAAACGCAAGGAACATCCGAATAGCTTCGATTCGTGCTACCGGTGCATAGATTTCATTATAATCAATTCCTTCGATTTGATGAAAACCCTGCACGACCAATCTGGCTTTATTCCGAACAATTACCCCACGATCATCCTTCTTACACTTAAACACCCATTTGGTGCCAATCTTCTTTCTATCCGGCGACAAATCCGTGAGCGTCCAAACTCCCAGTTTCTGGAATTGTAATAACTCGTCCTGCATAGCTTCAACCCAGGCATCATCCTTCAAAGCGTCCTTGTATGTCCTTGGCTCTACCTGCGACACATAACACGCAAACGACCAATCATTTTGACTACCAGATTGTTGAATTTTGGCATATAAAGCTAAAGCACCAAAACTCTCTGGCGTATTAACACTTCTAAGCTGCCCTCTGGTCATAACACTACTTCCAGGATCACCGATAACTTGCTCCAGCGGGTGAATACGATGAATCCGAGATTCCGGATAATCAGGTACTTGCACTCCCGACTGAACAGTCAAGTTCTCTACAGCATCCAGATCATGACCCGTATTTGATGATGAAGCCACATCAGAAGTTGGAGTTGGGTTCACTGGTGGTGCCTCCTGTTCTTCAGCTTGATCAAGAATAGCTTCTTCAAATTGTTCATCTTCAGATTCTGAAGTGTCTAATGAAGTTGAAGCCTCTTGAAAAATCTCTTCTTCTTGTATTGGAGCATTGGTATCATTAGAAGCTGGTAGGGGGTTCACGGTGATCGGACGCACCAAAGGTGAAGTTGTTGCATTTTCACACTCGTAAAGTAATCGAATAACAGCTTCTTCAACCAAGCTATCTAGATTGAATGATTCAAAGAAATCTTTGTAATCAAACATCCAATCAGGACCCGTGCCTTGAATATTTTGAGTATATCGTTGAACATCCACGTTAGCCCAGTCTTCCACACGACGAGTTCGCTTGTTGTATACCCGTTTGAGTGGGGTTGCATATCCAACAAAGTAACCCTCCTCTGCTTTAGGACTAAACTTTTCGCTTGGATTCAACCTAGTGCAAGGTGCCCCGAAAAGTTCTAGATACTCTAAGTTCGGCTTTCTTCGGTGTAACAGCTCATAAGATGTTTTACCAAACTTCTTCACTGTTAGAACCCGATTTAGTGTGTAATTTGCTGCATAAATCGCCTCATTCCAGAACATTACTGGAAGATTTGAATCAGCAAGCATTGTTCTAGCCGCTTCAATTAGAGTCCTATTCTTTCGTTCAGCAACACCGTTCTGTTGAGGGGTGTACGGAGCCGAATATTCATGATGTATCCCTTTGTTTTCACAAAGTTCATCCATCTTGGCATTTTTGAACTCCGTCCCATTGTCACTCCGAATTCTCTTTATCTTCACATTGTAGAGATTCTCCAATCGAGTGAACAGAACTTTTAGATTCATAAAAGTGTCGCTTTTATTCTGCAAACACATCACCCATGAAAATCTTGAGTAATCGTCAGTGACGACTAAACAATAAAGCTCTCCAAGATGACTATGGCGCTTGACTGGTCCGAAAAGATCCATGTGCAATCGCTCTAGTGGCATCTCAACAGAGTTAACCTTTTTCACTTTGTGGGACTGTTTGTGCTGCTTCCCCTTTTTACAACTCACACACTTGTCATTTAGATGGAAATGTTTCACGTTAACTCCATTGACAAGTCCATTTTTCACAAGTTGATTCATTTTCTTCAGATGAATGTGCCCCATTCTTCGGTGCCACATTATCGATTCTTTCTCAGTTGCCTTGGACAAAAAGCATGTTATTTGCCCCTGTGATGTCATCGCCTTGGACATATCAAGAATGTATAAATTGTTGACGCGAGGTGCCTTCAACATTATCCACTCTTTAGGAATTGTAAAGCCCGGTTTCAGAATATAGCAGGATTTGTCATCAAAATGCACAGTAAATTTCTTGTCACAAATTTGACTGACACTCAACAAATTGTAGTCTATCTGCTTCACATACGAAATCCGCTCAAAACTCACTATCCCATTGCTCACACTTCCTTCCATTGTGATATATCCGCCTTTGTTTCCCGCAAACGCTACATACCCTCCATTGATGTTCTTCACGTCGAACAACAACGCAAGATCCCCTGTCATGTGGCCTGAAGCTCCACTATCAACAATCCAAAGACTGCTAATAGGGCCAGCTGAAGCTCCCTGCACACACAATGTAAATCAGTTAGTTCTTTCGGGGGACCCAAGCCTGAGTCTTGGGTCTTTCAACATCAGGTTTCACAATAACATTTTCACAAACATTTTTAACAACTTTTTGATCAATCTTTTTCTGATTGCTCAAAACAGTTTCCTTTCTCTCATTAACCTTTGAAGATGAGGCTCCTGGAGTACCATTGGGTGTCCAAGATTGTTCAGTCCTTTTCAGGATACGAATCTGAGACTTTGGATTCTCAGTCGGTTTCTGAACATTGTTAGCAAAGGTAACTTTCTTGGTAACCTTATCTGATTTAACAGACTTAGGTCCAACATTTGATTTGACAATTGGTTTTGGTGGAACCTTTTGCCTATCAACTGTTGAGTTCACCACAGGCTTCCTCCATGAGTTTTCCATTGCAATCCGATTCCTTCTATCATAGTGCATTGGACGAGTGTTCCTCATTTGAAAATTGTTTTGATAATAAAACGGTTGTTGTTGTTGAGGAACAACTCTCCTATGAGGTGGCACATAATGATCAATCGGCTTTCGCATAGAATTCCTCACTTCCACTTCGTGCCTCTTGTGCCTTACATATGGGCACTGAGCAAGTAAATGCCCGCGTTCCCCACACTTAAAGCACGCACGGTACTCTTCAAAAACATTTGGAGCATTTGGTTGAGCAAATGATCTAACAGGATATTGATCATTGTATTGTTGCTTTCTTAAACTCTCAGGGAGTGGCCCTTTTGAGTAAGTAGGCTCATTGTAACCATTAGCTCTGTTTTTGGGTTTAACAAACTCTGTGACATGAACCTTTGGTTCTTGAGGAACATCCAAATACAACTTTTTCAACAAAGCTGGTGGAATTTCATTTGTTCTCTCATGTTTTGGGAACCAAATAGTACTTTCTTGCCAAATCTTTTCAATTTTAGCATAGTTGGCATTTTTAATTGGAAAGTCCTCGTCAGAGATGATCTTATCGGATCCTTCCATCCGATAAAACACCTTGACAGGTTTGTCACATTGTTCGTTTTTCTCATTCTTTTCAAGATCTTTCTTAACCTCATTAAGATCTCTCTTCACAACATTCTTCTCAGACTTATTCACATGATGAATGTTTCTCATTGGAACAATTTGAGATGATGAAATTTGTTCATTTGTAATGATGTAATTTTCTTTTGGAATTTCACATGCATTAACAGTTTGATTACAACCATTTTCATCACTCTCTGAATCTGAGTCAACACTTTCAGCAGTAACACCCTCATCATTGATTCCCAAAATCGGTCTAACATCGGAATTTGGATCACCAACACTCGAAGTGTTAGATTCATTTTCCGATGCTGAGTCAGATTTTACCGAACTCTCCGGTGTCACTTGGTGACAATTATGGTTTTCAAAAAGAACCGGAGATGGTACAGCCCGATAGTTGGTTGTTTTGTCATCAATGATGTGGTCTACCACATAAGCAACATTCTTGTAACTTTCCAACTTTTTGTTTACTTTTTCAGCAAAGCATTTGATGGCGGCCATTTCCAACTTGGTGTTTTCAATTTCATTTATATAGTTGTTAATTGCCAATTGTTTTAAAGACAAAGTGTTTTTCAAGTCAGAAATGTCCTTTTTGTAGCCATCTAATACTTTGTTAAAAGCATTCAGCTCTTTGCGAGTAGATTGACTGTTCATGATAGCACTATCACGTTGAATACGGAGTTGTTTAACCTCCTCAGTCAATCTATCACAAGCACCACAATATTTTTCACTAGTATTGTCAGTACTACATGCAGAACTTACAGGTTTTGGCGGGTCAGTCATGGCCATCAATGCGAAATGAGCTTCCTTTCCTGCAAAGAATCTGGAGTAATCAATCTTTGTAAAGGCATCATCTGCAATGCACGACTTCCTAGTCATCAGAAAATCTGCTTCTGCAAGTAACTGATCAATATCTTCATCAAGAGAATTAACACTAGCTTCCGTATCCGAGTCACTGTCTGAATCAGAATAAACCGATTCACACTCCTCAGGAATGTCAGAAACAGTATCAATCACAACTCCAGAATTTGTTTCTTCATTTTCAACCTCAACATTAACCTCAGAATTAACCTTAACAGGTTCAAAATCCCCATCCATCTCAGCCTCAGAATCATCACTATCAACCTCAGTTTCAACCTTCTTCTCCATCGTCACTGAATCTTCAAGATCAACCTGATAGGCAACACACGCTACATTTCCCCCAGTAGTTATCTCCTCAACACCTATCTGAATGCTCGACCAGTCAAACCTCTCGTCTTGTTGAGTAACCAATGCTTGATTGGTATTCTGTTGTTCAGCTGGTGTAGTGATTGGTATGACTGTTCGGTTAGTATTGTTTGGTGTTTGGTTTTGTGTCTGGTTTGGTGTGGTTGGTTGTCTATTTTGGTTGTTGTTAAAGTTGTTTTGACGGTTTTGGTAGTTGTTGTTGTTTTGGGAAGAAACTTGATTTTGGTTTTGTTGTTGACGGTTCTGATAGGTAGCATTAAATGGATTCCTGTTGCCTTGTTTCGGTGGTTGAGTGCATTCACGTTTAAAGTGACCTTTACCTCCACAATTAAAACAAGTCACTTTCTCCTTATTGAACCCGTAGGTTGTATTAGGAGAAGTTCCCAAGTCGGTTCTACCTGTTTTCTCAATAAACTCTGTTGCTCTTCTCATTATGCTCGCAAATGCCCATTGAATATCAATGAGTTCCATTTCTTCCTTATCAATCTGTGCGTAGTCTTCATTGGTCAAGTTGTTATTACCAATTTGACTAGCAACTAATCCATTATAAGAAGAAACCATTGCAGAGACTAATGCAATGTGTTGCTGAGCAACTTCAACTGTAACATTTCCAAGATTGGAAGTTTCCAAAACCACAGTTGGTTGATTAGGTTGGTTCATTGGTTGTGGTTGAGTTTGACCAGCAGTGTAAAAAGCTGCTTGTTGTTTTGGGGAAAATGGTGGAATATATGAATATTGATATGGAACTTGTGGTTGTGGTTGTGATAAAGATGAATTTTGTTGATGGTAGTTAATGATGGGTGATTCTACAGCATTGGATATACAAGCAACATGTGGTGTAACTAGCCCTCCAGAACTTGTACTTGCTGGAACTAAAGATCCTCCAAAGTATAAGTTTGGATTCTGAGGAATCTGTGCTCTCCTAGCCTTCCTCTTCTCTTCCAACTCTTTGTTTTCCAGCTTCTCAACGAACTCTTGAAGAGACCAGTATTGAAAAGCATCCTTCTCCTTCAGAACATCCACATGCTGATCCCAGTTTGGTGGTAATGCTTCAGCAAACTTATCCACCTGTTTTGCCATAGGAATCTGTACACCATAGCTAGACAATTCAGATATTAAATGATTATATCTAGGAGTTAGTTCTTTCAAAGTTTCATTTCCAACATAAGAAAAATTCTCAAACTCCTTAACAAGTTCTTCCATCCTCAAATTTCGAGTCTTTTCATTTCCATCATGCTTCCTTTTAAGCATTTCCCACAGTGCCTTAGAAGTTGTGCACGTCCCAAACTGATGCAAAAGATCATTGGTAATAGCTTGTGTCAATTGGGAAAACGCCTTCTTTTCCACAGCAAACTTCTTTTTCTCATCCTCCGCCATGCTCTCCAATTGGTTCACCTGTGTTCTCCAGAACTGGTGGTGTGTATCCTTTAGCTATCATGTTCCATGCTTCAGCACCTTCTACTCCCATGCCTTCCAAATGTATTTTGAACTTTTTCTGCCACTGATTGTATTCTTGAATCTCCATGAGCTTCGGTGGCCGAGTCCCGCTACCTGAAGACAAATCACTAATCAGTGTGGAAATAGCATTAGTAGTTTGAGTGTTTACCACCGCTGCTGCTACTCCCCAGTAGTCAGACTGTGGTACTGTAGGTGCACTCTGAGTCATGTAGTTAATCGGCTGTGAAGACTGTGTGCTCGTCTTCTGTGCTGCCACTGTCCATGGGTCCATCACCTGCTGTTGTGGTTGTGTAGTTGCTGGTGTAGGAGTAGTCTGATAACGCCACATAGTCACGCACTTCGAGAAATTCAACACTTAGAAAAATTTACCAAAAACTTATCCTAGGTTCGCCCAAAAGAATTTCAGGTTCGTCCCTTTTGTTGTTCGTTCGTCCAAAAATCTATCACCCGAAGGTAAATTCTCAACAGAATGTGAAAAAGACACAAACACCTTCTACTTTCGTCCGTTTCTACTTCACCTTCGTACCCCCGATGTCCCGAGAGTGAAAAGACTGACCCGAATGTAGAAAATTCAAGTGAAACAATCTACGTTCGCCCTAAAAACTCTAGATTCGCCCACAAAACCTCTCTCCTTCGACCTAAAACTCACACGTTCGCCCACTATTCTCAGGTTCGCCCATATCTGAACTTTGAAAAACGGTTACACTTTGAAAAACGGTTATTTTGATCACTGATTTTCAAAAGTTTGTGGATTTGATTGATCTTGATCAGGTTATGCTTCGGAGATGATTTGGAACAACTTTAATACTTGGAATTTTGAATTTTAACCACAAAATCACCTCTAATTCTTTCAAAAACACTCAAAAACCATTTTTAGTTGAAAACAGATGTGAATTGATGAAAATTATGTCCAAATCAGCTCTGAGTTTATCAATTTGTTGTTGTATGATCCTCTACGCTCTGATACCACTTTGTAGAGGATGAATTTGACAACAATACAGGATTATATGATCATACAAGTAGCTAAACCAGGTGCGGAAACCCTAGCTTAGAACAAACTGATATAAACTCAATCAAAACACAATCAAGGTCATTTTAAAGGCTTTTCATAGATTAACTTTTCAATATAAGTGATTACAGATCAGTTACAGTTAATCTAGACCAATTCTAAACACTCTCAACACACTCAGGAACACACACTGAAAACACACACTCTCAATGACTCGTTATACATTACAAAAACTTGAAATCTATATATAGTAGCTGTACGTTCGCCCAGTCACACTGGTCGAATGTAAGCTTGTTCTACATTCGCCCAGGTGAACTGGTCGAATGTATTCTTCTGTGCATCCCTGTTCCAGATTCGCCCATGACAAAGTACCTTCGCCCATTTCTTTTCTTCCTTCGCCCCTTCTGATACTCCTTCGCCCATTAACACATGTTAGTATCTAATCATTAGTCGCAAAACGGCATCTACATAACCAAATAAAAGACATAGATTTAACCATAGACACAACTTCCGTCACCTTCGGATCCGCACTTTGGAACACCACCTTGTTTCGCTCCTTCCAAATAGCCCAACACGTAGTCACAAGGATACCACAGACAACTTTCTTACCCTTAGTACCAACAGAAGCCGTGCAGTGCAACACATCTTCAACAGACAAAAAACCATTAGGATCTATCCGGCACCAATTACAAACTGCTCTCCACACATTAGACGCGAAGCCACAGTAAAAAAGAACATGATTAACCTCCTCGTCGACCATCGCACACATCGGACACGTCACAGCAGTAAGGCCAATATTCCGTTTCACTAGCTCCACCCGCGTAGGCAATCTACGTTTATCAATTCTCCAAGCCAAAACATTAACCTTAATAGGCACCCATTTGACCCATACATAGTACCGAGACTGATCAGCCCATTGTGTATTCAACGAGGCTTTAACAGCCGCCACTGAAAACACCCAGTTCAGATTCCTATCCCAAGTCCAACGATCTTTATCATTCTTTAGCTGCACCTGAGTCAACATAAACGCCGCATCCTGAGCTTCCGAAATACCTTCCACCGTTTGAGCAGCCAATAACCAGCTTTCCGCCGCTTGATTTATATTGCCATCGTGTTTAATGAAGCTGCTAACTGGTCCGTTTCTGTCTTTATTCAGCGTAAACAAAGCTGGCCAGCGAATCTGTAAAGGTTTATCCCCATACCATACATCCTTCCAGAAGCTAATGTTGTCACCATTCCCGATTTGACACGAGAAAAAGCTGCTAATGACAGACCCTTGTATACGGACCTTCCCCAGAAGAGTCACTATGGCTTTCCAAGTTCCCGGCAAGGCGTTCTTCTTAGGTAAAAACTCCCATTTATTTCGACCCCCATGTAGGCTCAAAATCACCTTTCTCCATAGGCCTCCAAAGTTTGTTTTAAACCTCCAGGCCCATTTAATCAAAAGAGCCAAGTTAACATCGGACAATTTAGAAATGCCCAACCCTCCACACTTTTTTGGCCTAGTAACTATATCCCAAGCAACCCAATGTATACCTTTACCATCTTTACCCCCTATCCACAAAAATTTTCTCATCATCTTCTCAATCTCTTCAACTAACGCCTTCGGAGCTTTATACAAAGACAAATAATACACCGGGAGACTAGCCAGAACCGACTTGATTAAAGTTAAACGCCCACCTAAGGAAAGCATTTTAGCTTTCCATGATTGAAGCCTATTTCGCACCGTCTCCAAGACAGGAGCCCAGTGCACCGTCCTATTCATATTCGCACCGATTTTAACTCCAAGATACTTAAACGGGAACTCACCAACTTGACATCCCATCACTTCGGCCATACCACCAACCTCCACCATAGATACCCCCAACCCAAATAAATGCGACTTATGAACATTAATCTTCATGCCCGAGCACATAAAGAAAATTCGTAACAGCCTATTCATCATAATAATGTTATTAGCGGACCAAGTACCCATTAGAAGAGCATCATCGGTGTACAGCATATGAGAGATACTCGGCCCCTCCCCAGGCAATTTTATACCTTCAATATCCCCCAATCTACCGGCCCTCGAAAGCATGTTGGCCAAAGCCTCCATAACAATCACAAATAAAAACGGGGATAAAGGATCTCCTTGTCTAAGCCCTTTCTGACAATTAAACTCAAACGTGGGTGAACCGTTAACCAACACCGCTGACCTGGCAGAGCTAACAATACCTCGAATCCAAAGACACCATCTGAAAGGAAAACCCATCTGCTCCATGATGGACAACAGAAACTCCCAGTTCACATTGTTGTATGCCTTTTCAAAATCAATCTTCAATAAAAACGCATGTTTTCCACATTTCTTGATCCACCCTATGAGCTCATTAAGAACTAAAGGCCCATCCAAAATGAACCTCTCCTTTAGGAAAGCAGATTGCGAGTCCGAAATGATATCCCCCATCACCATTTTAATTCTAGCAGCCACCACTTTTGAAATAACTTTATTGATTACTCCTACAAGGTTAATAGGAGGGTAGTCTTTTAACCCCATAGGAGATTTATTCTTTGCAATAAGCGTAATAAAAGACAGACTACATTCCTTGTTTATTACCCCCGTATCATAGAATTCTTCAAACATTCTCATGAAATCCTCCTCCAATTCCACCCAAAAATGTTTAATGAACTGAAAATTAAACCCGTCTGGACCGGGCGCTTTGTTGGACCCGCAATCGAACACAGCCTCCTTGATTTCTTCCTTACGGAAAGGAGCAATCAAGCCTTCTTTCTTCTCCGTCGAAACCTGTTTAAAATTGTCACAACAGAAAACCGGTCTACTATTGTTAGTCTCTTGGAACAAATTTCTATAAAAACGGAGCACTTCTCTTTTAACTAACACAGGCTTAGAAATCCACTCCCCATTCACCAAAACCCCTGAAATGACGTTCGCCGCTTTCCTCCCATTAATGCATCTATGGAAATATGCCGAGTTCTCATCTCCCAATGACGCCCAGGTGACCCTCGACTTTTGTTTTAGGTCTTTATTTTTTAAAAACGCCAACCTTTCCATCTCTTTCTTACTCTCCTCCCACACCCACTCCTCATACACCTCAAGATTCCGGTTTTCCATGATCAGCTCTAAACGCCGAACCTCTGCTGCAAGCATATCCGAAACCTCATCTTCCTTTTTAGATACCGTTTTCCACCAGCTTTTTAGAGCCAGCTTTACTGCCGTGAGTTTTTTAAACAGTCTCACATCAGCCGACCCCGAAACAAGGCTGGTCCTTAAAGTTTCACGCACCACTTCTTCACAACCATCCCTATCTAACCAGGAGTTAAACCACTTAAACGGTTTAGCACCATAATTAGAATCAATAATCGTTAAAATTAAAGGACAGTGATCAGACAAATCCCTAGGCAACACCCAAAGGCACGCCCCATGCCATCTATTGAAAAAATCTTGACAAACCAACATACGATCAATTTTGCTCATCTTTGCATCATTACCAGTCCCTGTCAAGTAAGTAAATCTACCACCCTGCATAGTGTACTCTTGTAAATTCACATCATCAATAAAATTATTAAAATCCCTCGCCGCCCTATTATTGAACTTCGAATTTTTCCGCTCAATATCCCATCTCACCGAGTTAAAATCTCCCATGAAAATCCACATACCTACCATACCCTGAGTCAACGCCATAAGGCGCTCCCACAAGGCCCGTTTTCCCCCCACTTTCTGCGGAGCATACACATTAACCACATGAATCACCGTCCCATTTTCAACTAGGTTACCGGATATTAACAAAAAATTCTGATCTGAGACAGAATTGAATTTTTTAAACTTTCTAGGATTCCAGACACTAATAATACCCCCTGATCTCCCCGTAGCCCCAACCGACTCAACCTCCAAACTCCCGTTTCCCCAGACCATCGAAACATCAAACCTGTCTGACTCAGTAACCAAGAGATTCTTGAATCCCCAAAAAATCGACTTTGTATTTCGAAGTTAAACTTTTAAGCCACGAAGCTTTCCCAGTCGCCCTTATCCCTTTAACATTTAGAGACAGAAAATTCATCGCATGCCTGATTGAAAACCTTCTCCTTCAATTGTGGTGGAAACCAGATTTTCGAAACCCTTAAGCTGGACACCAAGCCTGTGTCCAAACTCTATCGTGGCTTCTTTCTCCTTTTCACAATCAACATCTTTATCAACATTAAAATCTTCGAAACAAGGAGTCTCCTCTTCAGTCGCTTTTTCAGTCTCTTCATCGCTTCCATAGCTCTCATCAACCAACGCCTGAAAAGAATTATTCACTTGGACTGGGTTCATACCTCTTGGTTTAACCACATTCTGGTCCAGGCCCATTATGATTGGCTCAAGATTAAATGGGTCATCTCCTGAAGTATCAACAACCTTGGGCTCCTTATTGGGCCTATCATTGCTGCTGGAGTAATTACCCCCTGATACACAGCCCAAATCCACTATTTTCTTTTTTAACTTTTTTCTTTTTAAAATCTCCGGTGGGGCCCCTTGACTAACCGAAATTCCCTCCACAATTTTTGGAAAGTCATTATTGTCATTAACTTTTTCCAAAAAAACATTCCTTTGCAATAAATGCCTCATCCGCTGACTTCGCCTCCGGCTCAGCCGATGTAACTTCCGGCTCCGCCACGGGAACTTCTGACGGAGCTTCAACATCCATCTCGCTATCATAGTCACCAACCTCATCAATGAACTCCGAAATCCAGTCTCTATCGTCTTCTTGAATCCATACTTTAAAAGTTTTCCCACGCCATTTCAAGAACAAAACATCCTGAATCCGCACCCCATGGTCGACCATAACACCGATATACTGAAAGGATGAATCAATTTCAGCCCTCTCCACCATAGGTTTTTTAACAACCAACCCAAAGAATCCGCCAATATTGTCAAGCGTCTGATCATTCAACACATTCATAGGGATTCCTGTAATCTTAAGCCACGCAATGCGTTCGAAAGATATCTCCTGCCCATCCCAACTAACCACCGAACTAAATAGGTCAGGTCTACCCACTAGTTCATCCAACGCCATGACTGCATGTTCCTTTGTTTTGAACGTTATCATTACCATAAACCCACCGAGACACCTCACTATCCCTTCCCCCAGTTTCATGTCAAACAGCAGACACTTAATCTTCTTAAGCACATCCAAAGAACACACTCTAACCAATAACGTTCTCCCATGCAAGTCTGTGAAAGCGTTCACCGAATCATCTACCTCAATGGTCTTCCCTTTTGAAACCCCGGAGAAAGCTTTCTTGAAGGACATGGTAGCAGATCGGAACGTATCATTACGGGCATACGTTCTTGTACCACCATCTTCCGTCTTCTTCTTGGAATGATCCACTGGTTTTTGAGTATTAATCTCTCCTTCTTCCAAAACAAATCTCGCTACGTTAACTTTTAGTTTATAATCACCGAGACACCTCACTACCCCTTCCCCCAGTTTCATGTCAAATAGCAATGTTTCGATTCCAGAAGGCAGGGGATTTTGTTTAGTAGATTGGGGTTTGCGATTCAGAAAGGTGTGGCGGCGCACCTTGTTGCCCGTCTGCCTGTTTTAATGTAATTTAACAGTAATGAAATTAAAAATGTGTTAAAAGTTAACAAAAATAACAACAAACATGTGAATAAATTAAATCAACGATTCACCTGTTTAATATAGAGATTACACTCACACCGTTACGAAGGAGCTAATGTGAATGCTCTAATGTTGATTAATAAGAGGGTAGTTGACTCGTTTACTTTTTAGCATTGAGCAAATCTAAGTTTGGGCCACTGGCCTGCTTACCCATTTCTTTTTAGACCATCTTAATTTATTTATATTTGATCGGAGTGGGTGGGAACATAAAATTGTGACCCATAATTCTAACATGTCATATTTTTATCTCCGTTAGTTATTATGACTAATAATTATAGATGCTTCAATTCAACTTCACCAAGTTATCAACATGTTTCTTGAAATTATGGACAATATCCATCAACGATGTTCAACTACATGATTTTTTTTATTTTTATATGTGCAAGTATGCATTACTTGAAATTCACGTTTGCTTGGAGACTTAACTTTTTGTTTTATGGTGAACATCAATATAGAAGTAACTTGTGACGATGCCTTCATGTTTCTTATAAACTAGATTATACCCCGGAAACGTCCCGGGGTTGAAAAATCTAATATGACATATTAATTTTACATATGAAATAGAATGATGCGCTTTACAGTTACATGCATGAAAGCTTCGGGTAGCAGCTAACCTAAAACAATTAAAAATATATCTCCAATATTAACGTCTAACCTTAAACAATGTATAACTCTAATATTAATATCTAACCTAAAACAATGTATAACTCCAATACTAACGCATGTTGAAAATAGAATTCATATTTACTGATTTGAACATAATTAGTGACTTGCCTATACATGATTAATGATTTACTTTGCGTTTTTTTCCTGTTTGAACAAATCCCAACAAAATATAGTCGTTTTTTTCTCCGTTTTTTATATAGCACTATGGTACTCGTTGGAAAGATAATAAAACGTTCGTTAGTTTGGTGTAATTTTTTTCTTTAAAAAATCTCATATATAAAAGATATTAACGTTTAAAAATTATGGGAGGAAACACAAGAGAGAAAAATCTAATTTTGTTTTTAAATTATTTTTTTCCTAAAATATCTCAATGCCACATGGGATGACACATGGCACACTCAAAGAGGAGAATGCCTCTTTGAATGCCATGTCATTAAAATTGCTTTGGTTTATTATATGTATAGATGGTGCCATCTTAGAATGCCAATCAGACTCAGGAAAATGAAAACATATAGGACAGGTAAGAGGTCTAGTAATTGAGTATGGGATTTTTTTTTTTTTTTATGCGGGCTTGAGACGGGTAGGGATCTGATGATATACCCGTTTACCCCACCCGATTACCCAATAACATACACCCGTTTCCCCGATGATATACCTGAAACGATATTTTTTTTATTATTTAAAAAAATATGTATATATGATATTCTTGTTTTCTTTGGTAACTCAAAATTTGGTAGTAAAAGTCGTGTCTTTGGGTTCGATACTCGATACTTACACAAAAGCTATACTATACACGATAGGTTCACTTGAATATTATGTAAGATTTAGTTATAAAGCAACTATCATTTCTTATAGACTTAAATCTCGATCACGTTTTAGTAAAAATCTCACATTTTCTTTAGTAATAAAACTTTAAGTTCTTTACACCATTGAATTAATCACTTTGTTGCTTACTAAAACCACGCATCATACCCCTATGAATTTTAAACGACCATAACTTTTTCATATGTTAGTACTTTCCATTAAGAAAAACTACATCATAAAAACCAACATTTTATATTTTATATTTTGAGTATAGTATTGCTATATATTTTTAATCAAAAAATGTTGGGACAAAGAGGATTGAAGAAACCACTTTTGATAACCTTAGTCCAAATCATATTCTGCATAAGTATGGAAGAAACTGCTGAAGAAGAGAACACAAGTACTGAAGAAGAGAAGAACAAAGTACTAAAGAACAAACTGATCAGTAGTTCTGAGGTCTAACCAGACACTTCACTTCAAAACTACTGAAGACAAAACTACTCATCAGTAGTTTGTCTACTCATCAGTTGTTTGCTGATCTTATCTTCAGAACCGACTTAGACTTTAGTAGTTTAGTATAATAGTGTTTTGTTAAAGTCTTGGATCAAGTTTCAATGCTACAGCCTGTTGTAAGCATTATCCTAAGTATAATATCTTAGCTAAATATCTTGTATTACTTAGTGCAACAGTCTTGTAACTTCGTCTATAAATAGATGAGTTTATTCATCTATTTTAGATATGTGATAACATTGATTTTAATTGAAAAACCTTCAAGGCTTTTATAAACTTATTATCCATTTCACATCTGAGTATCATTCAATACTTACACTTACTGCTTTATACTTTGAATTGCTTTTGATTCTCATTAACTGCTTAGTAAAGGGGGAGTAATAACTCCTGTAAAAGTGATACTTTAAACTTAGAACATTTATCATTCCGCTGTGCAAATAACTTTGATATAACTGCAAACACATAAGTGTTCTAATACTTAAACTGATATAAGAGACCACTGATCCAACAATTGGTATCAGAGCATCTGGTTTATCTGATCAAATATCAATCTAACAAATTGAGAATCAGACACAGGCTCTTATTGATATCCAATAAAGGATTAAAAGGTTCACTTTTACTTTTTCATCCATCACTTTAAAGAAGTATTGACAAATCCAAACTTCTTAAAAATGGACCCTTACAATACTGGATCTGCCAATAAACCTCCTATGCTAGTCAGAAATGAATATAATATCTGGCAAAGAAGGTTGGCACACACTATATCTCAGACCAATACTGGCTGTTGGAGGTCTGTAATCTTTGGACCTCACAAACCAGTAGTAACAGATCCAGAAGGTAAAACTGAAAGACCAAAAGACCCTAAAGACTACACTGAAGAAGATTTCTAAAAAATTGAGTTAGATGTAAAAGCTTTTTCAATGTTGGCTATGGCTCTCCCAAACGAAATTTATGCTGGACTTTTACATTGTGAAAGTGCCAAAGAGCTGTGGGATTGCCTAAAAGAACAGTTTGCAGGAACTGAAGAGGTGATAGCCAACACCAGAGAAATCCTAGCCCAACAATATGAAACTTTTACTCATGTAGATGGTGAAACATTAACTCAACAATTTGAAAGATTTGCATCACGCATCTCTGAGCTAAAAATTAATAATCAGACCTATTCAAATGCATCTATGTTACATAGATTTTTAAGGTCTTTACCTTCAAAATGGGAAACTTATTCAATAGTCCTCAGATCAAGTTCAGATTTTAACACCCTGAACCTAACAAGGTTACATGGAAAATTACTAACTTTTGAAAGAGAGATCAATCAAAAGAAAAAGTTACAAGAATCTGGTAAAACTGTTGATGACTATACTCCAGGTAGCACAGCTTTATTAGGACATGACTCACCATCTTGTTCTAATAATTTTGGATCTTTTGATCACATTGACATAACTGCTGGGATCTCATCAGATGGATCTTTCCCAGCTTATGACAATGAAGATCTAAGTCAAACTGCTGATAACATGTGTTTTTATCATGGATGACTTAAAATATTTTAGCAGTGATGACTTAGAAGAAATGGATATTCTACACCAACTGGCCTTATTAAGCATAAAAACTAACAAATTTTACAAAAGGTCAAGAAGGAAATTTTCAGGATTAAACAACTCTACAAAAGTTGGTTTTGACAAAGCTAAACTGAGATGTCATAAGTGTCAGAAGTTGGGACACTTTGCTAGAGAGTGTAGAAGCTCTAGCTATAACCAACCCATGTCTGGAAATCAATTTAACCCCAATTATAATAGGAATAATGGAACTCAAGGGAGTGCTCATTTTGTACAGGCACAAGCTCCACAAGTCCAATATGTGCCACAAGTACAATATGTTCAAATGCCTGCTCACCAACAACAGCAAATGCCTCCTTTTCCAGCTGCTCAACAACCTGCACAAACTCAACAACCCCCTCAACAACAAAGTCTATTTACATCAGGGTATGTTGACTGGAGTAGTCTTCCGTTTGACACATCTGAATGCAGTCAGGATGCAGACAACAAAGTCTTGATGTCAACTGGGGAGAACCTGACAATGGCAGAAAGAACTTTGCCTTAATGGCTTTTGAGGGATACTCCTCGAATTCTGCACTAACTCAGGTATCACAACAATCTCTTTTAAAGCTTTGCTCAAAATCTTGCAAAGAATCTTTTGCTTTAATAAGAGAAACCAATGTGCATTTACAAGGCAAATCAAATGATATGGAGAGAAAATATACACAGATGAAGTGTGATTTAGAAAGAAAAATTGCTTTGAAAAACAAAGAAATTTCTAAACTAACTGATAAATCCATTGAAACCCAGGCACAAATTAAAAGCATGATAGACAACCTAAGTAATGTCAGAAAAGAGCTTACTGACACTAAGGTTGGTTGTGAAAAATGGGTTGAGTCTTGTAAAGGGTACCAAATGCTGCTTAACAAGCAAACTGCAGCAAATGTTAAGTTTGGCATAAGGTACACCCACACTGAATCACCAACAGATTTCACCCACAAAACTGATAATGATGGGAAGAAATTGATTCAAACTTCTGATATGGAGGAATGCACATCCTACCATCAGAACTTTCTCAAAAATGAAAGTACTGCAGAAGTTAAAACCACTTACAATAAGCCATCAGTAGTTTCATCTACATCAGGAGTTGAGGAGTGACAATGGGACAGAGTTCAGGAACAAAACTCTGGATGAATTATGTTTGTCTAAAGGGATTGTTAGACAATTCAGCATTCCCAGAACTCCTGAACAAAATGGTGTGGTAGAAAGGAAGAACAGGACATTAATAGAAGCAGCCAGAACAATGTTAGCTGATTCAGGCCTACCTTTGTATTTTTGGGCTGAAGCAGTCAACATAGCTTGTAATGTTCAGAATAGAGTTCTTATCAACAAGAGACATACCAAGACTGCCTATGAAATTCTTCATGGCATAAAGCCCCTTATCTCCTTCTTCAGGGCTTTTGGATATCAATGTTTTATCCTCAACATCAAAGACTCTATCTCAAAATTTGCTGCTAAAGTTGATACAGGTTATTTTCTTGGTTACTCTCCAATGAGAAAAGCTTACAAAGTTTTTAATTCAAGAACCAAGATAGTTGAAGAAACACTGAATGTCAAGTTCAATGAATCAAAACACACTCTTATTCCAGCAAACCCTGCTGAACTCTTTGACGTTGACAATTTTCATTTCGGACCTGAAAAGACTGTTGAATCATCCAAACCTCCTCAAAATGGTTTTCAAGGATTTGAAGATGATGGTTCTACACCATGGACTCCAAACACAGTCATTAAATCAACTTTTAAACCTTCAGAAGTTTCACAAGCTTCTACTTCAAAAACTACTGATGAACAACTTGAAACTACTGATTCAGCTGAACCAAAAACTCCTGAACCTCAAACAAAAGTTGAACCAGATATTATCAATCTCCGTGGTTTATTTGAAGAAATACCAGAGCCATCCTCAAGTACAGGCTTACAACAATTGATTGAACACAAGGATCATCCATTGGAACAAATCATGGGTGATATTGCATCAGGGGTGCTTACAAGAAACCTGCTCTCCAACTTTTGCTTTTTCTCAGCATTTATTTCTCAGTTGGAACCAAAGAAGTATCAAGAATCCCTCAAAGATAACAATTGGGTGCAAGCCATGCAAGAAGAACTGCTTCAATTCAAGAAGCAATAGGTTTGGGAAATCTGTCCCTTACCTCCAAACAAGCAACCAATTGGTACTAGATGGGTCTTCAGAAACAAATCAGATGAAGCTGGTATCATCATCAAGAACAAGGCAAGATTGGTGGTACAAGGCTATTCTCAAGAAGAAGGCATTGACTATGATGAAACCTTTGCACCAGTTGCAAGACTTGAAGCTATCAGGTTATTTTTAGCTTATGCAATTTCCAACAACATAAAAGTTTATCAAATAGATGTCAAAAGTGCATTTTTGTATGGAAAAATAAAAGAGGAAGTGTATGTCTATCAACCTCCAGGGTTTGAGGATCCTTCTCATCCTGATTGGGTATACAGACTTGACAAAGCTCTTTATGGGCTAAAACAGGCTCCAAGAGCCTGGTATGAAACACTGTCTAACTTTTTACTTAAGAATCACTTTAAAAGAGGCTCCATTGATAAAACACTTTTCATAAAACATGTTGGAAATCATGTCTTACTTGTTCAGATTTATGTTGATGATATCATTTTTGGTTCAACAAATACAAGATTGTGTGAAGAATTTATGAAACTCATGCAATCAAAATTTGAAATGAGTACAATGGGAGAATTGCAGTACTTTTTGGGACTGCAAATCAAGCAACAATCAAATGGAACATTTATACATCAATCAAAATATGTTAAAGAATTATTAAACAAATTTTCTTTACCAGACTGTAAATCATGTTCCACTCCCATGACACCAACCACACAAGTTGAACCAGATGATCAAGGAAAACAGATTGATCAAACCATGTATAGATGTATGATAGGTTCTCTTTTATATTTAACTGCTTCTAGACCAGATATTATGTTTTTAACTTGTGTCTGTGCTAGATACCAATCTGCACCAAGAGAATCACACCTAATTGCTGTCAAAAGAATCTTCAGATATCTGAAAGGAACTCCTACTTTGAGAAAGATGAAGCCTGGTCCCAATACGACGAAATCATTGATTTGGTCGTCAAATCCCAATATTATCAAGCTTTCACCGTTGTTCCTCCCATTCATATAGAAACTCTTAATGAGTTCTGGGCAAATGCAGAGGCGGTCACAGTGAATAACAAGGTGATTTCCCTCAATTCAACAATCCAAGGGAAGCACATGGCAATCACACAAGAGTCACTGGGAATAAGGCTTGGCCTTAATGATGCTGATGCTCCTGAGCATATTCCCACTTCTGATATTCATCTAACCATGACTGAGTGTGGTTATCAAGGTACTTTAGCACAAGCAACAGTTTATAAGAAATTTTTTGATCCACAATATAAACTGTTATTTCATTATATTATAATGTGTTTAAGTCCCAAAACTGGATCATATGATCAGATGCCTTCAACCTTTCAACCTATTTTTCATTCTATAATAAATGAAACATCTTTTAAGGCATCTTCATTATTTTTCAATGAGTTGGTGTTACATCACCAAAATGATAAGAAAAACTTTTTACTGTACCCAAGATTTGTTATGCAATGCATAATAAAGGAACTTGGTGAGGGAGTACTTGTGGGGGAATCAAAAACTTTAAATCCATTGACTTCACAAGTATTCTCAAGGCATAACAAACTGGAACTTTTGCCAGAAGATGACCAAAGGGAACAAGAACCAATACCTGAGGAACCCACATCTTCAAAACCCAAAACAAAGAAAGCCAAAAAGCCAAAACAACAAAAACAAAAACCCACCAACCCAAAGAAAAAGGTAGTTCAGGAAGTGGAGATCCCTGAAACTACTGATGTGCAATCTGCACTTGAAAAGGTAGTGGCTGAAACATCCTCTCAGTCCACTCCATCTCCACCACCCAAAAGAAAACCAGTTACAGTCATTTTTCAAAGAAAAAGACTTAAAAAGACTGTAACTACTGACTAATCCTTTGAAACTACTGAACCTGAACCCTCACACATAACCATTGAAATTGCACAACTTCTCTCAGGTCTAAAAGAATCTCATCCAACACATGTCACTCCCCAAACAGGGGAGATGCCTTCAGAAGTTGACATGGATGTGGACTTTATTAGCCCTAACCAGGGAGATGAGGATGAACCAGGGTTTCTAAGCCCAAACTTAGATACCTTAGGTACTTTTGAGGCTGCTACTACCCACTTATCACCCAGTGGTGAACCTGAGGACAGTAGTAACATTCCTAAGACCTCAAATGTGGCAACTACTGATGAAGGCTGATTGCCTGAAGTAGGAAATCCTTAGTACCAAGACAAATAGGTTCATGAGAAGACTAGTTTGGAGCTAGCTCATGATTTAACTGATGCTGCCCTCATTGAGGACACTATCAGGGATTCAGATGATTCCATTAGTTTGGATGATGATTCACAAACTCCACAACATGAATTGACGGCTGATGTTGAAGATCCTGACTCTGATGTCTCTAAGCTCAAAGAGCTGGTCACAAAAGATCAGGTTAAAGACCACTTAAACCCTGATTCCCCTAAAGTGGCATCTTCAGTACACTCTGAAGATCACCCAAAAACACCCCTTTCACTTAAACAGCCTACCCAATTCCCTGGGCTTTCAATCATAGATCTGAACCAGCTATGCAGCCCAGATGGTCCCTTGCATCAAATAATAACCTCTATTATATCTGAGCAACTCAAAAACTTCTCAACTGCTTGGGAGTTGAACACTAATCAACAATTTGAGGTGCTGACCAATCAACTTGCAGAGCTGAACAAGAAAATTGACAACAACTCAAGACAGCTTGCATTATTATCTGCTGCAACTTCTCAAACTTTGAAGCTTTCCGATAGTGGATGAAGCCTTTAAGGGGGAGAAGATTAAGGAACTAGTTGAATTTTCTCTTGAAGCTAAGAAGACAACTCACAGACCTGGAAAAGAGATCCTTCAAGAGTTTAGACCATCACCAAGGCAAACTGAAGAAACTCCTAAAGACTTTATTCAAACTACTGAAGACAATCCTTCAATAGTTGTGACAAGAACCAGTACAATCAACCCTTCAGAAGTTTCAACTTCCAAGACTGATCAAGGACAGTCTTCCAAGGCAACTGACCAAGAACCAACTCAAATTCCAAAGCCTATGCATACAACAACAACTGTTTTAAACCCTTCTCCAATCTCAGTATCCAAAGAATACTTAGAGAAGAGTTTGAAAGAGGCTCAAAAGAAGGCTAAGGAAGATAAATTATGGAATAGCCTGGAAGCAAGGGATGATCTAAGATATGAAGAAAAACTTGTTAAGTATCAAGAAAAACTTGATGAGTTAGAAGCTGAAGAGAGAGCACTTGAAGCTGCTGCTGAAGAAGACAAGAGAGCACAGCTGATTCAAATGATTACAAAGAACTCAAAGGCTAAACAAGCTTCTTTGAACATACTTTTTACAGAAGAATTGACAAGAAGAGCTCAACTTATAGCTGATAGGTTGGCAACTGAGAAGGAGAGAAAAGCTAAGAGAGCAGAAATAATTGATGAACTTGTAGCAAATGACTTTGGTTCAAGGGCCTCAGTGTCAAGATGGAAAGAAGACACTCTTTATGACACTTACAAGAAATTCAAGGCCAGCAAAGCTGCACATTGTAAGACCCTAACCCGTAATCACGCAATCAACGCCTAATCCTACGGGTTTTGACCTTACTTAAAACCACTCCCGATTAAAACTTAGATATTTAAGAAAAGCTTGAATTTATTGTGATCAAACTTTTTGATTTCTACATTTTAACTATTACAACATTATAATGAGATTTCACAATTTCACGGGAGACTCTTAAATTCTATTACGGAAGCTTGATGAGTGTTCGGGCGTGTTCGGTTCTTCTCGCGACTTGATCCTTGCTCCGGGACTTCCATCACATGTTTACCTAGCACCATTACACAAAGAATGGTTAGTGAGTTGTCAAATGAAACATTTAACTAGTACGATAGTCGTTACACGTCGAAACGGAACGAACCAGGCCAAACGGCCCTTTATCAGGAGAACAAACTGCTGCAACTTATGCGCAGCAGCTGTTCGGATCGCTTTTACCCCTTATAAAACCCAAAATCTGACTTCAACTTTCAAATGAGAATTGTTCTACGCTCCGAGAGCTTTCCAGGCATATAAAGAATACCTCCTAACGATTTTTCTACGATTTTATATGGAATTTTAAAGATCGTGCTGACATGCAGGTCTATTCGCGCGGCCGGTCGGTTTAAGCGAGCGGCCGCGCAAAGCTTCTGATCGTTTTTTGGTGATTTTTAAGCATGGGAATCATGTCGCAACCGCATTTGATGATTCCCGAAGCCTAAGTATTGACTTGCCGACTAAATAAACCTTTGTTTGACTGAAAATATAGTCCGGTGTATGTCGCCATGATCCGGTTCTTAGTTTTGAATGTTTATGGTGACTCTTACCCAAATCGACCCATTTAGACATTAAACTTAACCAAACACCATTCGACCACGCGCAATGCGTGTAGTTTATGTTGTCAAGCCATTAGACACTTGATCAACTAAAGTGCTTGTCCGATTTGTTCATTAGGATTCCGTTATTAGATTTATCCTTTAGTAAATCTTTATAAATTCCCTAAATGCCCCTCCTAGCCAAATCTTTTAATTTAGCCATTCATGGCGACACTTCTTGATTCAAACCCATTGTTTTGGACTCAATGACTTGTTTAAAAACCTCTAAGTCCTTCCGGACTTAGATTTTTATCCTTTCTCAAGTTTTCACTTGTTTAGTAGATTCTAAGCGCATTAGTGCGCATTAGACATAGTTGTGGAAATAACTTACTTGATTTGCACCCACACTTCACGTGGGTACGTTATCACCTATGTTGCTTCGCCCAAAGGCGTTTATTTGACTACGGACTTACCGGGTGGCCTTGACCCATATCCATACCTTGTGTTTATCCTCCATGATTCTTAATATCAAGAATGCACGCGCAATTGCATTTACCTGTATGCTTTCTAAATAGACAACATTAATTTCTCGAAACTCAAATGGCAATAACTTGCCATTTGACCCGTTTAACTTTATGAATCTTAATGCTTGGAATACAAGCATCAAGTGTTGGGCTCACATGGTAAGGACATCACCATTTGACCCGTTTAGACTCTTAGATCATAATGCTATGTTACCCAAGTTTTATCTATGGTTCAAGTGACACCAACTTGACCCATTTAACATCATGCTAAACGACTCCATTCAATTGATTTAATTTGGATTAAAACATCATTTCTCACATATCTTTATTAGTTGACCCGTTTGATGGATTTCTCCATTTGGTCATAACTCATTATCTCGATTAAGGTCATAAACCAGATTTTGTATTGAGTGCACATAAGGCAACCCACTTAATAGATTCTACCCCTTGGGGTTTATCTTTTTCTCATACTCAAGATTTAAAACTAATGTTTATAACAATTTAAGCTATGTTATAGTATATTGGTGTAAGTAAAACTTACCTCATATCCATTCTTGCTTCCATGCGCATTGAGCTTGCATCCGTTTGACCCGTTTGCATCCCTTGTTTTGTTAGAATACATTATATGGATTTCTTTCATTATCCATGGCATTCATGTATTCATTTTACCTCTAGTTCAACCTCACATTTCAAGTATTCATGTTCATACATGTTTACACATTTATTTCCCCATTCAAGAATTTTATCAAACACTTGGTGTGCACTCACAAATTCAATTGATTTTCATGAGTTTTAAGTTAGCCAAAGCATATCCATTTAGCTAAACATCACCATATCATGTTATTTAAACTTTTTAGTCTAAATTCCTCATTCAACAACTTCTAAGAGTCACAAAAGGTTACTAGATATGAGTGGATTCAACCTAAAGGTCAAACCCCAATTTCTACACATTAACATAACCATATGATCGAAATCAAAGACACATATTAAGTGTAATTGTAAATTAATTAGGTATGTTTGAGGTTCCCCAAGACTAGAGCAACCTCTTTTAACCATAAATTTCATGTTTTATCAAAACCCTGGTTTTTGACCAAATCAAAAACGGGTATTAACATCAAATTACATCAAATAGAAGGTACCTTGATGTTCATTAGGCCTTAGATGACTTGTTTCTTGCTAGAGCATCGAAAAGCCCCTTGATTTGGCTTGGATTCAAGCATGTTCTTGAGTGTTTAGGGTTGGAGGTTGAAGGAGATAAGTCTCCTGATTATAATCGACACACACACTCATGTGTGTGTGTTCTTCCCTTTTCAACATGATGCACCCACAAGTTTCCCATTTTGGCAACTATGGTCCCTCCAAAAATCCCCAATTGTCATTTCTTATGAAACTAGCTATTCAAGCTATTTTTTCTTATTTTATTAGCTTGTTAACAAGATTAATAACACTAAATAGATTATTTCTATGTTAGAACATAACCTGTGTTCTTTCTTTTGTCGGATCTCGTTTTAATAATTTTGCTAATCACGCCTAATGGCATAATTAGACGAACAATTGGTTTTGGGGTGTTACACACATCCAGAAAGATTTAAAACTCCTGAAGTCCAACAAACTTCAATAATCAAAAGATCATCTGGTGCACTTCGGAAACCTGCTACAAGAAAAAGGAAGCAAGAGGAAAATGTAAAGACTGATTTCAAGATGGTACTGTTAGACGGAAATCAGGTAGTACAAGGAGACTTTGATATAGAAGAAAAACCTCTGCTTACACAATTCAGGAATCCTGCTACATATGCTTACCACATACAACATACAATCAAAGAAAAATCTCACACCAAACTTGTAACAACACATCACTTACCCAAATTTGCAACTCAAAGTGGTGTTGATCTAGAAGGTAGCAGAGAATCCCACCTGAAGGTCACTGAAATAGAAGACATACCCCAATCTTCAGGACAAACCCAGGAAACTAGCTTGGTTTCTTATGCCTCAGACTTTGACAGGTCTAAGGTGAATATTGTCAAGTGGTCATTCACTGATTCCAACTCAGTGTTGGTGACCAGAAGAAATCGTTCAAGCAAGGTCTACAAGAATTCAAAGGACTTGAGCATAATGTCAACTAAAGACCTCACCATTCAACATCTTGAACCTGAACAAGGATCTCCGTCAAAGCAACAAAAAGATACGCTTACTACCAAAATGGCTGCAGAAGTCTGGAGGATATTAGAAGCGAGAAAGAATGAAGAAAAATAAAGATTGGATAAGGTTTTGGCTTCATCAATCCAGGGGGAGATTGTTGGGACAAAGAGGATTGAAGAAACCACTTTTGATAACCTTAGTCCAAATCATATTCTGCATAAGTATGGAAGAAACTGCTGAAGAAGAAAACACAAGTACTGAAGAAGAGAAGAACAAAGTACTGAAGAACAAACTGATCAGTAGTTCTGAGGTCTAACCAGACACTTCACTTCAGAACTATTGAAGACAAAACTACTCATCAGTAGTTTGTCTACTCATCAGTTGTTTGCTGATCTTATCTTCAGAACCGACTTAGACTTCAGTAGTTTAGTATAATAGTGTTTTGTTAAAGTCTTGGATCAAGTTTCAATGCTACAGCCTGTTGTAAGCATTATCCTAAGTATAATATCTTAGCTAAATATCTTGTATTACTTAGTGCAACAGTCTTGTAACTTCGTCTATAAATAGATGAGTTTATTCATCTATTTTAGATATGTGATAACATTGATTTTAATTGAAAAACCTTCAAGGCTTTTATAAACTTATTATCCATTTCACATCTGAGAATCATTCAATACTTACACTTACTGCTTTATACTTTGAATTACTTTTGATTCTCATTAACTGCTTAGTAAAGGGGGAGTAATAACTCCTGTAAAAGTGATACTTTAAACTTAGAACATTTATCATTCCGCTGTGCAAATAACTTTGATATAACTGCAAACACATAAGTGTTCTAATACGTAAACTGATATAAGAGACCACTGATCCAACAAAAAATCAATGTGTTACATGATTAACAATATCTAGGCATGGAAAATAACTAAGCCCTTAACTGAACAAACAGAAAACATACGAACTGAACTGAAACCAATCAAAAACTTAATTAACCAAAAACTGAGTTAACCTAATATCGTTTTTTATACCCTAAGTGAACCAAAATTAACCAAACCGAAACTGGACCATTCATATATTCATATATTTTTAGGTTTTAAACATTTATTCCATATATTTATACCTCTATTTCATGTACTTCTAAGCAAAAATTTTAGCCAACGTTTGGTTTTGGTTATTAACCAAAATTAACTAAACCGAACTAAAAACTATAATCTAACCAAATAAATTGAACCAATTAACCGGTAAGTGTAGGTTAGTAAGATCGATCAATCAACAATGTCGATTTCTGTTTTGGTTGAGGCTAATAACTGAACCAACCTCAAGCATGCAGCGTTAGAAGTGTCTGTGTTTCCTGCTGCATCGCGTGGTCACAAAGCTATGAATATATGAATAATTCGGATACAGTTTGATTGATTTCGGTTAACTATGGGTACTAAGGGTGTTCAAAGGTGGATTATCCGATTTTTGGATATCCAAAAATCGAATAATCCGAAATTTTGGATAGTCAATATTGGGATCGGAATCAGGATCCGAATTCAGATAATCCAACGGATAATCCAAAACTTAAAAAAATCCCTTCCTCTTACGCTAAAAGTCTAAAACCGAACCTGCTTAAAACAAAATTTCAATATATATATATATATATATATGATGTATTATGTTAGTTTAATGTTAGCGCTAACATGGAATGGATTAAATATTTCAAATTCGGATAATCCGATTATCCGAAGTTTTTTAAAAATAGGATTCGGATCCGAAATTTCGGATTATCCGATTTTTGGATATCTGAAAATCGGATTATCCAAAATTTCGGATAATACGGATACAGATTTTCGGATTCGGATTCAGATGTTTTTTTAACACAATGATAACTGATATTAAGTAAATTCAATTTTGTCTATTTTTTGGTTCGGTTTCAGCTAACAGTATAGCTATTGTTCACTCATAGATATTGTTAATCACGTAGCATATAATTTTTTTATATTAAAAAATAACAATACTATACTCAAATTAAAGATAATAAAATGCTCGTTTTATGATGCATTTTGTTGATGCATATGGTGCGACTAATGCTTTGGATTGCGACTTAAACATGTTTTGTTGATGGACGTAGGGGCGAAGGTGAATTATATAGGGGCGAATGTAGATAAAATGGGTCGAAGGTAGAATTTGTTAAGAAGAATTCCAGGTTCGAACTGTTTTATAGGGCGAAGGTAGCAGAAGTCCACGTTCGACCTTACGCTAAGGGCGAACGTGCAGGCCTATATAAGCTTAAATGTTATTTTGCATTGTAACTTTGATCATTTCGAGTGTGTGTGTCAGGCTAGGGCTCTCTAGTGTTCAGGTGTATTTGAAATCAGTCAAATTAACTTGTAATCGTTTATGTGATCATATTTTAACAAGTTATTAATGAAGATAACAATTGAAAAGGTGAATTTGTGCGTTTGATTCGTTAACTATCATATTGTAACTGTTCTAGGGTTTCCGCACCTAGAATAGAGACTTGTATGATCAAATCTAACTGTTTTTGACAAAACGATCCTCTACACATTTTTTTTCTAAAAGTATCAACGTATGAAAAAAAAAATATGACTAATTAACAATCATGAGGGTAGTTTGCTCAAAATTAGGGGAAAAAGTTTAATTCTAATTTAAATAAGTAAAAATTGAGTAAAGTTGAGGGAATTAAAGTTTAATTAAGAACGGATATTAAAATGTAAAAGTGTTTAAATGACTATTTTACCCCAATTTTAGGGTTGTACATTGTGCATTAATGAAAAAACAATTCTTAACTTTTGGGTATCTTAAAAAACCTTCTCGACGTTATTATGAAGTTCTCCTATTCCGGTAAGCTCACTTATCAACCATGAGGGACAAATTATCAAAAGATGTGATATCTCACCCATGAGTATGTGGCGATGAACACAACCAATTCTACGAGTATGCATGGTTTAGCTTAAACCAAAAGCAAAGTCATATGATAAATAATCTTATTAACCAATCGGTTAATTGATTCAATTTATTTGATTAAGTTTGTCGGTTTTTATTTTGGTTAAGTTAATTCTGTTAATAGCCAAAACCAAACTTTGGCTAAAGTATAATTCTAGAAAAGCATGAGCTTAGCGCCCATCTTTTGTCACACCCTCAAATTTCCACTGCGGGGTTTTACCACGAGGCGCATGACAAACCAGGATCCATAGCCACAAGTATCATGAACGACTCTAAATGCCCAAACCATTTAGTTCATTTTTGAAAACCAGTTTCATAGTTTAACCAAACATTTTAAAGTAGTGCGGAAGCGTAAACAAAATAAACAGTTCACAAAAGTCTGCGCAAAACAACGCGCCCAAAACCAAAGTTTAAAAGTTCAAAATATTAAAATGTTCATATCCCAAGACACAGTATGATGCATGCCCTAATCGTGCTCCATACCTAGAGGCCTGCAAAGCATGCTAAAGTGTGTCAACATAAAGTCGGTGAGTTCACAGTTTGGATAACAAATGTAAAGTTGTCAAAAGCCCAAAAGTTAAAGTAGAGTGTCATCATTTTAAGCTTGTCAGGGGTAGCTAGCCCACTCATTGTAACTAAACATGTGATTATTGGGAACATACAGAAGTTGTTAATTTGCCTTAGTACTGGTGTCTATCAACACTAATAAGTTCAGCTCCTTAAGAGAGTGGTCAAAAGTTCATGCCCGTGACACAAGCACCTCAAGCATGAGGTTGCTGCACAACCTAATAGCGCTATCAACTAATACCCCGTTCGCCTACAACGATTAACCCAATAATATGTAAGGACTTTAAATGATAGAGTGTGTTTAGTTCACAAAGGACAGTAAAGTTTTAAACTGATAAAAGCGTGACCCACACAAGGAATCGTAAAACCCGACCCACACAAGGATTCTAAACCTGAGTTGTAAGAGTAGTCCCAAACCGGACTAGGAAATGTTTACCAAAGTTGTCTCAAACCCGAGACGCATGCTTTCGAGAAAAAGTAGTGAAACTCACCTTAGGCTGCAAGCAAAAGTATCCAAACTCCAACAACAATAGGGTGCTACCGACTCCCTATTACAAGTGTCACTAAGTGAGTATATGTGTATAATCAATACACCATATAACCCGTTTGTCCAAGACGTTTAAATGTTCAAAACCGTGTAGTGACCCCTAATGACTCTTCATGCACAAGTAAGTCCTACGTAACCCGTTGGTGATCATAGTGATTATTATCAGTTTAGTACCTCAAATACATCTCATACAAGTTTCCATACAAGTTCATGTCAAATACATACCATATAAGACTCCAAATAGGCACATAAAGATCCCGTACACAATCTGCGTTTTTAGGGCAGATTGTGCGCTGTGAAAAATGAATTATTTAAAATACTTAACGAATGAATTAAAGTCCCAAATTTTTACTGAGTATTCATTGGGATTCAGTTGATAACCTATATTTTGGTTTTGTCTTAAAACCAAACACAAAAATTATTAAAATTCGTACAACACAGCTATGTCCAGAAAATTTTCACAACAGGTCAGTTTAGTAGAAAAATTACCAAAAATTGTGTATTCATCCAAACGGTATGAATCCACTTGGAAAAGCCGACTTATTCCAATGTTAATTTACTGTCCAAATTTCATAACCTAACTCTTTCTAGAACTCAAGTTATGATCGTTTAAATTTAACTCAGTTTACTAGTCCGAAAATCTGAGTTGACCTTTATTCAATTAAAATTCCAAAACTACTCAAACGACATCCAAATCTGATGGTTTTGCCCATTATGAAAAGCTAAGACCATGTCTAATACAACCATGCAAGGAAATCATCATGTTTCATACTTTCAAGTCACGTAACAGACTCTACAAGTTGACTCAAGCATTCTGTCCAGATTTTTAAACATGCAATAACCCTAGTTATAATCAATCATTCAAGCATATCGTCGATCAACAACGTCCAATAATCATTATACAATATCAATAAGATATAACCTGATCATAACCTAGCAAGATTCATGCATATATCATCATTCACAAACCCTAGTTATCTAAAACATCAAGAACATACATGATCATGCAAAACACATAACATTCATTACATAATAACATGCTTAACCCCTTTAATCTTCATGAACATCATGTTTTAACTTTTATAAAATACTTTTAGACCTGGACAAACAAGGTTTTGATGTTTTAAAAACATATTAAAGAAGATTAAAACAAAAGAGAATGAAGATTATACCACAAGCACTTCAAAATCACCAATCGATTGCTCCTCACGCTTCCCGAATGGTGTTCTTGAGCCTTAGCAGGTGTTAGGGGTTGATATTTTCGTAATAGGGCAGTAGGGGGCGATTAGGGTTGAGTTTAGGGGTTGCATGAGGCTTAAGAGTGTTTAAATAGTGGATTAAGGCGGTTAGGGTTCGTCAGGCACCCGTGAGCGGCCGCGCGGAGGCTGTGAGCGGCCGCTCACAACTTCATGGCCCACTCCGGGTGGCCTGCTTCGTTGTACTGCATGTTTACTTCGATGTTTTCGCTATTTTGGCCCATAACAAGTGTAACCCTATGCGTTAAGACCCCAACCATCCTACTGGTCCACCCATTACGATTTTTATTAACATTTTTGGTTTAAGTTCACGTAATCACATACAGTTTGCACATAGTTTCACAGAGTATCATAGGAGCACGTAATTGTAATCAATCTCAAACAATTACTTCACAATCTTCTTGTTTAACAATTCACCAACGTTCGGGGTTCACTACTCATGTAAATAGTTTGGTAATTCCTCGAATTACCCCTTCATGCAGTTATTAATCTAATACTGTGCAACGTGTGACTTATCTAGCTAACCCTAGTTAACTAGGATGCATAGAATGTAACCAGAGTTTAGTTAAAGTGAGAACCTGAAATTGCAGGGTATCACATCTTTTGGGGGCAAAATTCTAAAATTTTATTTTATATTTGTATTGGGCTTGTTTGTGTAATACTGAACTGTAGCTCATTCATAAAATGGGTAAGGCAGTTAGGTTAAAAAAATAAAAGTGGGAAAGTGAGAATTGGAAATCAAATCGTCTAGTAATAGTGAAAGGTCATACATCTGAATCGTAAAATCATGATTTTCGAAGTCCAACTATCTTCTGTTGTGTTTTTTCTTTGATTCTTTTTTACAATCAAAATCGAGACCGAAATCAAAATCAAAATCTAAGGTGTTGTAATTAGCGACTTAGTTTATTCGAAATCATCAATCAAAATTGTTGATTTGCTACACATCTCTTAAAGGTAAATTGATAATAAACTTTTGCCACTCAGCTGTTGATTTTTGCAGCTTACAAATTATACAGATAAATTATGACATAATATACTTCATGTTTTTAATAAAATTCTAGGTCTTTATTGATATTTTATGTGATTAAAATTGAGATTGAAAATACAAAAATTATGATTAAAATTTCATTATATTTATATTCACATAATAATAGCTCATACTTAGATTTTGATATTCATATTATGCTATCAACTTTAGGATGTTTTTGATGTCCAGTACTCTTGGTTTTGTTTTATATCCTTTATCTTTGGTGTTTATTAAATTTTAGTTATGATTCTACCTATAATTGATTCCTTGTTTACAGTCACAATTCACGATCCATTAAAAGTTACATAAATTATTCATTGTAGTCTTTAACTTTGTTTTCTATCTTAGCGCTTTGGCAGTCACTCAGCACCCAAATATCATGTTTGTCAAAATGTCATATTGAGAAATAAGAAAATAATGTACCATGGAAGCCGATTGGATAAAAGATTCCTTTGTGTTTGTGAATCATTTTTCTCGCACTAGCAAAGACGATGTTATAATTTTTTACCGTGATCTTTTTATGTTCAAATCCGAAAAGTGATCAGGTAAGTTGTTTACTTATATATATATTTTGCACAAATTCAAATGTAACAAACATATCAGGTTTGAAAGCAAAATATCAAACTTTTTTTTTTAGCTAAAAGAGCCTCAAATTTAAAATTTGCTTTAGGTCATCAAAATGGTTTAGCTGACCTTGGTCAATCACGTAACACACCAACCTTTTAAAATAAAAAAATATTAGCAATGGCATACCCAAATTAAAAAGAATAAAAATGCTCGTGTTTATGATGTAATTTAAAAAAAATATTAACGTGTGAACAAATTATAGCCGTTTAAAAATCATGAGGGTGGTTTCCTTAAAACAAGGGGAACATATATAACTATTATTTAAACAAGCAAAAATTGATTAAAGTTGAGGGAATTAAAGTGTAACTAAGATGGAATATTAAAGTGTAAAAGTGTTTGAATAACTATTTTATTATAGGGATCATTAAGAGTGGTGTTATATGTATATGATTAAAGCAAATAACAAAACACCCCTTAGGCTAGTAGGTGTGGATACACCAAAAAGGTGATGCCTCCATGCCAACTAGGATGCCATCTCAACATGTTGATGTCTCAAGCATCTTGAGACATGAATGGGGTGTGGAGACACCAACACTCCATGTCTCAAGCATTTATTATTTTTTTTTTCTAATATTAATTTTAATTAGTTTTATAAAAGTAACAAATAAACAAAATAATGTTCAAATATATACTAGATTTAATAAAAAAATTACAAACCATACTAAAATTAAAAAAAACAAATAAACCAAAAACAAAAGATAGGATTTCCTAAAATTTTAAAAAACTACTTCTACTTTTGAATCAATTTCTCTTGCATATTCTTCAACGCGGTGCGTTTTTCTTCAGGATAACTCGAGATGTCGGCCGACATAATTTTTCACTCTTCCACCGCATTCGATTCATTAATCAACCTAAGCTTTTCCTTCTTGACTTTTATTTTTTCTTCATTAGCTTTGTTGAAAGCTTCCATTTGTGCGGTTAAAGTGTCAAGCCTTGAACCTCTCCCGCTCGTGCTACCCGATGCCACTTTCTTTCCTGCTGCCGCTTCCTTTCGAGCTTTGTCCCGACCTACATAAAAAGCGCAAACATTTATATATTAGAAAGAAAACGCAAACAATTATATAAAAAAATTCTATAAATTTATAAACCTATGGGGCGTGTCTCCTCCACAAATTGTGGTTCGTCGAACTCGGGCTCGTCGTTCATATCAATATCAATTGGCCCGTTGAGCCTCGTTTGGGACCGTCGTCCATTTTGGTTCATCTTTCAAGACCGACCAAGCCCGTATCATCAAGAAAGTTCTGTTCGTCTCAGTTTTATACGTCGCCAAAGCCTCCTCGAAAATATTTTGCTCATTCCAACCACTAGGTGGGTTCGACTTAATGCGGTTATAAATGCCATTAAATTTACCACAATCCGTGTTCATCTTTCTCCACTTCGAGCTTAGAGCATCCTGTAGTCGAGACGGCTTGCATTGCATAAACAATTGAAAGTTTTCAATAACTTTCTCCCATAACGCCTCTTGCGATTGGGCGGTACCTTTGATTAAAAAAAATTCAATTAAAATAATTAAACAATATATATATATATATATATTCGCAATTATAAAAAAATTATATATATATTTGCGCAAGTAAAAAAATTTTACCAATTGCGGCGCGTTTTGACGAAGCAACCCACGCCGTAGCTAACGCCTCCTCTTCAATAACTTTCTCCCATAACGCCTCTTGCGATTGGGCGGTACCTTTGATTAAAAAAAATTCAATTAAAATAATTAAACAATATATATATATATATATATATTCGCAATTATAAAAAAATTATATATATATTTGCGCAAGTAAAAAAATTTTACCAATTGCGGCGCGTTTTGACGAAGCAACCCACGCCGTAGCTAACGCCTCCTCTTCAATATCAGACCATGGCCTAGCTACTCCATCTTTCGGTTTACCACGTCCCGGTCCTTTCTCTCTTGGTTTGCCTTTGCGTTTGCCTTTAGATTTTTCGGTGGGTGGCGTAGGTTGAGTTTCAGGAATTATTTCATCAGTATCCTCCTCCTCTACGGGTTGAGACGGTCCGATAGGTGTAGTGGGAGGTGGTTGTGGAGAAACTTGTTGGGTAGGTTGAAACGATTGTGCCATTTACATATAGTGTTGCATTTGCATGTATTGCATTTGGTTGAATTGGGCGAAGGCTATTGGGTTTTATTGCATTTGTTGGACCGCCCGTAATGGAGGTACTTGTTGCGATACTGGTGGCTCGACTACCGGCGTGTAACCCGGTATGGAGAATGGATTCGGGTTAGAATTCGGGCTATTTGGGTTGAATTGGTTGAATGGGTTGAATGGATCCATAAAGTTTTTTATAAAAAATGGATGGTTTATAAAAAATATGAGAGATAAAGTAGAAGAAGATAGTGGGTGTGGTATAAAAATGAGAGTAAAAAGGTTTGATTTATAAAGGTTTGAATAAAAGGTTTGATTTGTAAAAAAAAAGTAGCCGTTTGATTTATACCGTTGTATAACGTTCAAATAAAAAAATTAATTAAAAGGAAAACACTGATTGGTGCGTCTTTGGCGTCATGAGGAAGACGGGGAAGACGGGGACGGGAGGGGGTGTAGCGATTGTGAGACGGAACAAAAATGTGAGACGGGGGTGATGCCCCGTCTGTACACCCATAAGCCTTAGGATCATTAATATAGTTAACACTATTTAGGGTGTTGTTGGAGCGACGCCTCCCACCACCACCACCCTTTAAAACCATAAATTGACTTTATTTTGTGATTGTGCGTCAATTGAGTCTATACAATGGACTATTAGGTTGATTTTTGTTTTTTAATATCATACACCTTTGATTGTCACGATGGTCGGGATTGGGTTGGTGTCGAAGGTGGTATTTTGTTCGTAGAGGTGGTGAGTTTTCAATAGGTAATGGATAATTTACTCCAACTTCTTATGTTTATTTGTATGAAATTCGAAATTAAGTTATTAATTTATGTATTGTTAGATTTGTAAAATTATTTTGTGGATCGGGCATGAACAAGGGCGTACGAGTATATTGATGTCGAATTGAAGGGAATCGATTTATAATCTTTAGAGACATCTATTCATAATTTAATATAACTGTGATTTAGGTTGTCGGAGTTGAGATTAGGTGGGTCGACCAACGATCTTAGGCTTGACAAAGGGGAGGGGTGGGGTGGTTTTATAAACTCTTTGTATTATGTATTTATAGTCCCTGGTTATATTTGAGTACATAAATGATCCCTGAGAGGGTATTTAAGTAATATTACATAAAATTTAACGTGTATTAGCCTTAGTGCTATACATTGTTAAAAAAACAAAGTTAATACCTTAACTTGTTAATTGAACAGTGTACGCATACAATAGAATATATATATGACTCGGAGTCACGTATCATGATCTGTGTGTCAAATAAAACGACTATTTCGAGTATGTTTTTCTATATTTTATCAGACGATAAACCTAACACGCGAGTAAAATCGTATAAACGAACAAGTATTCTCGTATCTTGTAGCCCTATGTGTAAGTTTGTCCTAAAATAATCATCTATATATGGCTTGTATGGAAAATTGATTGTTAGCATTCTTTACTTTCTTGGAAAAAAAAACCCAAAACATGAAAGAAACAATTACAATGTAACAAGAGGTATTGGGGATACCCTATATACCCTACCCCTTTGTCCTTTATTTTACAAACACCATTTGTTCTCTTGGGACAATTACTTTTCACACCACTCAAAAACCCAAAGTTTTTTCATTGTTCCCCATTGGCATTCCACAACTCAACTAGTCAAACACATTGATTTCCAATTTCAAATACCGACACAAAAGTAAACATCTGGTTTACCAGAAAGAAAAAATTGTAACTGTTTTAAAGTATTAAACACGTCTACAAAGATACCAGAAGACTATTTGGAAATTGGTAAACAAAATGTGAATGATTTAGGACCAGATTATTCAATCTTTGACTCTTTCTTAATCACTTGCACGATAACCCATTGAACTAATCAACAATAACCGAGTCTTGTCGACAAAACAACACATTAGTTCTAACTAAGCATATTCCTACAAAGGACGACCATCAACCAAACATTTGTTCATTGTTATAAATAAAACCGTAATCTTTTTAACAACCAAACGAAACTTTATTCAACACCTGAAATATTACAAAACATCAATACACTGCCGATTTAGCCAGTGGTTACCTGGGCATATCAGCCGAAATAGCAAAAAAAAACTATTGTGAACAAACCCAACATAATCTACCGTAACCAAAAAGAGACCAACAAATCGCCAACGATTTAACCAAAATCAATATTCGAAAATTCATGCCACTTTGGTAAGTCAACACCCAAGATCTTGGATCTTTTCATCACCCACCAATAGGACTCTTCTTTTATTTCTTTAATGACCTTTATCGTGCTCGTGTTTTTGCAGTTAAAAACCTTGTTATTTCTTCTCAATCATATTCTTCAAATCGTCAAAAGGAAATAGTATTATTACTTAACCATTACAACAAGCCTATTGATTGACAAAATAACCGAATTTGGAGGGTATTCCAACTCGTGAAATTTGAATTAACAATAAACATGTGAATAAATTAAATCAACGATTCACCTATTTTATAATTCAAAACAAAATCAAAGCTGAAAACTAGAGGGAAATATTTGAAGTAAAAATCATTGCTCCATAATTCAGTTTCGCGAATCAGGCAAACTGCTTACAAGATCAGTCCTAGTTATGTGCCCGGTAACCCCAAACGGATTAAAAGGTACGTTGAACTATTTGTTACCACTTCGGTAGATCTAGAATCTCTTGGGTTCCATTTAGGCATGAGCAAAGAGCAATACCGAACTGTTAACCGAAACTGATGAAATGAAACTAAACTGAAATTAACCGAAAATCTAATTGACCAATAATCGATTAACCGAAAACCGAATTAACCGAAGATCAGTTATCGGTTTTTATTTGTATCCTCATTTTACTGAAATTAATCGAATCGAACCATTCATATTTTCATATATTCTAGCTTTTATACCTTCATGTAATTATATACATCCAATGTATTTCCAACTCAATTTCATGCATATAACGTCAATTTCATGTATTTCAAAGCATAATTTGTTTAAGTTTGGTTTGATTATTAACCGAGATTAACCAAACCAAAAAACTAACCGGATAAACCAAAAATAGAAAGATTAATAAAATAGCTTAACAAATGACTTCGATTAAGCTAATAACCAAACCAAACAATACACACTCCAAGTTTCATTGTATCAGTTTTTTTTTTTATATTAAGTTATTTGTTTATAGATTTATATATTAGTATATTTTACCAATAACTCTTACAAGTGGGAGGTAGGTAAACGGGCCACAAGTTGCGTCGCTACCCCCTTTTGAATAGAAAAAACCTACTCTATTAAAAATAAAACGTAGGTCCTTCGTCGCTGGAGAGTTACTCTGCACCACCTTTTGAACTCCTTTTAAGAACCGAATTGCCTCGGGGGCTAAACCTCCAAATGTGTCAAAAGCAAATGGCACAAAAACGTGTTGGTTCTCTATACAGACAGCTTTATGTTTAACAACTTTCTGTGATTCTGCTCTCAAGGCTGTTTGCCCTGCCACAAACCCTGAATCTTGAAGTTCCACCAACGGAGACACCCTTGTGAGATCAACGCACACATGTTTGCCTTGTGCCCACCCGAACACGAGGACATCTGCTCGCCTTATGGTAGACCGCCCTTCTAGGGAGTCCGTCAAAAAGTTAGCCGAGGCTTCTTTCCTAGCCGAAATCTCTGCCATTCGCAAGACGTCCCATAAAACATTCCTGACCAGATCATTTCTGTATTTAAGTCCGGGTAGCTCCTTACAGTGAAGGACATGTTCCCCAAATTTATCTAAACATATTTTTTTGCAAACCGGACACAACTCATCAACTAAGAACATGAGAATCATGAGCAAATCTAAGTGATATGGGTCTTATATAGACCTTTTTGTGTTGTAGATTTGTGAAAAGCCTGCTAACTTTATTGTTGGGAATCATGGTATCGTATACGAAGCGGAAGCGGTTATTATTATTATTTTATTTTAACCGAAATATATTTATACATATATATATATATATATTTGCGATTCATATATAGTAAATAATAATAGATTTTATTAATCCAATTAACAAAATATTCCCAATCAGGATCTCGGTTAAACGCGTATAAACAAATAAATAATAATCACAACCATAGGGGGGTTTAGCAATCAACCTTTGACGACTACACCGGGATTGCAACACGCGGGTTACAACGAATCCTCGCTAGTAGGAAGTATCACGAACCGAGCACGAACCAACCAGAAGGAAGGGGTGACCGGCGGTGGGTGTTCAGCGGCGGAGGTAGGAAGCCGAGTGGTGGCAGCGGCGACCAAGGGATAGGAGTGGGTGTATGTGTGTTTTTTATTTTATAAAACTTGTGTTTAGGGTTTGATCCCTAATCCCTTATTTATAACAATAAAACTTACACATAACCCCTTTTAGTAATCAATTAGGATTCTCCTTTAATAATAAACTCTTTTACTATTAAGTCCCTCCAGTTCAAACAATTTATTATTTCACAAATAATAAACCACCTAAATGTAAACTTATCTGATTCGTGTACCAACGTGTAACTCTTCGGATCGTACCAGGTCGGGTTACATAGACTTCGACTTTAATTACTATCGGACATACCATATGTCCGACAATCTCCCACTTGGACGATTTTAATTAAATGAGTCAATGTGTGCAGAGTTGGACGCCTAGCTGCATCGCACTGCACCCAACACAGTATGACACTTTATAGTCGTCAACTAGTTCTTTGAGTTCAAGTAACGCTTTACTTAACCAAATACTATAGCCCTGATAATTCTATCAATAGGTCCCTTCTGTATAAACATATGTTGATCATAAGACATGGATCATTCATTCTTATATTGATCAACCATTCTCTATTCTCGTCTTTAATTCAAAATGGTCTAACAGGCTACATTAGTCCGAGCGTGGCCACGCGTTTACACCAGTTTGAGTTTACGAGGGCGCCAGAATGTTTAAGCTTCTAATCCTATAGAAGTACAGAATTCCATCAGCGTCATATAACTCCCACTCAATCTTGGATTTCTCCCAATGCTACCCGGATTACTACCCATGTTTCAGGACAGTGTTAGATAACATCAAAGATAGTCCTTGATCAATGTAGTTTAATATGTGCTTTAAGAAAAAGGACAGATTGAACATATCAATATCAAAACATCTCATGACACAGATCCATGGAGATCGTTTTGAAACGAGTTACATCCAATAACATTCTCTAATGATATTTGTGAATTATGATTCTCAAACCCTTGAGCTATTCATCTCATGAATACAATCATTTCGATTCACAATAGTCTTACATTCAAATTCATTCCCATGTAATTTGATCGAATACGGACTTTTAGAATACTCTTATTCAAGGATTTAAACATACAAAAATGAACACAGTTGATAAATATTTAAATTTGTATTTAACCCATTAAATCAAATAAACATTCAATATAACTGTCATAGTTCAAAATAAAACACCAATACTAACTACAGATCATGCCCACTGTCTAGCAACTCTAAGCCCTATCTTTCCAGCATGCTCCTCATGTTTAGCTTGAGGTAAAGGCTTAGTAAAGGGGTCAGCCAGATTTAGATCTGTATGAACCTTGTTTATCACGATGTCTCCACGTTCTACTATCTCTCTAATATAGTGGAATTTCCTGAGTATATGCCTTATGGTCTGATGTGACCTTGGTTCCTTTGCAAGAGCAATGGCACCAGTGTTGTGACACAATATCTCGATTGGTTTCTTTATGCTAGGCACAACATCGAGATCAGTAATGAACTTCTTCATCCAGGCAGCCTCCTTTGCAGCATCCGATGCAGCATTGTATTCTGATTCACAGGTGGATTGGGCAACCACACCTTGCTTATAGCTCTTCCAAGTAATAGCCCCACCATTCAGAATGAAAACATATCCCGTTTGTGATTTTGAATCATCACGATCAGTCTGGAAGCTTGCATCAGTATAACACTTAACTGACAGCTCCTCATCCAGTCCTCCATATATTTAGAACATATCCTTAGTCCTTCTCAAGTACTTAAGAATGTTCTTCACTGCAGCCCAGTGACTCTCTCCCGGATTCTGTTGATATCTACTCGTCAAGCTAAGAGCATACGAGACATCAGGTCTAGTACACAACATGGCATACATGATGGAACCAATAGCAGAAGCATATGGAACTCTTTCCATTTTCTTCTTTTCTTCTTCAGTGTTTGCACACTGTTTGCTACTAAGAATGGTTCCATGTGCCATGGGCAAGAGCCCCCTTTTTGAGTCTTGCATTGAGAAGCGTCGTATGACCTTATCAATATATGTACTTTGACTTAAACCCAACAACCGCTTTGATCTATCTCTATAAATCTTTATTCCCAGAATATAAGCGGCTTCACCAAGATCTTTCATTGCGAAACATTTACCCAACCAGGCCTTAACATCTTTAAGCATAGGGATATTGTTTCCAATGATCAGTATGTCATCTACATACAGTATAGGAAAAGTGATATAGCTCCCACTAGATTTCTTGTAAACACACGGTTCATCTTCGTTCTTGATAAAACCAAACTCTTTGATTTTCTGATCAAAACGGAGATTCCAGCTGCGAGATGCTTGCTTTAATCCATAGATGGATTTATTCAGCTTGCACACCTTATTAGGATTCTTTGGATCGACAAAACCTTCAGGTTGAACCATATAGACATCTTCAAGTAAGTGTCCATTAAGGAACGCGGTTTTGACATCCATTTGCCATATCTCATAGTCATAATATGCAGCAATGGCAAGTAGAATTCTAATAGACTTAAGCATGGCTACTGGCGAGAAAGTTTCCTCATAATCAATTCCTTAAGTCTGAGTAAAACCTTTCGCTACAAGCCTTGCTTTGTAGGTTTGCACATTCCCATCCATGTCAGTCTTCTTCTTGAAGATCCATTTGTTTCCCACAGTCCGACATTCGGCAGGAAGATCAACCAAATCCCAGACTTGGTTATCATACATGGATTGCATCTCTGCATTCATGGCTTCTTGCCATTTCTTGGATTCCGAATCCAAGATTGCAGCTTTGTAAGTAGCAGGCTCAGCTTCATCAATCATGAAGATATCGTCATACCTTACAGGTGCATGACGATCCCTAATACTTCTTCGAACACTTGGTGTTTCTGTTGTTTCTTGAGTCCTCTCAGGCTCAACTTCAACAATTGGATCAGTTACTTCTGGTTCTATCTGAACAACTGGTTCAGTCACTTGTGGTTCTCGAATTTCTTCAAGATCCACATGGTTATCTCCAATCCCTCGCGCCAGAAGCTCTTCCTCCAAGAAAGTGCCTCTACGTTTAGTGAAAATCCTATTTTCAGTGGGGTGGTAGAACAGGTAACCAATCTTCTTAGCGTATCCGACGAAAACCACCTTTTCGCCTCTGGGATCTAGTTTATCCAAAGATTCTAGAGTGACATAAGCATTACATCCCCAGACTTTAAGGTAGGATACATGAGGTTTCTTTCCATGCCATATCTCATAAGGCGTTTTATCAACCTTCTTTGTTGGAGCTATATTCACAAGTCTTGCGACAGTTTCCAAAGCATAACTCCAAAAGGATTTTGGAAGGTTTGTTCGACACATCATTGATCGAATCATATCTAATAGAGTTCGATTTCTCCGCTCAGACACACCATTATGTTGCGGTGTTCCAGGTGGAGTGAGTTGTGAAACTATTCCACAATCCTTTAGATGGTCGATGAATTCCTGACTAAGATATTCACCACCTCGATCTGATCGAAGCATTTTAATAGTTCTATTTAGCTGATTTTCTACTTCGTTTTGGTACTCTTTGAACTTTTCAAGAGTTTCATGTTTATGCTTCATAAGATAAACATAACCATATCTACTGAAATCATCAGTAAATGTAACAAAGTATCTTTCTCCATGTCTTGACATTGTTCTGAATGGACCACATACATCTGTATGTACAAGTCCTAACAGATCATTAGCTCTTTCTCCAACATTTGAAAAAGGTGCTTTTGTTAACTTTCCACTCAAGCATGATTCGCATTTTCCAAACGACTCAGAACCCTTGGAATCTAAGATTCCTGTGGTTTTGAGTTGTTTAACACGATTCTCACTTATGTGACCAAGTCTACAATGCCACATATACGTATCATTAAAGTCCAACTTATTACGTTTATGGGAGATATTGCATAATCTGTTATCGTTTTGGATTTCTATCTCATAGATCCCATTGTTGGGTTTTGCATCAAAGTAAAATACATCGTTAAAATAAGCAGAAATAAATTCACCATTAAAACGATAATTAAAACCTTGTCCACGCAAAGCATAAAATGAAACAATATTTCTAGTCACATTAGGAATGTAATAGACATTGTTCAAAACAAGTTCTAAACCAGAAGGAAGTAAAAGAACATATTCTCCTATTGCCTTCACTGCAACTCTTTGTCCATTGCCAACATGGACCTCCAAGTCACCCTGTTTCAGCTTTCTAATCTTTCTTAGTCCCTGCAAAACATTACAAATGTGGAAACCACATCCTGTGTCAAACACCCATGTCTTGCTAGAAAAAGCAAAGATTTCAATAACATATATACCTGAGGACTCTCCTCCATAAGCTTTGGCTTGCTTCAGTTCAGCTAAGTACTTAGCACAGTTCCTCTTCTAGTGCCCAGTTTCATCACAATGAAAACATTTGGCATCTTTCAGAGGTTTCTTGTTGGCAACAGCTTTGCCCTTTCCCTTCCCTTTGCCCTGATTGCCTTTCTTCTTGGTGTTAGGTTTCTTAACTTGACCCTCCCTGATCATTAGCACTGGTGCAGTTTTGCCAGGTATGTTTACCTCAGCAGTTTTGAGCATCTGATGCAACTCTGCAAGTGTCTTCTCCATACCATTCATATTGTAGTTCATAGTGAACTGATCATATGACTTGGGCAATGAGTTGAGGATAATATCCCCAGCCAGCTCATCACTCAAGGGAGATTCCAGACGAGCTAAGTGATCAACATAAGCCTTCATCTTTAGCACATGAGCGCTAACTGATGTACCCTCTTGCATACGAGTGGTTATGAGTAATCGCATTACATCAAACCTCTCATGACGAGCCTTCTGTTGGAATATTTCCACCAGGTGCTGATTCATCTCATATGCCATCTTGTCATCCATGGTCCTTTGAAGTTCAGGGATCATGGACGCCAACATCAAACACGAGACTTTCATAGAGTCATCGAAGTGCTTAGCATAGTTTCTGTAAGCATTAGTTTGTTGGTTGATGGGTTCATCAGGGATTGGCGTTTCAAGAACATACAGTTTGTTCTCCGCCTTGCGAACGATTTTCAAGTTGCGGTGCCAGTCCATGAAGTTGGAGTGGTTCAGTTTGTCCTTCTCTAAGATGGACTTGAGAGAAAATTGGGAGGCAGAACTGTTTTCGTTTGACATCTACAAAGTTCAAAATTAATTTATTAGTATTTCATGTTTTAAATATCCTAATTGTATTATGACCCAAAACAAAATTAAATAGGATGAGACCCCGATTTATCAATACATAGTGAACTGGCTAAGCACTGTTCACTCGTATGATTAGGTAGGTAAACAATGATTGTTAATTGTGTCCACTACACAACTCTCCATTTTGGGGTTATCGCTAGGAGCGATGTATGTTTAACCCCAACTATGCCCACTTGATAAACAAGCGATGTTTGGTCCTTTACTGTTAACTGTAATACCGGCCTATGTTACACAGGAAACGCGGTGATTACCTTCTTACATGATCAACCCCCAGAGCAGGGTTCGGCACTAACTTCTAGGTTCGATTTAGAAGAAGTGTTAACATGTTAAGGGTGGCATGAAACATCAATTTAAAATTGGGATTTAATTTTAATATTTACCATAAATATATTGAATGACTCGTTAGCATGATGTGAGTCACACAATAGTTTATAAAATCCAATTTTATATTATTCGTGATAATTGAAACTCCTTTCAATACTCGACACGGTATAGTTTTAAATACCCTATTTAAACTACGTTGGTCGTATTATCGCGAATGGACTTGTTTTAATATTAATAAAACTCCTTTTATTAAATATGCTTTTCGGTTTTTATAAAACTTGTTTTAACAAAACCGTTGTCATGATTGTGAAAATTTTTATTTATTTTGGGTTATCTCGATTATTTACAATAAATAAAACACAACCACAAAACATAAAATAAAATAACCGAATCGAGCCCCTAACAGGTCGCCCGTTTCGTTTTAGCCAGAAACGAAACGAACTAGTCTAAAAGGGTTTCAAAACTATTTGATAACTCCCACTTGACCCGAGATCTCTATCTTCATGGAACCTGTTCGCCTTTTTATCTTCATCTTGATCTTGTACTTGTAGGATTACAAATAAATTTGAAATACAAAATAAAACAAATCTATTCTAACCCTATCTATTACACCGGATCCAATATCCGTAATAAAAAATACAAATCAATAAAAGATAAAGATAAAATAAAACCAATCACAAACACAACCATGACAAGGGTCAAAAAACTAGGGCTCGATTCACATCACAGACATGAACAACTAAAAGCTTTTGATCTTTTGTCAAAATAAATAAATAAATTTTGACAAATAAAACATAGATCAAAATTATAACTTTTACCATCTATACGCGCGTAACCGTGGCTCTGATACCACTGTTGGGAATCAAGGTATCGTATACGAAGCGGAAGCGGTTATTATTATTATTTTATTTTAACCGAAATATATTTATACATATATATATATATATATTTGCGATTCATATATAGTAAATAATAATAGATTTTATTAATCCAATTAACAAAATATTCCCAATCAGGATCTCGGTTAAACGCGTATAAACAAATAAATAATAATCACAACCATAGGGGGGTTTAGCAATCAACCTTTGACGACTACACCGGGATTGCAACACGCGGGTTACAACGAATCCTCGCTAGTAGGAAGTATCACGAACCGAGCACGAACCAACCAGAAGGAAGGGGTGACCGGCGGTGGGTGTTCAGCGGCGGAGGTAGGAAGCCGAGTGGTGGCAGCGGCGACCAAGGGAGAGGAGTGGGTGTATGTGTGTTTTTTATTTTATAAAACTTGTGTTTAGGGTTTGATCCCTAATCCCTTATTTATAACAATAAAACTTACACATAACCCCTTTTATTAATCAATTAGGATTCTCCTTTAATAATAAACTCTTTTACTATTAAGTCCCTCCAGTTCAAACAATTTATTATTTCACAAATAATAAACCACCTAAATGTAAACTTATCTGATTCGTGTACCAACGTGTAACTCTTCGGATCGTACCAGGTCGGGTTACATAGACTTCGACTTTAATTACTATCGGACATACCATATGTCCAACATTTATTTGGGCCACTGGCCTGCTTACCCATTTCTTTTTAGTCCATCTTAATTTATTTATATTTGATCGGAGTGGGTGGGAACATAAAATTATGGCCCATAATTCAAACATGTCATAATTTATTTATATTCCGTAAATTATTATGACTAATAATTATAGATGCTTAAGTTGAATTTCACCGAGTTATTAACATGTTTCTTATAAATTATGGACAATAATTAGTGGGTTTACCCGAGCATTACTACGGGGATTCAAATATAGTTTGCAATACATCAATGTAATGTCCAAAACACAAAAATGTTGATTTAATAGTACACCCAATTGCCCAAAGTTGTGTTTCAAATAAGCCCTAATAACACAATGCTTAGCTGCTCATGAAGTGGCGGGTGAGTCGTCAATGCAGGGCGGGAACATAAAACCTCAAAACAACAAAAAAAGGGCATATCTATATTACCGACCTCATATGCCTAAAAGAATAACAATCCGTGTTTTACATGGATTGGAACAACACCAATTTTGACTGAATGCCATCATAATGCGCGGATAATTCCTACTAACAGAAGTACTAACCATAAAAGTAATAAAAATGAAGGACCTCATGATTAATATCATCATAATATCATCATAAACAAACTTACAACACTAAGTTTAAAAGAAAAATAAGATATAAATTAGTAAACGGAGTTTATCCATGTGCATATAAAAGTAAACATACACAAGTTTGCTCCACAAATGTGAGGAAAAACCATAGCTTTTAATAGAGCATTCAAGTATTGATACTCTGAATAGCTTATTCTATCTTAAATAAACAATTCACTGTACAAGTAGCCAAAATCATCAACCTTTGGTTCCATACTCTTCAATTGAAATTGTTTATCACATTCGGCTACACTCCTTTTTACATCCACCTGCAACACATAATAAACTAAAAATGACAGTTTAAAAAAACATTAACTAAACTAAAATTCAAATATTAAAACGTGTGTAAGATGTTGAAGGAAATAGCCAAAGTGAGTCATAGAGGAATAACCAAAAATGCAATGATCAGAGTGTTGAAGCAGCGCTAGTATGGTTATCTTGGTTCAAGTAAAACAACTTTGTTAAAAACTGATACATAGCAAGCGATTTTGGTTTTACATTTTATATTCAACAAAGCAAACGGATAAACATATAAAAACTCGTTTAAAAGAACAAACGGTTCATATGGTTTAAAATGAGATGAAAATGTCTATAGTGTATCCAAAATGCTTAAAATATCTTAAATTGCTTTATTAGAAAAAGATGATAGTTTACTCCTAGACAATGTTGAGAAGTATCTCGGGTTAACCCAGACCGAACAAAATATTTTGACATGTGATCAACCATTTTTCCACCTCTACAGAACCCGTCTAACCCACCCATGTAGTAACCTCTAATAAAAGATGACGAAGTCAAATTCTCACATGTATGATGTATCACATTCTAGTTGCAAAAAGAAAAGGAAATTTATGACTCTTGTATAAACCCATGCTACAATATCAAACATATTGGGTAAGTCAGCTCACAAAAGTTGGATTGTTAGTATGCTTCTTCACACATAATTATCTTAATTCTCTCTAATATGAAATAATATTATTAAATCATAATTTCACGTTTATATCTTATTTATTTAATATTTATTTTCTTCATATATCTCTTTTTATATTTCCGCTTATTAAAAACCATTTAATATTTATTTATCCAACCTCATATATATTAAATAAACTAGTTTATCCCCTAGGAGCTTCGCGGGATAGACAAATCTAATATGAAATGACAAAATGTGTGTACCACAAAAGGAATAGGCCGTTTCTCTCAGAAGAAAAAGAAATTTGTAAAGGTTCAACACTCGATAACTATAAAACATATTCTAATTCTACATGTGCACCTCTTGCTCGAGTGAATTATCTGTACAACTTTATCACTTCCTTAAGACACTGTAAAGTTGCGATGTGAAAGTGGGAAAATAACAACCAAATTGATATCAAATGATATGTCATGATGAAGATGATAGGCTATTCTGATGTGTAAAGTGAACAAATATGAAAGAATGACATACGTTTTCAATCTTTATTATGGATATATAATCGATTACCTTGGGTGACACCGAATAAAAGAATCAATAAGTAAGCAGTGAAGATCCATTTTGAAGATAAATAACAATTCTAACTGCTATCGACTAAAAAGATTGTAGGATGGTAACTTTTCATGTCTCTCGGTTATTTTCTCTACTCATACATTATTTAAGTATATCTATTTCAATAATCACCATATGTCAGTCGATTTCAAAGTGCATACATTAAAAACGATCTAAAAGACGTGCATGGTTGAATGTGCAATTATCACTTATCAGCTAGAGATTTACCTGGTGTCAAAGAATCATAAGCTACATCTAACCGGCTTAGCAACCTTTGTTATCAATTTTTCTAATAACACCAATCAAAATACAAAAAAAAAATCCATACCAAACTGACTACATCTGTGAATATATATATATTGTTAACAGATTCTTATATGTAATAGTAGGTTCAAAAACTGTGACACCCGGCAAACTCAGGTTAATACTTTTACAAACATATAAGTCTACTTTAGCGAAAACATTTACTTAACATACTTAACTTGGTTAGTTGAGTCGGCTCGATGATTCGGGGAATCATCGGGAGTTGATTTACACTTACGTATTGTCCAGGGTTTAATGGTTCGGGGAATCATTGGGGAAAACACACACACGAGTCTTGAGTCCCGCTGTTGGTGAAATTACATAGTTGGATTGAGTATCAAGTATTGAATGTTCTAGAAAAAATGTACAACTTGTGAATACGTATTTATATGATCAGATATGATTAACGTACGTTAGAAATGCATGTTCATGTGTTAGGATGTGTTAACTTGTGCTAAAATGACAAGATTGTGAATCAAATGATCAAAGTGAAAACCCAAGATTTCCATTCGACCTTAAGGGAGGTCGAATGAGAATCTTTAGGGTCAAACCAAACCTGACTATAAATACAATACTTTGCCACATTTTCATCATTTCACAACCCTAACTCACCTCCAAATGCTCTCTCTCAACCCCAAACCTGTAGAAATGAGTTTTTGCCCTTATTTTTCAGATCCTAAAGCTAAAACACGTTCTATAACCAAAACAAGTGAAGATTCAAGGTGTGTTCATCATCTAAACCTTTTTTAATCAAGTTTCATATGTTTTTATTAAACCCTAAGTGTCCAGATCTGATTCAAATAAGTTTTAATGGATAAAAACCATCCTAACATCTTTCTAAACTAGATTTACACATGAATAATGAGTTTTCTTACAAAAACCCCAATGTTATTGGTGTTGAATGATTTATTTATGTGTTATATGATATGAAATGGTGAATAGATGTTATATAAAAGATGTAGGACTGATTTATATCATCTTTTATGGGGGTTTTTGATGTCTAATTGATGTTTATTGAATTTTCACCCATTTGGGGATTTTATGCTAGATCTAGGGGTTGTCCTTGTTGATATTGATGATGATATGATTAGGAATTCACTCATACACGTTTAATCTGTGCATATTAATTTGTACATAAGGTTACTTTGATAGTTTCCATTTTGGGTAAAGTTTCTATGCAATTGATGTGACATTTCCATAATATTCCATTTTGGGTAAATTGTAAGTTGTTACGTGAAATGGACATGTTTATGATTATGATTGGTAGGGTTACATGAGGATAGTATAGATATAGTTGACTGCTAAGTTTTGTTGCATTTCATGAAGATTTCGATCAGATTTGATCGGATTTTGTCCGTTTAAGGGGTTCAAGGTGCTGAGGGTCGAACCAATCTTTTGAAAACTCATTCGACCCTACAGTTAGCACGAACCAAATTTACAAACTTTCATTCGACCCTTCGACTGCAGAAATGGAAATTTGGTGCAAACTAAGTGTTTATTGTGTAATTCTTGTATGTAAACTATAGGTACTTGATCAACTAGTGTAACGGGTCACCAACAGGATGTCGAGTCTGTCTGGTGTGTCGGGTCAACGTTCAAACACATTTTCAAACATACGTAATTATGATCTGGACAATCGGGGACTAGTTAACCTATGGATTATTAGTCAAAACACTTATACAAACTTTATGATAGGTCGCCGGTAGTTTGGACTATCAATTCATTGCTGGTTATTCTATTATAAGAAGTCGCAACCTAAGGTGAGTTTCACGGCCCCGCTTTCACACATTTTCTCATGGGGGAGAGACATGTTATACACTTTTGGATATGTAAAGATCATGTTATACTATGTTTATCTTTTTGTTTACTATACGACATCATCCAAGTCCCATGGGAAACCATGAATATGTGGGTATACATAACGGGAAAAATGTGGATAGATCTATTGGGCTTGACAAACCCCACCTGGGTTGGCTGGGAGTCGGACGGGTGCATATTGTCTCTAACTTTCGTGCCTACCGGGGATGACGGTAGCCCAACATTGGGCATACATATATGGTAACATGTCAGTAATGGTTTCTAATTATAGTAGTAACATACTTAACGTCTAGCTAACGTTCGCATAACATAGTAGTAACGAAATTGATCTTTCAAAACTTATGGAAACGTTTTTATAAAACCTGCGAATTCACTAGCATTATATGTTGACATTTTTAGCATGTTTTCTCAGGTCGCTAAGGTAGCAGTACTTGGAATAGGCGCACGGAGTCCTGCACGAAGTCTAGAGTTTAGTTGCATGCTTTTAAACAGTTTCAGACTTATGCTAATACTATTAAGGGTTGTAAACTTATTTCAGCTTCCGGTGGTGGTTTAATGTTATAAAAATTTCATGGTTTTGGTTTACGGATTTTATTGATATAGTGTCGCTTATTGTGACCGTTGACTTGATTCCTGGTGTGTCACGCACCTCGCGGTAAAACCCCGCAAGTGGAATTTTACGGTGTGACAAAAACATATATATTATCTTAACATGATTATTGTGACTTGCCTAGACATGATTAATGAATTACCTGAACACATTGTGTTTTTTTCTCTATGAACAAAAACTCACTAAAAAGTCGTTTTTTCTGCTTTTTGTATACCACTATGGTACTCGTTGGAAATATAATAAAACGCTTGTTAATTTGATGCAATTTTTTTAAAAAAAATGTGGTATATAAAAGTTATTAACGTTTAAAAATCGTGGTGGAAAGTGCATGTGTCATGCACATGAGAGAGAAAAAACTTTTAGATGGAAATCAAGAGGAGATGATCTCACCAAGTGTCATGTTTCTAATACTTTTTCAATCTTATTCATATGATTAAAACTATTGTTGTCTCATATAGGGTTGTGCAAAGGGTCGGGAACCGACCCGATCCGATCCGATCTAACCCGGACCTACAGAACCGTATACCATTTTATTGTTGAAATTAGGAACCACGAACCGAACCTTAAAAGGCTATGTGGTTCCGGCTGGGTCGAGTAAAGGGTCTGACAACCTCTAGAACCTTTTAATGTAATAGTCATTTTAGATGATTACATATTCTTATTCTTTTACCATGCTTGTTAAAGAATTCCTCCATATGGTTCTAACAATAGCACACGAATTTCCCTTTTAAGTCACTTTTCGTTTCTTGACTTATGTTTTCGTAACAATTTTGTCATTCTTATCACCCAAAACATTATATGAATCTATTATGTATACATCATTAATACAAACACACATGCGCGCACCCCCCCCCCCCCCCTTAGAACGACATACATAAATATTTACTTCAAATTTGGATATAATATATATTATATAATATATCGCATCTATGCATATACATCAAGCCAAAAAATATTTCAAGAAAAATACATTGATATTCTTATAAATAATATTTTTTATATTGCATTAACATTACATGAAATCGATTACAATAACACGTAATAAGAATAGTGAAAAGACTAAAAAAAGTATTTTATTTTTATTTTTGCGTTAACAACACATATCTATTGGATCATTTTTATTATCAATCTATTAATAAGTTACATTCTAATTAAAATACAAACGGTTCTTGTGGTTCTTATATTAGGGGGGACGGGGCGCTACCAGAATTGGTCACGGGTACCCCACTACCAGCACAGTAACATCGCCGCCACCCATGCTGGTAGTGGTCCCGTGAACTAAAATTTGGCTGTAGTTAACGGGCTAGTATCCGTAAGTTTCTCTCTCCCCTTTTGTCTGTTTCTTTATTTTATTTCCAGTGGAGGTACTACCTCCAAAAAACTGTTTTAGTGAAGTGAATCATTGAAGTGACAGTGCAGGATTGGTAGAAATCAGTGAAGTTAAAAAAACCTAGTGGAGCGCCCCGTCCCCCTAGAACCGTGAGTTTGGAACCGACCCGACCCGAAACCAATAATTCATATAAATCTAGAACCAAAAACCGACCCATATATTTAAAAAAGTTCAGGTCTAAGGTTCTCACGGGTCGAATCCAAAATTCTTGTGAATTCGAATCACGAAATGCTAACCCCTAATCTGATATTATGGTCCCGGTACCTGGTTTATTTATTTATATCTTCTATAATAATCCAAACAATTAGCCAACTTTTGTTGAATTCCAAATACAAAACAAAAAAATACACACACACACAACAATATAAACAAACTCACAAAAAAATTCAACAAATCGAACATTCCATTGCAGTTGAACCAGTCATCATCATCATCATCTCTCTCTCTCTCTCTCTCTCTCTCTCTTAAAGCCTTCAACCCCCATCAACCACCCCTCCATCCCTTCAACCAATGAAGTGCTTCCACTTCAGCATCGGCGACCGTCGAACATCAACAACACCAACATCAACAACCTCGGACAACAACATCCTATCCCGCTCCTCTACCAAACTCTCCTGGGCCCGTTCCCTTAGCAGCTTCGACACAAGCCGTCGATCAGAATTCAATTCCAACAATAACAATAACAATAACAATAATAACAGTGACGTAAGCAATACCGTTGAATTCTCTGAGCTGTTGTCACAACGTAGATCGAATAATCTAAGAGTGTTTAAGTTTGCTGAACTGAAGACAGCGACAAAAGGGTTTAATAGAGCGCTTGTGATCGGTGAAGGAGGGTTTGGTTGTGTTTATAGAGGATGTGTTGTTGGTGATGATGATGAAGGTTTTGATGTTGCTGTTAAGCAGTTGAGTCGTAATGGATTCCAGGCATGTTTTTTTTTTCTTGTTTGACTTTTTTTAAGGTTTTGTTTGTGTTTTGTCGTTTGGTTTTTAATTCGGAATATTATGGATTTATGAATTTACCGAGTTAGACTAGGCCTGAGCTCGGATCGTTTCAGGGTCTATGTTTAAGTTTGAGCTTCGCTTGAACTTGGTTTGTTTATTATTTGTTTAATGATTTATATATCTATATTTTATATTATATTGTATTTTAATTGTTATTATATTTAATATAATATATATTATTTTGTTATTTTAATCATAATGTGATACATAATAAAATGTATATTAGGTAACAATAGTATTAAACTATAAATAAGAGACTCGTTTAAGTTTACGGGTTTGTTTGAGCTCGATAAGCGAATGTCGGGCTTACAGATTGGTTCGTAGGTAGTTTTTCATGTTTGAGCTTGGCTTGGACTCGGCTCGTGTATTATTTATTAGTTAGTTTTTTTTATATTATATATAATATTATATTATAATTTATTTTTATTTTTATGTATAACATAATATATATTATATAAGAATAGACGAATAGTGTAAATAATACGCTCCTTTGGGCTCGTGAGCTAGCTTGAGCTCGATAAATGAAGCCTGGGCTCGGCCTTCCTTTATTAAGCAACCTTATATTTTGGGCTGAGTTCTATTTAGCTCGACTCGATTCAAGTTTTTAGAGAGGCGATCTCGAGTAGCTCACGTGTGGCTTGACTGGTTTACAAGATTAGTTTACTAAGCGTAAAATTTGATGAAAAATGCATTGGATTGATCAACTTATGAAAACAAAATTGCAATCAAGATTTGTTAGCATCTTGTTTTGGTTGGATTATGTCATGTGGGGATACCTAATACCATATGACTTTTATGTAAAGTTGTTAGGACTACTCTTTTGTTATCTTATGGATTTTGCTTGAAACTACATCTTCTAGTATTCAGGGGCATAAAGAGTGGATTAATGAAGTCAACATTTTGGGAGTAGTCAACCATCCAAATCTTGTGAAATTGATAGGATATTGCGCAGAAGACGACGAAAGAGGGATCCAACGCCTGCTAGTGTACGAGCTTATGGAAAATAAAAGTTTGGAAGACCATTTATTGGGTCGGGTTGGGTCTCCTCTCTCATGGATGACCCGTTTACATATCGCTCAAGGTGCAGCTCGCGGGTTGGCTTATTTACATGAAGAAATGGATTTTCAGGTACATTTAGTCTCATGCATTTGCAGTTATTGGATAATTATTTAAAACTCAAAACATTTTGTACTTTTTTGTTACTTTGGTGCAGTTAATTTTTCGAGATTTCAAAACGTCGAATATTCTTTTGGACGAAGATTTCAACCCGAAGCTCTCGGACTTTGGGCTTGCTAGACAGGGACCAGCTGCTGGAATTGGCCATGTTTCAACAGCAGTATGTTCCTCTCTTTTCAATCTTTTGTTGACAATAAGTCACAGACTCGCTTTTTTCATGATCGTTGTATAATAGGGATTTCCTCTTCGATATGAAAACTAGAACCCATTAAAGGCGTAAGTTTTTAACTCGTTTTTAAATGAACGGATCAATTTGGGCTATTTTTTATAACTTTAACTCGTTTTTAAATGAACGGATCAATTTGGGCTATTTTTTTATACCAAATGGGCCGAACAGGTAAAAACGAAAAAGAAACATGTCAAATGGGTCAAAGACAAAAGTTAATCAAAGTGTATTTTTAATTTGAATTAACTGCACCAAGTTGTCTCATACTTGCCACCTATTTGAATTGTATGAATGTAACAACTTTCAAAAGTTCTTTTTTGATAATTCAAACTTTCACAACTTAGATTTTGACATATTTTGGTTACATTTTTACTTTTGTTGGCTAATTCAAGTGGTCTAAAATGATGTCTGTGTTTACATCAATTTAAAGATTAGATAGGTATTGTAATTGTAAAGAATTTATTTAGTAAATGAACAACACCAGTAGCCAACTAAACGCGAATACAGTCAATATTTACATGTTTTGACCCATTATCCAACTCGTTTACCTGCCCAGTTAGCCCACTCTATAGTAAAATACGCTAAGACAATTAGAACACCATTTTAATTCTCATAAAATGTTTGGTAATTACTAATAGCTAACAACATCATTTTCGGCTATTTGCTTTCTTTAAGGTTGTTGGGACGATAGGATATGCAGCACCAGAGTATCTTCACACGGGTCGATTAACATCAAAAAATGATGTTTGGAGTTTTGGGGTGGTACTATTTGAGCTTATAACTGGCCGACGAGCAGTAGAAAGAAACTTACCCAGAAACGAACAAAAACTAATAGAATGGGTGAAACCGTACGCTTCAGATTCTAAAAGAATCCATCTTATAATGGACCCACGTCTCGAAGGAGACTATAACCTCAAATCAGCCCAAAAACTTTCAGCTTTAGCCAATAAATGTCTTACAAGGAACCCGAAAGCCCGACCCAGAATGAGTGAAGTGGTTGAAATGATTGGAAAGATTATCAATGATATGTCACCACCACAAGCTGAAAACAAGCCCGAGCCTGAGCCTGAGCCTGAGTCCGAATCCCAGTATGTTACAGACGAAAACGAAGTGCCTCAAGACGATATGCTAACAAGAAAGCAAGAGGCTAATGTCAATTCAATGAAGAAAGGTTTTGATTTTAAAGAACTAAGGAACAGATCAATTGGGAGACTGGATTGGAGACACTGGCCAGCAGGCATAGTTAAACACAGTGCTTGATGTTGAAGCTTAAATAAATATTGTGGATATAATCAAAAAGTGTGAATTTAAAGATTTTGTTATAAACTATAACAACAAGAAGTAGTTGTTAAGGCTAGTTGGTATACACAATCTTTGAGTGATTTCCTATAACATGTGAAAATGTGAAGAAAAAGAACTATATATGAGCTGATAATAAATACAACATATCATTTGCCAACCCAATTAAATTTTTTTTTTATTTTTTTTATTGGCAGATATGTATTTTTTTCCTTGCATGGGTCTCTTAATTGATGTTCTTTTCTTTTTTCCAATATTTGCTATGATGTTATGCTATATATGAAAATTGTAAGAAATCTCATATATTAGGACCAGGACTAACCCGTCCCTAACACTCCGTTTCCGAGTTTACTTAAGTAGGGAAAAGAAAGGAAAAGAATCGAAAGGAAGGAAAGGAAAAGAAATGATGCACATCATTTCCTTTCGTTTCCTATTTGGAAGGAAAACTAAACTACAATTTTCCTTCAATTTCCTTTCTTGAAAGTCGAGAACACAACATATTTTGTTTTCCTTTGTTTTCCTTTCTTTTCCTTCCTTAAATGAATCTTGGAAGCACAATCAAATTTTTCTTTCCTTTCATTTTCTTTATTTTCTCTCGTTAAGTTAACTCGGGAACCCAGCATAAGAGACATGGTATGTATTTAGAAGTATGTTACTTTGTCGCTAAAAGAAAAGGAAAAACAAAAGGAATGAACTACAATGGAGGCACTGAATTTCAAATGTAGGCCAAGGAGGTTGAAATCTATTTGGTGTTTTCAAATGTCAATCAATAGTGGGATTTTGAGTCAAAAGATAAGAAAGAGACCTGACCAGCAAACCCTAACTTTAATTTTTATGTGATAGTTATGTACTTTTAAAGTTTATTACGACACCATCCGGTTTTTAGTCCGGTCAACTGGCTGACCAGTAAACCACTAGTACGACCAGTTTAATGACCGATCCAGTTTTCAAAACATTTTCTAAGATTGTTGTCTATATCTTCCAAATAGCTTTACTAAATTGGGTTAAGGTTCTGGTACTTTTGTAATATACTTGAATTTAGGTAACCACAAAATCTCAAGTACAAAAGTTAGCCCAAATAACCATACAATCATTTGGCCCAATTAGTCTTATTTCCTTGACATCACTTGCTACATTAAGAAGCTTGAGGCCTGGGATATGACTCATATGAGATCGGTTCACCGCCATCAGCAGTGGAAAGGTCTCCCGAGCTCACTCTCCTTGGTCGGGTACCTTGACTTGAGTGTTTCCGAGGCAGGGTTCCATGACTCGAGTGTCTTCGAGGCCGGGGTTCTATTGGCTCCTGAAGCTTCTCAAGTTCTTTGACCACTTCCGACATACTGGGCCTGAACTTCGGCTCAAATGATAAACACCGTAACGCTACAGTTGCAACTGCATAGGCTGCTTCAAGCGTGTATTGGCCTTCGAGACGGTTATCTAAAACCCGTAAAACTTTACGTTTGTGGGCCAGGTAGGGTTTGGCCCATTCAACTAAACTGTGTTTGCCTATTTGTCTGTTTTTGTCTACTACTCTTAGGCCCGATAACATTTCAAGAAGAACCACCCCAAAGCTGTAGACATCACTCTTTGACGTCAAATGACCTATAATGGGAAAAAACATTAACGTTAAAGAACCAAACCAAATGACGGATTTTTGACATGAACCCATGTGCATACCAGTGGCTAGATACTCAGGAGCCGTGTATCCATAGGTCCCCATGATTCTAGTAGAGACGTGGGTCTTATCGCCGATTGGTCCATCCTTGGCTAGCCCAAAGTCTGATAGCTTTGCATTGTAATCCTACATGTTCATGCGCAAGGATAAAACATCATTATAACTAAATTTAAGATTTTGCACTTTGTTTTGGGCAAAATTTCATTCAACTTTCAGAACAACACAACATACTGAATCTAGCAACACATTAGAAGTCTTGAAATCGCGATAAATCACTTTCGTTTTTGCACCGTGAAGAAAAGCAAGTCCTTTAGCAGCTCCAAGAGCAACCTTTAACCGAAGACTCCACGATAACGGTTGAAAATAAGATCCTCCTATTTATCAATCAAACAAAAATATATGACAACTTGCTATTGTTTATATATAAATCCAGAAATATAGAAATATAACAAACTCACTCCTAAATAAGTGATTTTCCAAGCTCCCACGAGACATGAATTCGTATACTAAAAGCCGTTGTTCATCCTCCAAACAATACCCGATCAGTTGTACTAGATTCGGGTGTGAAAATTGCCCAAGATAATTCACTTCTGCCTGCAAAAACAAATAAGTTGATGAACCAAGAATTCTTGACTTGGGGAAAATAGGCAGGTATGCGGGCTGGATGACGGGTCAAAATGGGTCGGGTTTAGGTTTACCTAACACACTTTTTTGTGAAATAATTTAACTTTTCTATATTTATATAATTAGTATGACAAAAGTTAATATTATTTCAATAATAATGTAAAATCTTAAAATTAATTTTATACATTCGAAAAAGTATCTAAGCCGCTTATTTTTAAGTGACAAAGCATTCGACTCGTTTCTTTTTAAGCAAAGAAGCTCCACCCACTTCTTATTAAGCAAAACGCATTTGACCCGTTTTCTTTTTATAGTTCTATTTAACGAAAAAGCATTGGACCCATTTCTTTTTAAGCGGTATATTATCTTATTGGGATATTGGATTTTATTAATCCGACCTTAAACAAATTGGCCAATATTAATCCCAACTTTAAAAATTGCTTGTACCGGTCCCAACTTGTAAAATATTTTCCTTCACTGGTCCTTTACAAATGGTGGTCTTGATCGTCTGTTTTTTAACAGAATGAGCTTCATTCTGTTGCTGGTCAACTGATCAAGATCACCGTTAGTAAATGACTAGTGAAGGAAAATATTTTACAAGTTGGGACCGGTACAAGCAATTTTTAAAGTTAGGATTAATATTGGCCAATTTGTCAAAGTTTGGATTAATAAAATCCAATATCCCTATCTTATTTTTACCTATTTTACCTGTCAAAAATAAAATAGAAACCAAAGAATCTCACCAGCCATTCCCTGTGACCTTGAAAACTTTCTTGATTAAGCTTCTTGACAGCAACAACAATGCCAGTGCCAGGCTTAGTAGCAACAAAAGACTGTTCATCTATCCAACCCTTGAAAACTGACCCAAACCCGCCTTCACCCAACACGCTATCAGGTCGAAAGTTTCTTGTTGACAGTTTTAGATCAGAAAAGCTAAAACTTTTCAAATTGGGTGACTGCAAAATCTCGCCTTCATTGCGAGGCGTTGGCGGTACAGATGATACCTTACTGCTGTTTGAAGTGCTGTGATCATTAGCATCTGAATCTACCCCTAAAATCATTTGTAAAACATTCCATTTACATTCATGTAAGTTAAAATCAATGTTGGGATAAAAAGCTTGCTCGAAATTGGCTCGTTGTAAACGAGCTGAGCCTGAGCCAGAGCCAGTGGCGAAGATTAGTGAGGGCCAGGGGTACCCCTGTTTTTTGGCTCAGTGGTGGAAGTTTGCGATTTTCGTTGGTAATTTTTTTTTTGAACGGCCAACGAAACGTTTCTGCCCGGCTACCCATGGGACCCGTAAACTGGTGAACCCAAGAACCCCCCCCCCCCCCCCCCCAAAGACTATGCAAGGGGCTGGCCAGGGTAGCCAGGCTTGCCCACGAGGTTTCCGAACCGGGGAAAACCCGATCCCCCACCCGTCCGAAGACCCGCTGTGGAGAACCGGTAAAACCCGGGCGAGATCAGGACTCGAACTCCTGACCAAAGGTAGGAGTCATCCCTCATTTCTCATTAATGTCCTCCAAATGTAGCTAGTGGGAATTGAACCCAAGCCTCCCATAGGAAACTTAGGCCCTCAACCAACTGGGCTACAAGTGTTGGACTCGTTGGTAATTTTTATATGGATTGAGTCTGGCCTGAGCCAAGGTAAGCTCGGCTTGTTGGCTCGCTCGTTAGGCAAGTTTAGCTAGCTTGTTAGCTCGTTTAAATTAATGCCTAATCTTAATATATAAAAATTATAACCAAAATTATAACATAAACTTTACTATACATAAATTATAAAGTCTTTTGTTACTCTGCATTATGTATATCTTAAATTTTCTATTTTTCTATTTATATATTGTGTAAAACTATACAAATATTTTTTTAAATAAAATAAAATAAACAAGCTCGCTCAAACTTTTTACTAGCCTAGCTTGACATCAACCTTTCAACTTGCCTTCACAGCCTTATTTCAAACATGCAAATGCCCATAAACTAAACAAATTGGATCCAAAAAATCAAATATTATTATTTATTTATTTTGGATTATTGGGCAAAAATATTTCAATTATTCATTAATTCACCCGAATAATCTGCTTGAATAATCACACTTTCAAGATTTAGTATTTTTAGGACCTTATTTTTAGGATTTAAAGAATATTTCAACCAAACCCACCAACAACTACACATAATAATCCTAAAAAAATATTTAAAAATCTCAAAATTTCCAAAAAAAAAAATAAAAAAAATTTACAGAACTGTTTAACAAACTATACCTGTGTGAAATGAGTTCTTATCTTGAATTAGTGCACTAAAACAAACACCCATTTCAATTCTTGAATATTACTACTATCTTCCTCAACTGTCTTGAATATTAAAGAAACAGAGTGCTGACAACCAAGAACATGAAAAGAAGATGTGGGTGTTATTATTTTCAAGTAAAGATGTAATCTTGGTTATGGGTTATGCAAACACACTTGAATTAATAAACATGGAATGAATTTTTTTTTTTTTTTTTTTTTTTGTTGGAGGACTTAAATATTTGAGTAAAGAGTAGATAGAGGAGAATGGGTGATGATAAGAAGGTATGGTGAATGAAGGTTGAGAGAGAGAGAGAGAGGATTAATGGCAGAAAGGCCATTAGATTGATGGAGATGGTTGCTTGCATATATGAGTGAACAAGTCATAGTCATATTGGCAAGTTTTAGGTCCATGCAAAAGTTATGATTTTTTAATGACTAAATAATAAAACCTATTGATGGTGTATATTAATATTATTTTTTTAATGATGGATACTCTTAAATTTTAGAGTTAAGGGTCAAACTCGTCCTCTATTTTACATCCGGGTCTTTTAGGGATTATTTTAGACTTATGTGATAAAACTGGTCAAAATCTATGGACGATTTTGGCCATAAACTCTAAATTTTACATATTTAATTTAAGGATGTGTGAATTGGGAGGTCAACGAAAGTCAAAATTGGGTTGAGTTTAAATTGGTTTGGATTTTGTTGGTTTATTAACAAGTTTTTTTACCGGTTCAAGTTAGAGGATTATAACCTGATTAGAAAACTACGTGTCGTACTAGTTCCAAACCGATTTCTATGTATAACTGGTTTCGGTTTTCGGTTCTTGTTTAAAAACATGTTATTTTGTGCATCTTCAGTTTTATATATCATAAAACTCATAACATCAAACAAATTAGGAAAGCACTATTCCACATTGACACCGATATATAACATATCCTTATCCTTTGATATATGATAAATAACTAATGGTTAAAAATCAATTTGTTAGTAACAATTCATTGGAAAACTTATTGTCTACTTCAAATAATTCAAAAAAGATTTTATAATCTTAATAATGAAATAACATCTGTTTTCTTACATCAAATCGTTGTAGATTAGTTTGATACGAAATCTAACTAGGGTTGAACGTAAAACTAGGATAAATGGTGTAAATTATGTAAACCTAGACTGAGCACGTGAGATCAGATTTAAACAAGAAACTTGTGCATTACAATGCATGTCCCATACTATGGCCGAAATTTCATAGCATTGTGATTAAACATTTTTGTATATACTTTTATTGTTGGGCATTTTTATTGCAGAAACATGATGTATAGTTTTATGACTCTTAAAAAAGTTTCAATAGATGAATGAATGAAAGGAAGACTTCTTTGTTTGGTTGTGTCATAGGGCCAAAATCCCCTCTCCGTCGTGGGAGTCATGGTCCGATTTTGATATTGATATCTTGTTATAGTTCGTTGGGTCTTTTTGTTATTTTGTGTGGGGTTGTTTGTTATGTGGATTGTTTCTCCAGTTTCTTGCTGGGTGTGTGTGTGTGTATATATATATATATTTGTGTTTCCGTTCAAAAAAAAAGATGAATGAATAAAAGTAACAAACATAAATGTCTTCTTTTTATGATTCATCAGAAGTTAACAAACAGGTTGGCTAAAGGTACAATTATTGTTTTATTTCCGTCCTATCTCTCACTTGAAATATCAAATCAAGGTATTTTTTTGTCTTTTATTATAAAAGCGGGAATAGCAGTATTGTAATCCGTTAAAAAAAGCAATAGTGTAATGATTTTTAAGGATGTACGACCGATAAAAATGAAGCAAGAGGATATGTTTACGATAAGAAGATTTAATTGACGTTATAGAGAAAGAAGAGAATTCTATAGCTATGATTATAAGTGGGGTTGTACTAAAAACACCCGTCCCATCAATTTCTATTTGTTATACCCTTTCAAGTTTTCAAATCACTAACATATCATTTTTAACACGGAAAGACAAAAAAAAAACTTATTGATTTATGTTGTAAACAGAACACTCAAAGAACAATTACACAAGATCAAACGAACGAACCAACGATTTCTTTATTATTATTGATGTGCCGAGAAATTGATATGTTTTCTTTTCACTTATAATTATCATCCATTTTATACCTACAATCATGTTTTTATCTCTGTTTTGTCAGGATTTATCTTTCATTGTTGATAATTGCAGGTTCGGAGGTCCGGTGATGAAAAGAAGTGAAAAATCACACAAAACGGCACAAAACAGATGAAGATTTGAAGACTTTGAAGACCTGCCAGACATGGCACGGCCGTGCCTAAGGACGTGCAACCCTCCCGGGTCAACAAGTCAACATTTCCAAGTCAAAAGAGGTCAATTTCAGTGTTTCACGAAGAGCACGGGCGTGCTCTGGTGTATGGCACGGTCGTGCTTTAATCCAGCGTGTTCTCCAAGGCAAAAACCGACCAAGACTGACAAGACAGTTACTTGTAATAATATGCACGGGCATGCCAAGTGAAATGGCACGGGCGTGCCAGCCCTGATGCAGACAATTCTGCACGAAAAAACTCTGCAACAATACCCGTTGTCTGAGCAGGGGCGTGCCAGAACGATGGCACAAGCATGTTGGACCTGAAATGCCTATAAATAGAGACCTCCACCCCACATTTTGAAGCATCCCTTCTCACTCGAAACTCCACACTTCTCCAGAGTGTTTCTGCCTTCTTTGAGGATCTTTGGTGTCTTTTAGAGCCTGGGATCACTCCATAAATACCTTGAGAGAGAGAGAAATCACCAAAACCACCCAAATCCTTTAGAAATGTTCATACAACCTTCATGATGTCTTGTACACAAACCCAACCTTGTGAGCTTGTTGTATCAACCATGCTAGGCTAGATTTCTGTTGGTGTTGCTAGGGTGATGATGGAAATTTGGTATGAATTAATATAGTTTATCTTTCTATTTTAAAGTGGTGTTTTGTGTTCTTAATAATTCTAACTATTCTAAACTTTCTTTAATGATCTAATTAATAAATCACTTAGTCTTTGGTCTTGTAGGTGTCTTGATAGGAAGTAGAAGGACTCATGAGTGTACCCATGGTGTGTAACAACCCATGCACTTGTGAGCTAACCTAATCCTACGAGTAGTGATTAGCCCATTTGTGGGTAGAAATACACACACTTTGTGGCTCAATCCTCTACTATCAAGAACTCATTTAGGGTCGGTACGGTCTTTATACTTGGTCTTAGTGATAAGTCAAAGCTTAATCTTGTGACTTGGCTTCATTGTCTATGTGATAGCCTTGGCGCAAGTTAAGGTTTGATGAACCCGTGTTGAGAGAAAACGATCTTTATTTTCTTTCATTGTTATACTGCCACACAGTTAATAATAGATCACTCACTTTTTGATAAGTTAATTAAATCAAGTAGAAGATGCACGTGTGCCAGTTGGTCACGACTCTTCTATGATATTAAGTGGTAATTTATTCGGTCATGCTCCGACCACCGGTAAATTATTCATAAAGGTTTAAATAGTTAGATGTCTATATCGCAACAATGGGAGGCGGGTAAATCGGGGTTGAGTCGACACAGTCTCGGGTCACTTTCTTTTCAGTGTTGAGAGGTGAGCTTACCAGTTCGGGAGACCCTCACAATAACCTTAAGAATACAGTTGTTTGTACAGTTTTTGCGATAACAGTCACCTCTAGAAAATGTTTTAGAAATACTAAGTTAAGCATAAGTGCGCAGCTCGAACACACCACTTAAAATAAAGATAACTATTTTTCATACCAGGTTCCATCTGATCCCGAAGCAACACCATTGTTTTGTCATTGATTTCTCTTGAAAGTTTACATCTCTCTTTTTTACTTTACTTTTTCTCCACGTTGTTTAAAAAAGTCTTTTAAGTAATTTTAGGAAGCTGGGTAGTAAAAATCGTGTCCACGGATTCGATACTCGGTACTTGCACATTTCTATACTATACACGATAGGTGCGCTTGCCTATTGTGCTGGGTCTAGAACGTTGAGCAACTATCGTTTTAAATTATAAATTTAAAACTTGCAATTGTCTTTCTGTTTTCTAACTTACTCACCTTTTCATCAAAACTCTTGGCATTTCTCTCAGGACTTTCCCTTTTTGAAAAGAAGTTAAGTTTTTATTGAAACACCAGCACACACCAATTATGAACAATAGAAGACGATTACAAAAGAAATAAACTGAATTGAAAGTAAACAAAAGAAAATAGAAATCGAATTGAATGATTAGGGCTAGAGATAACCAGCTGCTATATAGAGCCCCAATTCGTCTGTTATGGTTTGTTAGGAGTTCCAAGTCATGGCAACTTAAATCCCTGAAGTATTAGAATTATCATTTTACACCCCTGGACTTATTAAGATTTATCACAACTTCATAACAATCTCCACCTTTGTGATCAAAGCTTCAACTCACATTTAACAGCTCCAAACAATACTGAAATTTAGGTCCAGGAATCACTTTAGTTAACATATCAACAGCATTATCAAGAGTATCAACTTCTTCCACTTCTAACTCTTTATCAACAATAACATCTCTAATGAAGTGATATCTAACACTTATATGTTTTGTCCTCTCATAAAAAACCTGATTCTTGGACAATATAACAGCTCCTTGATTGTCACATAAAATCACAACATTATCCAACTTAACTCTAAGATCCAACACAAATCTTTTTAACCAAAGAGCTTCTTTCACTGCTTCTGTCATAGAAATATACTCAGCCTCTGTGGTTGATAATGCAACTATCTTTTGAAGAGTTGTTTTCCACCTAACAACACCTCCAAAAACTATGAAAACATAACCTGTCATTGACCTACACATCTCCAAATCTTTTGCAAAATCTGAATCAGTGTATCCAATAACATCACTGTCTCTCCTGTCTTCCCCAAACACCAAACCAACATCCCTGGTTCCTTTTAAATACTTCATGATCCACTTTACAGCTTCCCAATGAAGTTTTCCAGGACTTGACAGAAACCTGCTGACTAGGCTGACATCATAGCCTATGTCAGGCCTTGTACACACCATAAGGTACATAAGGCTTCCCACAGCATTAGCATATGGAACCTTATCCATAAACCTCTTTTCCTCATCTGTCTTAGGAGAACATTGATTTGACAGTTTAAAGTGAACAGCTAATGGAGTAGAAACAAACTTACAGTTTTCCATTTTGAACTTAATTAAAATCTTTTCCACATATTCCCTTTGACACATCTTTAAAAGCTTTTGTCTTCTGTCTCTTATGATCTCCATACGCAATATTTTTCTGGCTTCTCCTAGATCTTTCATCTCAAATTCTTGATTCAACATATCTTTCACAACTTCAATTTGTTGTTTGTCTTTGCAAATGACTGACATGTAATCAACATATAACAAGAAATACAAGAACTCACCAGAAATCCATTCTTTTATATACACACAACTGTCAAATCTGCTTCTTTTGAATCCATGAGTAACCATGAACTCATCAAATTTCTTATACCATTGTCTTGGGGACTGTTTCAACCCATACAATGACCTTTGTAACAAACAAACTTCATCTTCACATCCTTCTTGTATAAAACCTTTAGGTTGTCTCATATAAATCTTTTCTTCAAGATTGCCATGTAAAAAAGCTGTTTTTACATCTAACTGTTCCAGCTCCATATCTTTTGAAGCTGCTAATGATAACATTACCCTTATAGAAGAATGTTTCACCACTGGTGAAAATATTTCATTGTAATCAAGCCCAGCCTTTTGAGTGAACCCCTTTGCTACCGGCCTAGCTTTAAGCCTTGGTCCACTTCCTTTATCACCTTCCTTCACCTTAAAAATCCACTTACAATCAACCAGCTTCTGTCCACTTGGTTTGTCTACCAGCACCCAAGTTTCATTTTTAAACAAGGAACTCATCTCATCTTGCATTGCTACTAGCCACTTATCTTTATTTTCAGATGACACTGTTTCTTCATAGGTCAAAGGTTCATGAATACATTCATCATCTGCTGCTGTTAGTACAAAGGCTGAAATGTTTTCATTTGATAGATATCTATATGGTTGCACTATTACCCTTCTAGTTCTATTTCTTGCTATACTGTAACTTTGTATAACAGGATCAGAACTAGAAGTTTGAGGTCTTTCTGTAGGAGTTCCACTGGACTGATCATCATTAGCATCTGACCCTCCTTCTTCTTGTAACTCCACCTCAAGCTGGACATCATCATTGTTCAAATTACTATAATGCCGCTGCCCTGTGCTACTTCCCACAACATCTTTGTACATAACATTTTCTCTAAAAGCAGTCACATCTCTGCTTATAATAATCTTTGAATCCCTTAGACTCCATAGCCTATACCCTTTTCTTCCCTCAGGGTACCCAAGAACCACACATCTTTGAGCTCTAGGGTCTAAATTGTCATCTTTAACATATGCATAAGCAAGTGAGCCAAAAACTTTCAAATTACTGTAATCAGTCTTAGTACCTGACCACATTTCCATGGGCACTTTCATGTTGATGGTGACCTGTTGATGAGGTATGCAGCTGTAGACACTACTTCACCCCAAAACCTTTTTGGTAGGCCTGAGCTATGCAACATACACCTTACTTTGTTTAACAAAGTTCTGTTCATTCTCTCCACCAATCCATTCTGCTGTGGAGTCCCTGGAACAGACAAGTGCCTAGCAATTCCTTCTTCTTTACACAACTGATTGAAATCCCAGTTGCAAAATTCCAACCCATTATCTGTCCTGATCTTCTTAATCTTCTTACCAATTTGATTTTCATCAAAAAATTTTCCATTCTTTAAACTTATTAAAGGTTTCATGTTTATGTTTGAGAACATGAACCCAAACTCTTCTTGAATAATCATCCACAATGGATAAGAAGTAAGATCCTCCACCCAAAGTCAAATTATTGGATGGACCCCACAAATCTGCATGAATATAGTCTAAACACCCTTTTGTACTATGAACCCCTTTTGTGAATTTTACCCTGTGAGACTTTCTCATAACACAGTTTTCACAAAACTTTAGTTCCCTTTTCTTGAGACCCTTTATCAAATCTTGTTTACATATTTCATCAAGACCTTGACCACTGATATGGCCAAGTCTTTTGTGCCATAACATGAAGTCATCATCTTTAGCCTCAGCTACAAATGATGCAACTTCATGTTTGACATGTCCATCAAGAACATAGGTATTATTACCTTGCCTAGTTCCTGATAACACCACCATTGACCCTTTTACAATTTTTGCCTTTCCATTCTTTAGACTAACTGAGTATCCTTGACTCTCAAAAGTTCCCAAAGAAATCAAATTCTTAGTTAATTCAGGGACATACCTTACATTTTCCAGGATCACATATGTTCCATTATCCAAACTGAGTTTGATCGAACCATAACCTACAATTCTACATGGCTTATCATCTCCGAACTTCACAATACCAAGATCTCCTCTCTTCAAATCAATGAAATACTCCTTATGAGGAGTCATATGATATGAATATCCTGAGTTAAGAATCCATATACCAATTACAACACCTTCTTGATTTGTCACCACCAGGACATCTGCACTATCATAAACATCTTGGGACCCTTCTTGTGGAGAATTACACTGGCTTTTTGAACCTGAATCAGACCTTCTTTTTCCTCTTTCTGGACACTCTCTTTTCAAATGTTTATCTGAGTTACAGATAAAACATCTTCTTTTAAACTTAGTCTTAGAGGGTGTTTGGGATTAAGTTTGGAAATCCAAAAGTGCTTTTGGTCAGAAGTGCTTATTGGCTTATGACTTTTTTAAAAGGAGTTTTAAAAAAAGTGTTTGGATTAGCTTTTGGGATGAGAAACGTCAAAAAGTCAATAGGTTGTTTTTTTAAGTGTTTCGCTTAACTCATTGTGAATATTGGTTGTATGGGGGCTAAATTTGTAATTTTTTTCCAAAAGCTAAAAGCCAAAAGTCAGGATTTCTAACTTCTCAAAAACAACTTTTCCACCCTTAAAATCCAAAAGCCAAAAGTCAAAACAGAAAGTGATTTTGGGTTACACAAACAGCTTATTGACTTATTAGCTTCTTGGAAAAGCCAATAAGTCAATAAGTTGTTTTGAAACTCAATCCCAAACACCCTCTTAGACTTGCCTCTATTCTGGTTGCCTCCATTGAAACATTTACCCTTGAATGACATCTCAACTGATCTTCCTCTAACTAACAGACCTTCTGCACCATCATCTTTAATGTCTGTTCTTTTCTTCAATTCTATTGAATTAAGAGAAGCCAATACTTCTTCCATAGACAAAGAATCTCTCCCATACATGAGAGTGTCTACAAAGTGCTCATAAGAATGAGGCAGAGAAGTCAAGAAGATGATGACTTGATCTTCATCATCAAGAGTCACATTAATGTTTTCTAAATCAAGAATCAACTTGTTAAACTCATCAGTATGATCTTCTAGTGTTTTACCAGAAGTCATATGAAAAGTATACAGTATTTTCTTCAGATACAACCTATTAGGCAACGATTTTGTCATATACAAACTCTCCAACTTAGCCCAGACACTTGCTGCTGAGTTTTCTTTCGAAACTTCTCTCAGCACACGATCACCTAAGCTAAGAATTATGGCATTGTGGGCCTTCTCAAGAACATTTTTCCTTTCTTTATCAGTTAAACCCACTGGTAGTCTGTTTTCACCCAACAGAGCATCAACTACACCTTGATGAACTAACAGGGCCTTCATCTTCATCCTCCATAAACCAAAATCATTCTTCCCATCGAACTTCTCCAGTTCAAACTTCGTCGACACCATCTTGTCATCTGCAATCACCTTCTTGATCGAACAGAGTCTTTGAAACTGAGCCAACCTATAACACCCCAACCCAGATGGGCTGACGCGTCGCAATAACAATGGCTTATAATTAAAACATTTACTTTTATTTATTTAACGGTTAGAAGTACATTATTTATCTTACAGACTAAACTTAGGATTCAGATACAACTAATACGGTTTACTAGTTTAAACTGACTTCTTCAGATTTATTCCTAAGTTTTATTCTTCTCTCTTGATCCCGCCCAAGGTAACCTGTGAACCTGTGAAACAAAAAGAATTTACGGAATGAGCCAAATGCTCAGTACGGAGTAATAGGCTTAAAATAACAACAATTAAATATTTACCGGAACATGATCAAGATGTAACGTATAGAATGATACGATGCGAAGCAACTTAATTTAATGAACAATATCGTACCATACGGATGAACCCATGAGCTAAACATAAAACGTGACAAAATACAGGTAACTACTCCTGCATAATTATCACATGAGATGGCGAGTTGGCATACCTGTTACCCACCTCCATAACATAAATCCTAGGATCGATCCATACGCCTCCTAATAGCCATATGTACCACACTTGTACTTAAGAGACGCCGTGAACTGATCTCACCGTCACGGGTGGTGCACATGTTGTCGATGCTGCAACAACATACTCGTGGACACTCCACGAGAAGCGGAACTCATGGTTTCAGAGCAAAAAGGGTTTATTCAAATAATTCCATGACTATAGTTACATATATAATTTTACCAAGATGAAACTTATATTAGGAACATGCGATAATGAGTACGACAAACTTAATTCTATCGCATGATATCAAAGCTAATCCAAATATTATAATAAGAACATGAAATGAACGGACAACCTAAATGAATCGATGTTTCAAAGACGTGAGGAGTTTGCAAAGATATATAAAATTAAAGGGTTTATTTAACAAATGAATATGAAAGCAACCAAGAGTGGGGGTAAGGATCCGTACCTTTAATGTTCTAATCCAGTGCAAACTTGTTTATGGGCTTTAGTAATTATCTTAAAAGAGGTTATAAGGGTGGCCTTCTGGCAAGCAACTCATAATTTTTATCTAAAAAAAGAACCCAATATGTTAGCATATCCCATTGTATTTAATACGAATATCACGAGATAGACTATCGATACTCGGGTCTGACTCTTATTCAGTGTCAGGACCGTCTCGCTCTTTATTCAGTGCAAGACTGTAGTATCGACATTCACTCAATCGGATATCGTCATATAAACGTAATGTGGATAGGCTAACATACCAGTAGGTAGCTCCAATTCACTCTTGAACTGTGTGAGAGTGAAATGTGTGAAAATAAAATTGGCAATGTGTCTTAGAATTATCATTTTACACCCCTGGACTTATTAAGCTTTATCACAACTTCATAACAATTTAATATTTATAGAGATAGTACAATAGAACAATTTAGGAAGGCCTGGTCTATTTCAACCCCCCACCTTCTATTTTCACCCCCTCAAAGCGCCTCGCTTAGGCCTAAGCGAGGCGCTTCGAGTTTAAAATTTATTTTGGTAGTTGTTTTGATGTTTTGAGTTGGTTTTTTTTATTTTTTTTTAATTTAATAATTATAAAAAGTTAAAAAAATTTAAAAAACAAAGTAATAACCCTAATCATTGTCAATGACTTAAACTTGACATCATCAACCACGTATAGTCAATGAATGCGGTATGCGCGTTAAATTTCATTAAATGCGGCAATACTTGGATCCGGTTGGAGTCTAAAGCTTCGTGTGTCATCTGTCATCCTTGTGTTTCCAAGACACAGGCAAGTCCTCGTCTGATCCACACCACAAAACAACTTCAAAATTTCAACTTCCCGTTCAGGTGCTTAAGTCCACCTTGAAGACTGGATTCGGTGCAATCAGAATCCGAATGCGGTATGCGCGTTAAATTTCATTAAATGCGGCAATCAAGGGATCCGGTTGGAGTCTAAAGCTTCAAGCTTCGTGTGTCATCTTGGTCGAACTCATGTTGCAACATTCGTCTTGTGTGTGTTAGGGTCCGAAATTTTAGGCTTTTTAGTGGGTTTTTCCATCTTTGTGTTTCCAATTTTTTTTAATTAACTTAAATCTCTCTGATCCATGGTACCTTGAAGACTAGATTCGGTGTAGTCGACGAACATCATTCAAAATTTCAACTTCCCGTTCAGGTGCTTAAGTCCACCTTGAAGACTGGATTCGGTGCAATCAGAATCCGAATGCGGTATGCACGTTAAATTTCATTAAATGCGGCAATCAAGGGATCCGGTTGGAGTCTAAAGCTTCGTGTGTCATCCTTGTGTTTCCAAGACACAGGCAAGTCCCCGTCTGATCCACACCACAAAACAATAATCTTGAAGTTTTTTAATATAGCCATTTTTCCCTGGTTTACCAGGAATGGGTTGAAGGTGTGTGTTGCACCGGCTTGAGATATGAGTTTGATTAGCTTAAATCTCTCTGATCCATGGTATCCACTTTCAGGTTGTCTTCATCGTTGACTGCTATCTCTCGGATAACAACTGAAAAGTTGTCTTCAATGATTATAAAGAAACTTGAAAGTAATTACAAGAAGATGATCAAAGATGCTACAACATAACTTGCACCGGCTTGAGATATGAGTTTGATTAGCTTAAATCTCTCTAATCCATGGTATCCACTTTCAGGTTGTCTTCATCGTTGACCGCTATCTCTCGGATAACAACTGAAAAGTTGTCTTCAATGATTATAAAGAAACTTGAAAGTAATTACAAGAAGATGATCAAAGATGCTACAACATAACTTGCACCGGCTTGAGATATGAGTTTGATTAGCTTAAATCTCTCTGATCCATGGTATCCACTTTCAGGTTGTCTTCATCGTTGACCGCTATCTCTCGGATAACAACTGAAAAGTTGTCTTCAATGATTCTAAGAAACTTGAAAGAAGAGGTACTTTGAAGACTGGATTCGGTGCAATCAAAATCTGAATATTATATTACAATAATATTACGTTGAGCAAAAAGTTGTGTTTGAAGCCTAGTTCTTTTGGCCACAGGTACAGAAAGGTTATAAATGTTCATGTCGTTTCAGGTTGCCTTCATCGTTGAAAGTTATCTTCAAAATTGATGTAATGTATAAGTTTTAGAGTCGGTAAGGATTTAACTGAATCCATTTTGTATCCACTTTCAACTAAATCTTTCTCTGATATACTCTATATCAACCGAAATTGAGTATCATCAATCTGGTATTAGTGGTTGGAACAAGGTATGGATATGGAGAACATGGAATGAGATGGTTTCAATTTTCGTACAAAGATTCCATAAATAAAAGTCAGTTGTTAAAAGTATCAAGACTATGAAATTAGTAAAACAACTTTTCAGTTGTTTATCGGAGAGATAACTGTCAACGATGAAGGCAACCTGATAAAGGCTGAACACGAGTGTAATCAAACAAGGTGCTATGAAAACCACCAACGATCAATTATAATATAGTCCGGAAGTCAAGCATATCAATTAAACATGCAAAAATTATGTTCTGAAAAAATATGGGTATCGAATGTTTAGTCGGAGGACCACGTACAATGATTCATCAAAAGTGTACAAAGATGGATGTTTTTACTGAAAAACCAAAACGAGCAATAAACGAAGCGAAACGGAGAGATATAATTTTCTTGGCTTGGAAACAACTTAAAAGAACAAAAAATGAATTAAAATTATTTTTTGGTGATTAACAGATAATTTTAAAGAATTAAAAGAAATTCAATTTTTTTAAAAAAAAGGCCAAAGCGCCTAGCTTTGGCCAAAGCGAGGCGCTTGAGTGCCTAGCTTTGGCCAAAGCTAGGCGCTTGAGTGGTTTGATTAGACCACAGGCGCCTCGCTTTGACCAAAGCGAGGCGCTTTGGCCTTTTTTTTAAAAAAAAATTAATTTCTTTTAATTCTTTAAAATTATCTGTTAATCACCAAAAAATAATTTTAATTCATTTTTGGTTCTTTTAAGTTGTTTCCAAGCCTAACTCGCAACAATTGTTTTTAATTCATTTTCAAGTGTTTTTAATTACTTTTCGAGAAATGATAATTTTCAAATATTACAGATCAAGGTGTTACCAAGCATGTCAAGAAATGATAATTTTCAAATATTGCAGATCAAGGTGTTACCAAGCATGTCAAGAAATGATAATTTTCAAATATTGCAAGTCCAAATCATTGTACGATGTCTTTTTCAGAGGACCTCGACTCTTGAGATGTTGCAGGTGTTTGAAAAGTTTGAACTGAAATTGAACTGTTATTTGGAATGTTCCTGATCATCATAGTTATGCCTTTTTTGATCAGAAAATATATTACCAAACATTTAAAAATATATTACCAAACATTTAAAAATAACTTTTCATGCAAGCAAGTAAAATTCAGTTGTTTTACAAATTTCATAGTCTTGATACTTTTAACAATCGGATCGGCGCTAACGCGCAAACCTTCGTTTTTGTTTTTCGAGAGAAAGGAACTAAGTTGCAAATACGATAATAATGTAAATAATAATAATAATAATGTGAAGGTAGATCATGGAAAGTTGAACTCAAGAAACAAATATGAAACCGATTAATGTTCTTTATGTATGAATAATGACCCTCTGGCAAACCTGCGTAAAGGACTAAAGCCACATATAGTCCTTTACGCAGGTTTGCCAGAGGGTCACTATTCATATATAAAGAACATTAATCGGTTTCATCTTTGTTTTCTTGAGTTGAACTTTCCATGATCTACCTTTATCATCTCGGAGAGATATCTGTCAACGATGAAAGGGAACCCGAAACAATAGAAGTCTTGAAGACTAAAAGTCTTTTTGCAAAAAGGTAGACCACACCACTAGAGCAAAAAGTTGTGTGTATGAATAGTGACCCTCTGGCAAACCTGCGTAAAGGACTAAAGCCACATATCTTGCCATTAATACCAACGATGATTGCCAGAGGGTCACTATTCATATATAAAGAACATTAATCGGTTTCATCTTTGTTTTCTTGAGTTGAACTTTCCATGATCTACCTTTATCATCTCAGAGAGATATCTGTCAACGATGAAAGGGAACCCGAAACAATAGAAGTCTTGAAGACTAAAAGTCTTTTTGCAAAAAGGTAGACCACACCACTAGAGCAAAAAGTTGTGTGTAAGTTTTATTTAGCGTAAAAACTTCATTGTACATATACCTCCTTATCTAAAACAAATCACATCATTGTACATATACCTCTTTCATCGTTGACAGATATCTCTCCGACAAGAGAAGATGAAGGGTTACTACTCTGCACTTCAAGTAGAAAAAGATGAAGAAGAATAAATGAAGTCTATTATAGAGGTTAGTAGGTTACTCATTACCGTTGGACGTTAGCGGTGTGTGTTGATCGTTGAAGGTAAACATGGACAGTGAGTAATATGAATGGACAGTGAGATTGATAACTTCTCTATGGAAGTTGCTAAAATAGTTAAACAAAAGCTGAAATTGAACAGTTATTTGGAATGTTCCTAATATTTACAGTTTTGCCTTTTTTGGTGAAATGAACTTGAAGAAATGATTTGGTGGATCTGTCATGAGTTAAACAAAGCTGAAATTGGACGGTTATTTGGAATGTTCCTGATCATTACAGTTATGCATTTTTTTGATCAGAAAATATATTCCCAAAAAAATTAAAAACAACTTTTTCATGCAAGCAAGTAAAATTCAGTTGTTGGACAGTGAGTAATATAACTGGACAGTAAGATTGATAACTTCTCTATGGAAGTTGCTAAAATAGTTAAACAAAAGCTGGAATTGAACAGTTATTTGGAATGTTCCTGATCATTACAGTAAAATTCAGTTGATGGACAGTGAGATTGATAAACTGGAGAGGTTAGCCCGACGTTTGTCAAACGAACAATTAAAATAAACTTTTCATGCAAGCAAGTAAAATTCAGTTGTTGGACAGTGAGATTGATAACTGGACAGGTTAGCCAGGCGTTTGTCAAACGAACAATTAAAATAAACTTTTCATGCAAGCAAGTAAAATTCAGTTGTTGGACAGTGAGATTAATAACTGGACAGGTTAGCCAGACGTTTGTCAAACGAACAATTAAAATAAACTTTTCATGCAAGCAAGTAAAATTCATTTGTTGGACAGTGAGATTGATAACTGGACAGGTTAGCCAGGCGTTTGTCAAACGAACAATTAAAATAAACTTTTCATGCAAGCAAGTAAAATTCAGTTGTTGGACAGTGAGATTGATAACTGAACAGGTTAGCCAAATCATACGAGGTAGCAGGAAAAAGCTGACATTTTGTTCCTTGTTGCAGAAAGAAATCAACAGTCGGATCGACGATTTTGTTTACCCTCCCATTGACATACAAAATGTTCTTTTGAAAAACGTCTGACTGCAAAAAAAAAAAAAACTAACTCAAAAGACCGAAAAATAAAAAAAAAATTTATTCGAAACGCCTCGCTTAGGCCTAAGCGAGGCGCTTCGAGTCAAAAATCAGCTTTTTCTGACCTCGTACCGAGGTAGTTAAAAAGTAAAGAAAGCGCCTCGCTTAGGCCTAAGCGAGGCGCTTTTAGGAGGGTGAAAATAGAAGTGGGGGGTTTAAATATAACCACCCTTTAGGAATTAGGAGATTGACATGCATTTACACAATCCTTTTTGCGGGTCTATCTTGTTGGTTCGTTGTATACATATTTCTTTTTATCATAAACTTAAGGTTATGACTAAACTGTACATGTTATATATTTATTTATTTCTTTTCTTGCTACCTTGGTTAGTAGATATTTCATTTGTTTTTTTTTTCTAAACTGTAGTTTTAGGGGGTTTTTGTTTTGTTTTCTGATCTTCTTGTTTTCAATAGCAATCGAGTAGTCGATTTCACAAGTCATAAACATGTAGACCAGAAGAAAATAGTATTATTATTTATTTTTTGAAACTGCAATTTGTTACTGTAAGTATATATTTAACATTTCTTATAAGTGCTTTATACCCAATCTTAATTTATTCTTATTAGTGTTCAGGGTGCTGGGAGAGTACATCGGGTAGGGCTCACTGGTAGCTAGGGTAAATTAGTAACACCAACACTGGGTCACGGGTGGAGGTAGAGGTAGTACTCACCGACCAAGATAGGGTTGATTTTGTGTGTCTTTGTGACCGCTGAGCTTGAAAGGTGACATGGGGGTTCACGAGAACACTGACACAGGGAGATCGAGTTCCAGCCGACACCCTTTCGGAAGATGAGGTGTTGACTAGTGATTTAGTGATGAACAGGTTCTGACGAATTCCGACCCTTGTACCCTTGTAACATTTTTTGAATCGCTATGACAATTCAAAATATTAATGAATTAAAATGCATTTTAGTTATTAACATTATTTCCTTTTGCATTTATCTTTTAGGTTTTATCACAAACGTTGTTAAGATTTTATTTTTAACTATTCATCAAAGATGTAGAGAGAAATCCTGTGGGTGAGAGGAAGAAAGGGTTGGAGAGAGATGAGAAGGTGGTTTAAATACACTCATACAAACAAATGACAAAACTACCCTCTAACAAAACCTAAATTACAGAAATGGTATGCTACTATTCATCAAAGTTGTAGAGAGAAATCATGTGGGTGAGAGGAAGAAAGGGTTGGAGAGAGATGAGAAGGTGGTTTAAATACACTCATACAAACAAATGACAAAACTACCCTCTAACAAAACCCAAATTACAGAAATGGTATGCTCATCAAAGTTGTATTATTAATATATAGGATAATTTTGCATTTATCTTTTAGGTTTTATCACAAACATTGCTAAGATTTTATTTTTAACTATTCATCAAAGTTGCAGAGAGAAATCCTGTGGGTGAGAGGAAGAAAGGGTTAGAGAGAGATAAGAAGGTGGTTTAAATACACTCGTACAAACAAATGACAAAACTATCCTCTAACAAAACCCAAATTACAGAAATGGTATGCTACTATTCATCAAAGTTGTATTATTAATATATAGGATAATAATATATAGGATAATTTAACGGTTTATAATCCAATGGTAACAAAGTCGCATATTGAACGTTGATGTAAAACTTAAAGTAAGTTTAGAGAGTGCGTGAGCGGGCCATTAAAAGATATTGTTAACGTCTGTACTCACCATTAGACTACTCAACATCGTCACCCACCCACCATCACGGCCATCCACCCCCACCTTCCACCGCTACCGCTACTGCCACATATGACCACCCACCATCACCACCACTAACCGCCCACCACCCTCACTCACCACTGATTATATTCATTCGTCTTTTCCTGCCTACCAAATAACATAAGATAATGTTTTGTTTCATTCCCACATGGCAATGGCGATTCTTTTAAGAATTTAAGGGGCGGGGAGGGGCGGCCGACCTCCCCGAATTTTCGCTCAGAAGTTCCGATTATTTAGTATTCATATAGAAATTTTTTGGTATATAAGGTTTCGACCCTCCGAAAACTGGTTTTCGACCCCCCGAAACTAGTGACTTCCGACTCTCTGAAGTTTTGGGTCAAGATTCGCCACTGCCACATGGCAAACCTAACAAAACATGAAATGATAATGATGAATTCCATTATCTCGCCATTTCCATTACTGATCTATTCCACTACCTCATATAAAACAGACCCTAAAATATATGATTTTTATCTGTTATGTTTTTATGGAACACTCCAAAGTAGCTTTAGAGAAAGACAATGACTAAATGACCTCTCAACTTGCAACTTGCAAGGGGTCAACTGGTCAAGGTAGGTACCCCTTGAGTAATTTGTTTGATGGCACAACGACCAATGCCAATTTTTAAAATCGCAAATAACACCCGTACATCTGTAGTCCAAAAGAACTTTTAGAAAGGCAACAATATCCCCTCATCAATATTTTTTTTTCTCATTTGTCCTTTTCTAGTGACAACGATCTTACTCGATGGGGGTGGTATTGTTAATTAGGTACGGATTATCGTCATTGACAGAGGAAGCGGATAGGGCCTTTGACTTGACGACACATGGAAACGTTTAATTCATTAAGGAGCGTAAAAGGATAGTTAGACTATGGGGAGTGGAGGGGGGAAAGAGGGGGGGAATTGCCATGTGGCACATGTGGGGGGAATTGCCATGTGGCACATGTGGGGTCCATTTGGGGGGGGGGGGGGGGAAATTGTGGGGAGTGGAAGGGGGGGGGGAAGAGTGGGGGGGAATTGACATTTGGCATTTATTTTTTCTTTTTTTTTTTTGTTTTTTATGTAACAAAAATAACTTTTATAATTAAAAACTAAATTAAAATTCATAATAATTAAAATACAAACCTAGAAAATAAAAAAAACATAAAAAATAAAAACAAAAAAAAAACGAAAAAAAATACAAACCTAGAAAATAAAAAATCACCTAATATTATATTTTTCCATAATCTCGCGTTTCATTTGTAGCGTGGCCTCTAACTCTGGACCGTCCATATTATCAGTGTTCAACGCGAGAAATTTCAAATCTTCGCGCTTCTCGCGCTGTTCTTTCATAGTCAACATTTTTTCAAAGGCTTGGCGAATGGTTTTTTTCTCCTCGAGCTTCTGTAGTTGAATGGTGTTGAATTGGACGAGTGTGTCATGTATGTCGGACAAGTCATCGCTGTAAGTACCTTTGCCCGATCCCGATGCCGAACCCGAAGCAGAGGACTTATGAGCCCTCTTTTTAGACTTGTCTCGACCGGGTGGTCGACTCAACTCCTCGTCGAATTCGTCATCATCATCATCCAAGTTAACATGGTCGTCGACATCACGAGCACCCGATCGGTTATGAGATGAATTTGTTTTCGTCCTTTTGGACGATTCTGAAGCAGAGGGAACGTCCGCCCATTTTGAATGGTGCTTCGCGATCTCCCAACAGTGCAAAAATTTGAAATCAAAGCCCTTATCATCACGATAAGCTTTTAGGGCGTTGGTTAAGTAGTCACCGCCCGTTTCACCGCTTCGTGGATAATTTCTAGCGTGATAATAAAAACCCTTGAAGGCGTTCATCGCCTTGTTTATGTCCGTCCACTTAGACGAGAGACTCTCGTTAAATCGATACATCTCTCGACCCATCAAGTTATGGAACGAGTTGTTTATGTCGTCCCAAAAGTTTTCTCGGTGGCGATTATTTCCTACACAATAAGAAAATATATACACCGTTAGTCATATGTAATTTAAAAAAAATATATAATGTCTAAAAAAAATAATGTCTAAAAATAAATACCTTCAACCGCGTTTTCCGACTCACTTATCCACGCTCGGGTAAGGGCAACCTCTTCGGGGACCGTCCACTTTTGATGTTGGCGGTTGGCGGCGTTCAACGCCTTCTCCGCCGCCGTCTTCTTTTTGTGAGTTCTTTTGGCGGGTTGTTTTTTACCGGACGATGAACCCCCAACATTTTCTAGTTGTGTTTCGGGTATGGTATCCGGTGGCGTTGTGTATTCGAGTTGTGGTGAAGAAGTATTAGGAACGGTGGAATCGTTAAAGGGAAATTGTGGAAACATTTGTCCACTAATATAACTCGCGTAACCCGCGTAGTCGGGACAATGTGATGGATAGGGTGGACGGGTTGGTACGGGACGAACCGGTGGGGTATTCGGGTTCGGGACGTAGGTGAATGGGTTGTTCGGGTCAAAGCCTCTGTTGTATGGGTTCATGGTTTTATAAAATATATGTTGAAATGTATAAAATTTGAAGAAGAATGGTATAAAAATTGAGAAGTTTGGAGGTTGGGGTGAAGTGTAGTGGTTGTTTTTAAATAAAATGTGGGGTTTAAATATAAATTTTTTTTTTTACCGTTTTAAATTCCAACGGTTAGAAATTTAATTTTTTTTTTTTTTTTTTTTTAAAGTCAAACGGTAATATACCAAGCAAACCAATCAAGAAGCGCCACGTCACCCACCCCCTTGCCCCCCCGCCCGGCTTCCCCCCACCGCCCAACCCTCCCCGCCCCACACTTACCGCCCTAGGGGCCGGTGTTCCCGCCCGGCAATTGATCGCCGCCCCCCACTCCCCGCCCCACTCCCTCAAGTCTTAATGTTGTGCACTAGAAAGCGTGATGTTAGCAAGGTATTCATGTAAGATGCTTGCACATTCGATGTTGTTGAGAGTGACAATTAACGACAAAGACAATTGTGGTGAAGAAGGATTTATGACATTATCACTATTGATTTTGTGTATCAATATTATTTTATTTTCGTCTAGAGTTCACTAATATTTTTGTCGGTGTGCGTGTGGTTTAGTCAAAACTTTGATTTCAGTCCTTACATTTTTTATACACCTACGGTTTTATGTGGTTTTAATTTCTTATGATTTTTGTCCTTGAGACCAACACTTTTTTTTGTTAAATGAAAGAGCGTTTCATTTTATTTATCATATACTAGCTTTTATCCCGGGAGCGTTCCGGGTTGAAATATCTAATATAACATATTAATCTATATCTATATCTATCTATATATATAAAAGAAATGCATGTTGCTGACGTGGCGTTCAATGGTACCTTCAACATCCCCTTTACAGTGCCACGTGGCATCCTAATTGAATGTTTTTAGTGTTTTTTAATTTTTTCGTTTTTTTATTAAAAAATTAGAGAGAAAACCCTAAATCATTCTTCACCACCCGTTCGAATCACCATCCTAAATCATTCTTCAGTTCTCTTCTTTTTCTATAGTTGTCTCTTCTCTCTCTTTCTTCTAATTCATTCATACAAATAATCACGAAAATCCAATCGCATACCCTCCCCCTCTCTGTATCTGAACACAGGTCCGTTTCTATTCATCCACTACTTTAAAATTTTCATCTTGCATCTGTTTTTCACTTCTTGTCTATTGTTTTTTTTTTAGTTTTATTATTGCTGTGAACTTAGGTTGATGATCTGTGACTTCAATTGACTCTTTGTTTACCCTTTTGACGATCTGGGTAATGTTTACTTTGTTGGTTTGATCTAATTGAATCTTTTTTTATTTCTGATTGGTGTAATTGGTTGGATCTATTGATGTGTTTGATCTTGGTGGATTAAGTTTTGATTGCGTTAATATAGAAGTTTGTCAGTACAAAATAAAGAGTTTAATCTAGCCATATAATGCAGCGGGCACAAGAAAGTTACTGTTAGAGGCGATAGCATGTTCGGTTTTACAAATAAAGAGTTAATTTAGACATAGAGATAAGAAAGTAATGATTAGCTGTTGATACCTTATACGAAATATGATTTTGGTTGTCAACTTGTCATTGTCAATTGATCTCTTCTCATCAAAGCTTTAATTTTTAATTTTTATCCTATTGTGGTCAAATCTTGATAATTAATTAATTATATAGTATAAGTTTTCTGATACCAAATTAAATATGTTACTAAGGTTACCTTCCGATTAAAATTATAAGTAAACGGCTAATATATGTGATATCTAGATGGTTGCTATGAGATTAATATGTGTCATGTCATGTGCAGCTACTTGCAGATCCCCCACTCATGGTCCAACAATGGATGATGATGAGACTAATCTAGGTAACCAAGAATCTTCCTCTATACATTTGGGCAAATATTTGGTAGCATTTGCTTTGCAGTTGAGATTCCATATCGTTAATTTAGGGACAGTAAAAAAAAACTTGAAACTTGGAACATTTGGGGCAGTTCCGGTAGGCGACCAGGATGGGGTTAGTTTAAAAAAATTTGTTGGTTTGGGATGGGTATCGCGTAGGTGATATCTTCCTGACTAGCCAAACCTGTTTAGGTGCATCGAATTTGAATATATAGTATTATAAATCTTAAAATACAATAAATAGTGTTGGAAGTTTTAGAAACCTGGAATTCTTAAAATTATGGAATCGTTAGAAGTGTAAATGAGTGTTTGATATTTAAATTCTGTTTTTATGCGAGTTTAATTAAAGTTAACAAAAGAAATCCTCTTAAGAAGGCTATGGAAACAATGATTTTCATAAGATGTTTGGTGACAAGATGGGATCTTGATCCTGTTGTAACACATATTAGTATAAAAACTTGTCTAAAGTCTAAACAGGCCAAAAACATTTAAACTAATCGAAATCGGCCTCAACCAGTCCAGATGAGCTAGAAATGGGCTGGAATAGACATGGGTTTTGCTTATCTCGGGTGCGCGCTTTTTAAGCACCTTGAGCCTAGCTGACAGGCTCACCATTTGCGTCTTAAGTGCGCGTTGATGGTTTTTGGCATCTTAAATTTTTGCAGATGCATTTTGGTGGATGAGAGTGACAACGTGGTTGGGCATGATACCAAATACAACTGTAAGCAAGATTGTGTGTCTTATTCATTAGTATTGACAATTGAATGCTTGGACCTTATCAAAGCTGGCACCTCATACAATAATTATACCTGTTGTAGATTGGTTCTTGAGAGTTGCGCAACTCACAATATTTTGTGGTTTTGAAAAAAAAAACCCTCACCTATGTGTATATGTATCCACGCACACACATACCTGTTTTTTTTTTTTTTTTTTTGTGTCTGGACTTACCATTATACCTATGTTTAAATTTTTTTACTATAGTTAGTTCACATATTGGATGCATGCTCACAACTCACAAGTTCAACTGTAGTGAGAGTAGCATTGAATGGTGCCATTGTATTATCATTATTGCTAATTATATAGCTTACAGACACTTACGGTATATATTTGAATAAACTTATCGACCATGTTGAATCATACAGACTTGTATGTACATTATGAACATAAGACAACCAGATATGTAAAATCAGGGCAATGTTACACCAAATCTGCATGATTCATTAAATACCTTTGAAATAATTATATATTACCCATTATTAGATAACAAAACAAGGATTATTTCATTGAATGATAACTGGATGACCATTTTGTTTATTTGTCGAATTAGGTAAAAGTGGTATAATTGCTGCATCTTTCTCTCGGCCTGCAATGTCATTATCATTATTATTATTATTCATTCCTATAAGATTTTTGTTTATTGTTTGTGTCATTATCACCACTACAAGAATCTAATAATCCATTGACTCGACCTGTTGGGGAATCAGATTTCCCAACCAACATGGAAGGACCCTCTATAGTTTCTACATTTGCATCTCAACTAATGAAATTAAACACGGGTGATGATGTTGTCAAACCTGAATATGCAGCTTCTGAGTCCAGTCAGTCCACGCATGTTCAAGATGTAAATGAAACCATGGAACAGTCTCACGATGCTTCAAGAAAACGAGTGAGTTATATTTATATAATATCTGCAATCATATTTATTAATAACAAAGTAAACTTGAGAAAAAATTGTTTTAGTAAACGTGACATGACCCGACTGGTACTAAAGTTGCTCACATGACCGAAATCTGTTGACCTATCATAAACCTGCCTATTCTTATATTTATGCAGAGTACAGATGGAATTCTTATATACAACCGTAGAGCAAAGATGTCACAAACAGATTCCGGGGCTGTGAAGATTCATTCTACAAATAAGCTAGGGGTACAGGAGGACGCAAAGGAAAACAATAACACAGCTCCTGTCTCGGTTTCTGAAGATTCAAGCCAGAATGAACTACCGGCTCTAAAAATATGTTCCATTTCGAAATTAACCACCCCATAAAACACAAATAAGAGAGCGGCTAGACCCCGGCGCAAGAGGGGCTCGAGCCAGTGGAGCCATAGAATCTCAGGTTGGTTTCATTGTTACACAAGGTTGATCTAAAACTGTTTGCTACTTCGGCATGACATGATTGAATTAGTCAACTTTTTTTGGGATATATAACTGATTCCATTGACCGGAGTAGATTACTAATGTGCCTTATATAACAGTTTAGAATGATGACCGATAATGATAAAAGAATGACATGGTAGTTGGAATGAACAGGAGCATCTTCTGTTCTAACTAAAATTATCGTTAGTGTACTGTTTTATTTGTTTAATATTGTTAAAAAATGTTATTGAAAATCTATAAAATTAGGGGTAGTGAACTGTTTTATTTGTTTAATATTGTTAAAAATGTTATTGAAAATCTTAAAGTTGATTAAGTAGCTGTGATGTTTTGGAACTTGAGAGTTTTCTTGAGCAGTGTAATCTCTTTTTTTTAACGGTAATAGTGTGATATACTTAATTGCAACTTATAACAGCATTAAAACACTATTCTTCTGAATTTTCTTCAACCAGGAAACATCAGCTTTAACTTGTCCGTACATGAGCAAAGAAGACAACCTAGGTTACTACACTTTTTAAAGGTATTATATTTTGAATTAATTGACTATGAAACTCTAACGTGACAAAATAAGAAGTTGTATTGTTCTGGTAAAGAACTTTAAAGTTAAATGACAAAATTATAAATGAATTTGGAAATAGGTTGCTCTTAAATCTTAATTGCAATATGCCCCTTTTATTTGTATTATTATTTTCTTAGCTGGAAATGTTAACTTTAATTGATCAAAAGGTATTTTTGCCATTTCTCAGCAGCGAGCGTGATTGTGGATAGGGAAACTGGGCCATCTTGCTTCACTCTGATTGGTTAGAAGAAAAAAAAGAAGCAAACAGCCCGTCCTCCCCGTTCTCTGCAAGACGTTTAGGACGAGGACAGCCCAAGGGGGCGGTGTAGCGAGACGAGGACAACCCAAGACAGTCCATTGGACGGGCCCCATACCGAATAGCCTAAGGCTGTGCATCTGCTGCAATCCATGGATCAAAAGGTACATTTGCCATTTCTCACACATTTTTGTTTACTTAGTTTGCACATTGTCCCATGAAAACTGCGCTTAGAAATGCATTTTCATGTTCATATTAGTGTGCAGGCATATAAAAGAGGCATCAAGGTTTCATGCTGTGAATAGGAAGCTACCAACAATGAATGAGTTGTTAATGGAGAAAATGATTGATTGCAAAAACAATTGTCTAACCTGGTGTATGAATATGGTTACGTCTTTTTTTATTCCACGCGAACAGTCATGTATTTCTCCCTCTCAAACAACAATATAGATAAGAGGTCCGCGTTTCTATCCCGATATTTTCAAGGAAGCTGGAGGTAATTCATTAATTTTCAAGCCTTTTTGATTATGGCTTCCCGTAATTATCAATCTATTTTTCATTTTAATCAGTTTGGCATCGACTAGCCGGTTCAACTAACTACCTAAACTCTCTTTATGTGCCCACGATTTTACCTTTACTCAATAAAAAATGGTCATAATAAACTATTTTTATAAGTAAAGCGATGTAGAAGGTTTTATGCATTTTAATATGCTTTAGATGGTGTGTGTCAATTCCTTTCTATTAAGTCTTTTAGCTGAACACACTCCTCCTATGCAAGACAAAAATCTTAACCCAAATTGACCCAATTGAAAATAAACTGTTCAAATTTGGTACCTCCAGGTCTCTTAACAATTCTTTTCCCTGTTAGGATCTCAAAAATGGAAGTATCTTCATGAATTAGCTAATATCTATTAGATCTTCCATGTACCTTATCATGTAAGGTTTATACCTAAGAAATATGATGAAATGCTTACTTTCAGGCCTTTTAAAACTCGCATGGTTAAAGTAGCTATCAATCTTATACGGTCAATGCCGTTTATCAGCTTCGGGTGGGTGTTTATTCTTAAATTTGTGATGTTAGAAGTGCAATTTGTAATAGTGTATTAAATCTCCCATTTTTGTTTATCTGAAACTACAACGTGGCAGTTGGCACTTGCTTTGATTAATTGCTTTGATTAATTTAAGAGGCATAATGGACCGATGGTAGGGATAGTTGGGTAGGGACGAACATTTGGTACCGGGCACCGGATTACCTGTACTGTGCCGATCGTTTTTGGTACCGTAACGGTATCCATTTTTTCATATTTTTGGGATCGGTACTTTCAGTACCGGTACCGGTTCGGGTATGGAACCAACATTTTGGTTGATTTGCCTTTGTATACCGGTACCGTACCGATACAATACTATACCGATCATCTTCGGTACCGGTACTCATTTTTTTTATTTTCGGGATCAATATTTTCAGTACCGGTACCAAGCTCATCTGTTAGGGTTGATGGTCATGGTGGGTTCAAGGCAACATCTTTTGTCCGTATGACTTACATTGTTTAATGATTAAAGTCGTATTCGTGGAATAATAATCATCATTCAGAACTATCTTAGGTTTCTGATTCACAGACTCTTCTGACCAACAAACGCCCAAACATACAATTCGACCACAACACTCCATCTATGTTCACTCTCATTTGATCAACTTCATCAATACAATGCGACTAACAAAGATCAACTTACAGACCATCAAACTGGCAACCACACAATTTGACCACAACATTGCACTTCAGTGCAATTTAATTATTTAAGTAATTTCATTTACTTTTACAATTCATCAAAATTATAAATTTCAATTTAATCCTTTAAATAATGTCATTTTTTATAAATTACTTCAATGTTATAAATTTCACCCCCCGGGACGCTCCCGGGTAGTCAGCTAGTATATATATAAAAGAAAGCATATATGCTCATTGAGAGTGCCACGTGGCTTAATAATTGAGTGTTTTTGGTGTTTTTGAGTATTTTTCTAAATTTATCTCTCTATCTCTTAATTCTCAATTACTAAAATTAAATTGAGTTATTTTAGGAAAAAAGAATTTAAAAACAAATTTAAATTTTTCTCTCTTATCTTCCTCCCATAATTTTTAAACATAAATATATTTTATATTCGAGATTTTTTAAATAAAAAAATTACACCAAATTAACGAGCGTTTTATTATCTTTCCAACGAGTACCATAATGCTATATAAAAACGAAAAAAAAAACGACTATTTTTTGTGGGGTTATTTTCATACAGAAAAAAACACAAAGTGTTCAGGTTATTCATTAATCAAATTGTAACATATTTTAATTTACGTGAAGATGATTATATGTTGAAGGTTATCCTTTTAATACTTTATTATGTTTAATATGGTTTATGCTTTTTATTTTTTTAACTTTTTAAATAAATGTTTTTTAACTAAGATTGATTATGTTTAAGTTATTTACTCTTTTCGTGATTTGAGTTTTCTTTTTTTTTTATCATTTTTTATTAAATCATATTAAATTTTTCAACCCCGGGACCTTCCCGGGATAATCGGCTAGTTTTACATATGAAATAAAGTAATGCGCTTTATAGTTACATGCAGGAAAGTTGTAATCGATCATTTTAAAAAGAACTAACATGAAATAAGATAAAAAAGTTATTTATTGAAATAGTATTATAATAACCATACATATATTTTAGTTACATACTAAGAGTTATGTGATTCGTTAAAAAATTCATGGGTATATGATCGGGTATATAGTTCGGGTATTTGGGTATGTAGTTTCGGGTAATGGGGTCGGGTATCACCTAATCCCAGCCCTGACCCAAACCCACAATTTTTTTAAACTAATCCCAAACCCGACACAATACCTGTCGGGTTACAAAAAATAGTCGTTTTTTTCTCCGTTTTTTATATAGCACTATGGTACTCGTTGGAAAGATAATAAAACGCTCGTTAATTTGGTGTAATTTTTTTCTTTAAAAAATCTCGTATATAAAAGATATTAACATTTAAAAGTTATGGGAGGAAACATTAGAGAAAAAATAATAAAGGTTTAATATTTAAATTTAGTAGATTAGGTTTTAATATATTATTTGCCTTTTTTTAATTGGTGTAATAGGTGCCACCTATGATCCTACATGGCATCTCTCAAAGGAGAGAATGCATAAATAAATGACATGTAGGATTTCTCCCTTTGCAATATATATATACTAGATTTTATCCCGGGAGCGTCCCGGGGTTGAAAAATATAACAATTATAATAATACTAATAGTAATCGTAATAATTATTACTCTTGTAATTAAATAAATAAAAAAATAACTTTGCTATAAGGTGACACAATCTGTTGCAGTGTTGCGCAATTCTTTCTCCTAGCTTTTCTTGATGAAGTATACCTATGCATCTTTAGAAGAGTAAAATTCCAATGAAAGCATGACGATTGGCCTGAATTTCAACATCGTAGATAAGAACCTGATTTAAAAGAAAAAACCTGATTAATAAATAACCTGAACACTTTGTTTTTTTTTCTAGTATGAACGAAACCCTACAAAAAATAGTCGTTTTTTCTCCGTTTTTTATATAGCACTATGGTACTCGTTGGAAAGATAATAAAACGCTCGTTAATTTGGTGTAAATTTTTTCTTTAAAAAATTTCGTATATAAAAGATATTAACGTTTAAAAATTATGGGAGAAAACATAAGAGAGAAAAATTTAAATTTGTTTTTAAATTTTTTTTTCCTAAAATAACTTAATTTAATTTTAGTAGATTAGGTTTTATATTATTATTTGTTTTTTTTTAATTTGCCACATGGCATGACACATGGCACACTTAAATAGAAGAATGCTTTCTTGAGTGCCATGTCATTAAAATTGCTTTCTTTTATTATATACTAGGTTTTATCCCAGGAGTGTCCCGGGGTTGAAATATCTAATATAACATAATAAAATATCTAATATGACAACATAATTAATGATTTGCCAATACATGATTAATGAATAATAATAATAATAATAATAATAATAATAATAATAATAATAATAATAATAATAATGTTATTATTATTATTATTTATTCTAAACAAATTTCTGCCACAAGTTATCATATTCAAATATAAAAAAAGGAATCTCTGCCTATGAAGTTATGTTTATCGTTTGTGATTTATTAGTAGAGTAAAATATATTTGAAAACAAAACCCCACAAAAATAGTTGTTTTTTTTCTCCGTTTTTTATATAGCACTATGGTACTCGTTGGAAAGATAATAAAACGCTCGTTAATTTGGTGTAATTTTTTTCTTTAAAAAATCTCGTATATAAAAGATATTAACGTTTAAAAGTTATGGGAGGAAACATTAGAGAGAAAATTTAATTTTGTTTTTAAATTCCTATCTTTTCCTAAAATAATTATAATATCTATAAATTTATTAAAAAAACTAAAAAATTAAAAAATCCTACATGATGCCACGTGGCACATTCAAGGAGGGGTTGAGGCCTCCATTGAATGCCACATCATCAAAGTTCAATTCTTTTATTATAAGTTATAGATATAGATATATAGATATATAGATATATAGATACGGGTTCTTACTTCTTTAATGCATAATAAGGTCAAGTCTTTACAAAAAAAATAAAAATAGAAAGTTTATTAGTTATAAATTTATAATCAAGGAATAATTTGTTAAGTGTTTTTTTATGCTTTTCTTTCTTTATTTGGTTTTAATATATATCTATCTATACTTTCAATATAGGAGAGTCGTGAGTGACGTCAGAAAGCTGACGTGTCAACAGCTTAGGCAGGCCACCAATGCCTGTGTGATGCAAAAAGTGACGTCAGTAACCCCCTTAAAATATTCACAAATAATACGTGGGCCACGTTAAAGCACCGCTGATGACTTTAAAACCATCTGTTTGTTGCCCACTTGCCTGAACAGCGGTAACTATCCCACTTGCTTCAACAGAGTTTTGAACGAGTGTTGGTTTTAAATTTGAGCTCCAAATTGAAATTCAAATTTCAAACTCGACACCCCATTACACAACTATATAAAGGCATCGTGTCCCTCTTTTTCTCTCAGACAATTATTAAATCTCTCCGATAATTTTGAAACTGTAACAGCTGCTTCTCTCACATTCAAGTTCATGTTGAAGGATTCGACTATCAGGTAAACTAATTCTAACCGATCATATCAATAAGAATAAAATTTATCCGTTTTGTTTTTTCAGTGAGACTCAATCTTTTGTTTCCTTAATCAGCTACTAGATTATTTGCGTTGAAAAAGGTTCCACTTTTGAAGATTCTTACAATCAAAGGAAAATATTCGTTATACGATTACCAACGGATGTAGATCGGCAGCGTCAAACTCAAGATGGGTATGTCTTTACCTTTTTATAGCCATTTATGCGAGCGTTTAATTCGTGTTAATCTTTATGTGTTTAACATGTGTGTTTGATTAATTTGAGTGATGCTTGATTTAGTATTTTTGTCAATATTTGACCGTTAACAGATAGAGGCGTTAGCTTTAAGCACTCGGGACTCTTTCCAGATTGCAATTAAGCTTTTACACCACTATGCCAGTATCTTTTGAGGAAATCGACTGCATCTACTCCTGCTTTTGTGGTTCCCGCTGTTGTGCTCGATAGGTATGTTTGTTGAAATTCTTAACTTTTTTTCAAGGCTTGTAGTTGAAGTATAACCGTGGATGTTTTTTTCTGTTCTGTTGCCAAGCAGAGTATGTGAGGAAGCACCTTGAGTATGTTGAATATTCAAGGTTTGTCTTTTGGAGATTCTTTACAGTTAAAGAAACAAATATGTGTTCAAGACTGATGGGTGTATAATGACATGTTATATTCAAAGTTGATTTGAATGTATTAGCTGCGTCAGTTTCAAGTTTTCTGCGGATTAGTAAAAGAATTATTTTCATTTTGTTAGTACTTTTCTGTAATATCTGTCTGCGTAAAACATCTTTTGGAGATTCTTTACAGTAAAAGAAAGAAATATGTGTTCAAGACTGATCGGTGTATAAAGACATGTTATATTCAAAGTTGATTTGAATGTATTATAGATGCTGATATTTTTGTAGAATTTTTATTGCTACAAAATATATGTTCATTTTAAGTGTTACACTTAAAATAAAAGACTTCAAATCATTGGTAAGAACAATAGTTTTAATTGTTTAATTAACATAACAATAATAATGTGTAAATTTATGTTATCTTTCATCTAGATCCTTCATAGCTACAGTGGCCATTAAAGACTTTTAGGGCTGTGCGTACTGTTTGTAATTATTATAGTTATTTCGTTAGATATTGATTACAAGTTAAGTTTTACAGAGTCTGTTTTAAAATTCTGGTTACATCATCCTTTAGCTCAAAATTGTAATGGATCACAGTTGTTTGAAAACATCTGTTTGCAAGTTGTCAAATTAGACATACCTTTGAACTTAGAATAGGTTTCAATATGAAGTTTATTACTATGTAAATGAAACTAATGAGAATATATTCATATTAATAATTTAAAACATAACACATTTTGAATAAAAAAAATATTATTACACGTTGTAAATAAAAAATATTAATATATGTTTATCAATTATTGTTGATAAACATCATGAAAAAAATGGTTATAATAACTTCACTGAGTGGAAAGTAAATATTTGAAGAAACAAATAGTCTAACCTCTTTTAGGGGATGATAGACTAGAGTTACCACATGGTTGATCCTTCACTAGCACTTCTTGGATTGGACTAACCTGCAAGTAAAGTTTGATGTGGGTAGGGAGACAATTACGCAAGGTAGTAGTTTATAACAAAAACGGGGTGAATGGGGATACTATCAAGTGTGATAGCTCTTTGGGTTAGCAAAAAGTGTCCTCTCTATTAGGGATATGATCCCTTATATAGAGGTGGACGTATGCTACCATTACCCAAAACCCTAATCGTAATGGGCCAGGCCCGATTAGGGTTGTCTCCACTACCCTAAACTATATTACTAAAGTAGTTAAGGGAAAGCTAGAAATAAGGAAATATGGAACGATTACCGCTTTTACCGCTTCCGCGCGCGTGCATCACTCCATGATTATAGGAAGTCCGTTATTGTCTTTCTTGCTGGGGAAGCTTCCTTTGTGCGCGGAGAGTTGTTCCGCGGGGTTGTATTCCGGGTTTGGGTATGCTTTGTGCAGCGATAAGTACCCAATCCCATCAAGTCCCCCCAGTCCAGTGTGTACCCTTTTCTCGAGTGTTTGAGAGGAGAGGGTGGATGCTGGACTTAAGCGATTGGGGGTTGGATGACAGCTCATCCTGCTTTTATAGTGGAGATTAGGCTCTGGTGCCAAGTTTTTAGTGGATGGGAGAGTCTGTGCGGAATGTTGAAGATGCGGAATGTGGAAGATGCGGAATGCGAAGAACGGTAGTTCATTTGACGTTAGTTCTCCGCGGCTACTGTCCAAATCATATTGGTGGAGGACAGTTGTCATCTTCCAAGCATGGTTTGAAGAAGTGATGATGGGTAGCGTCTGCCACACTCTGTATGCTGTGTCAGTTGGCGTCACATCAGACGGAATGGCAGACGCGTGTGTCAGGCGCGTGAGGCGCGTGTGCCGTCTGTGTAACTGCTTATCAATACGTGTAATCTCCTTAATGGTTGAGCGTGCCAAAAGTCTTTCACATTTACCCATGCTGACGTCATTTGCATTTATTGCACACAGTATATAATGATTTCAAAATGGCAGTTTCCTATTTTCCCATTTCTTTCTCTCCGAACCCTTCATTTTCCTCTTTTCTCAAGCTTCTCTCATTTGAAAATGTCTCAAGATTCCTCACTGCCTGTAGATCAGTCTAAGGCCACCGAGAAAGTGGAGAAGGGGATTGACACCACTATTGTTAAGTGGGATGTGACCTCCTTTGCCACCTTTGTTGATCATTATGCCATTGAGGCTGATTGGGAGCCTGAGTTACCGGTTATTGGTAAAACGGCTTTGGAGGACCCACCAGGAAAAATGACTCTGTATGAAGCCTTCTTTACTCGATGTTGCTTTCGTCTCCCAATCACGAAGTTTCTGGTTAGTGTCTTTATAAAATATGGAGTACATCCTACGCAGATGACTCCGTTTGGTCTGTCTAGAATAATCCATTTTGAGGTGACGTGTCGATCGATAGACATGGAACCAACCTTCGAAATGTTGAATGTGTTCTATGTTCTTGAAGAGGCTCGTGGTGGCCCAGGGTGGTACAGTGTCTCGCCATGGAGAAAAGTGACACAAGTTGTGTCTGAAAACCCTAAATCCATGTATGACTGGAAGGAGAAATTCTTTTATATCAATAGAGGTGTTATCCCTGCCCCCTTACAGTGGATGAGCGTCGGCGTAAAAGAGAGGATTGCTGAATTTCCACCCATGGCTAACTACAAGAATCAACCATGGTATAAGGCCCTGTGCTCTCATGCTACTCCCATGACCATGGAAAAGTGTCCCGAGGGATTTCTAGTGATGTTGGGACTTAGCCGGCTGGGGAACCCTAAGGGTCATGACCCCACTGCAATGGAGGAAGGTATGTGTTTCCCGCGGACTCTGTTTTCCACATTTTTTCCTTGTTGATTCTGATTTTGTTATTGTGATAGGGGTGACCAAGTTTGGTCTTTTTGACGCGAGGGGTGCTGCCAAGATGTTGTATATGGCCCTACCTGACGGAACTCCGTCAGTAATTGAGCGTTTGGAGCACAATTTTATGATGCCTCAACTCGTGGATCCACCACGCCACTACATGCGGACAGGTTAGTCAAATGTTGACCTTTGGTTTTATTTACCTGCTATTATTATAATGCGGAGAACTCCTGCGCCCGAAGGGTGCGCAGTTATGTGCGTTATCCGCATACTGACCCGACGTGCCCTTCGTGACAGGCGCGGGAATTCAACCCTTGAAGAAAGTTGTGATTGACCTGGAAGCTAACTCTCAAGGTCGTAAAAAGAGAGCTTGTACAGGTGAATTTTATCTTGCGTTCTGGCCTTGTGGGCAATCTGTTAACCTTTATCCGCCTGGTTGCAGGTGCTGGGCCGAAACGGCATAGAAAACAAGCGAGGAAAAGCAAGAAGGTAAAGTCCTCCTCCGCTCTTCCAAACAAGGATGATGAGGCGACGGAATCTGATGAGGAGGTTGCGCATAAGCGCACTCGGCAACAGTCACCTACGCTCGACACTACTGAAGTGTCTGCGGAATTATTTCAGAAGCGTCTTGAGGACTTTGCGCGGACGAAAGTGCAAGTGCCCAAGCCTACCTCTAAGAGTGTTAAGGAGGCTACATCCAGCGCTGTTGTGATCCCGCCAACTGTTGCGGGTACATCGTCTGTTGCTCCTGAGAGTTCGGGTGTCAATTTGACCGTCAAGCCTCCGCCCAAGCGCAAGCCTGTTCCTGTAAAATCTGTGAAGCAAACTGCTGGTGAGTCCGCCCTTCTGGGTTATGACCTCTGCTTTGTTGAATGCATAGTGAATTTATCCTTTATTCTTTTTCCTGCGCAGCTATTTTTTCTTCTTCTAAAACACTGTCTAAGAAGATTGTGGTAGCTGCTAAAAAGGTTTCTGAACCTGTTCCCCCCATTGTGGAAGAGACAATACCATCAGAGAAGGCCGATGTTGATGCTGGGCCCTTTGATGTGTCTCAGTTTATGAATGAGCCCCAGGTGGTTGAGAATGTGGAAGAGATCAGGTCCTCTCCGCCTGCTGAAGATGTGCTTCCGCTGCAGGATGTGAACAAGGCAGAGGGGAAGAAGAATGTGGATGAGCCCACTACTGCCAGTGTAAATGTAGACACGCCAGGTGTGTTAATCAACACTTCGGGTGTGGAAAAGAGTGGTTCTTTTGTGCAATCATCAGGACTTTCTAAGCCTGGTTCAACTGAGGTTGTTATGGAGAGGACCCAAAAGGATGCTGTTATGTCTTCCTCTACTCCTAGGAAGTCTGCCACTGAAGTTGCCTGCGGATCTGGGAGATCTGGGAGTGGCAGAGGAAGAGTGGCGCTGCCAGATTATGACCCGCACAAGCCTTACCAACCCAGGTGGGATGTAAGGCAAACAACCCGCTTTACTAATCCCTTACACGCGGAGGAGTTCATTGCTTATGCTGTACCTCCAAGTGAGCGGGATTATCAAGATAGCATCGATCGGAGGTCGCTTTTTCTGACATGAGCATGAATCTGGCGCTGTACTTTAGTGGTTTTGGGTCACTGATGCGACGGGAAGAGGAGTTTCAACGCGCCTGGAATCATTGAAATGCGCTGAGGAAACTCAGTTGAAAAGGGAGGAGGAATTTCAGCGCTCCCGAGTGGATGCTAGGGCTGAGATTGACCAAGTGAGGAGCCAACTCTGTGCCGCGAAGAATGAGATCAAGAAGCTTAAGTCTGAAAAAACGGAGGCCGCCAGACTGTGGAAAGAGTCTTGTGAGCGGACCAACTTAGACCTTGAGCGTGGGCGCAATGCTATTGAGAAGCTCAAAATGACCTTGCCCGCATGACTCGCGAAGCCGAGGAGAAGCAAAAAGCATCTGATGCCAAACAAGCTGAGTTATCAGAGACCATTACGAAGCTTAAGGAGCAACATGAAGCGCTTATGACGGCTACTACGCGGATGTCTGAGTTGGAGACTCAAGTTGGTGTGCTTGTTGGTGAGAAAAATCAGCTTAATGAGGAGAAGGCGTTGTTGGACACCTCTCGCGTGCAACTGGAAGTTAGTCTACAGCAAACACAAAATGAGCTAAAAGATGCTGCGCAGACTGCCCAAGCTGCTCGTGATCGGTTGACATGGATGATGCGACATGGAATTCATGGGGTAAGTATTCACCTAGCTTTCATTTGTGTAGTTTTAAATATTATTGCGCAGCTTGATTATGCGCTATGTGTGTGGTAGATTTTCAAGCGCGTATGGAATGAGCCCAAATTTGGGGATGCTGTTGCAAAGATTGGGACAACATCCATGAAGAATGGGTTGCAGCTGGGGTTTGCTGAAGGTTTTCATCATCATGCTGCGGGCTTAAGGCTTGAAGATGGTGAATATCATGAGAAACCCTATGAAGAGGAGGTCACTGCTGCGCATGAAGAGTTTGACACTCTTACATTTGATGTGTTCGATGTGGTCGACCAATGTTTGAAGACTGATGACCCCATTGGCAAGCTACGCGCATACTTTGAAGAATCTGACCGTCTTGGTGCGGAGTTGGAAGAGAAGGAGCGGAGAGAGGAAGAAGAGAGAAAAGCTGCTGCTACGCGGAAGAAGGGTGAATCATCAACTGCAGCCGCGGGTGGCGGTGCGCAGAACGAAGAACTTGAAGCCGATTCTTATCTTGACATCACTGACTATGATTGATTATTGTTAGCTTCATGTCTTGGCCTTGGATAATTGTAATGTTTTAAACAACCTTTAATCTGTGTTTGTTGGCTTTTTGTGTTTTGTAACGCGTGTCCATGAATTGGCGCGCACTTGTGTAATGATGGTATGACGTCAGCTTTGAAAAGGTAACACATGTGTCAGAAATGATGACGTCCACTAACAGTTTTGGCGGTGTTTCAGTTGGCTGATGTGACTACTGACGTCCACTTGAGTGTTTACCATTAATGGTAATTAATAGGTTGCCCCCTTCGTTCTATAAAGGCTAACTCTTGATTAACAAGGATTATCTTTACATAATTTCTTTCCTCCTTCTTCCTTTCCATTCCAATGGCCTCCTCTTTGAAGATCACCAAGGATGAAGCAGAAGTTGTCCAAGGGATGCTGATGTTACCTGATCGTCCTCTTGTGATGGAGGTGCCTCCAACAGCCCTTAATCGGTTGGCCGATTATTGTGGCTATTTACTAGAGATCGGGGACCGTCAACTTAATGAGTTAGATGAACAGGGTCCATCTGGTGCTGTTCCCTTGAAGATGAAGAAGCTGACTGAGCTTGGTGACGTTCCAAAAACCCCTAAGCTCAGGCTTCGTCGAACATCCACTGGTTGGCAGCATGCCTCTTAGCTTAGTAGCAATGTAGATGCATATAAGTAGTAATCTTGGTTTTTTGGCTGTCGTCTATTTGCAGCATGATCGTATGATGTCCATAGTATGCTGCTTGTGCCACCTCTTTTTTATTAGTGGCATATTTTGTAGTTGCAGTCTTTTTTTTGTAAGCTTGTCTATGCTTATCTTGGAATGTGATGATCTTGGAATGTGATGATCTTTGTATGTAGTGAATTATGAATATAATAGAAAATGGAAATTCACTTTTATTGAATTGGAAATGAAACTGGGCCATGGGCCGTTATTACAAAACATAAAATAAACCTCACAGGTAACAGATGCGTAGTTGAGCTGCGTTCCACGTGTGCGGAATTGGAGTGCCATCTAGGCGTTCTAGGGCATAAGCACCTTTTCCCAATACTTCTTGCACTTTGTATGGGCCTTCCCAGTTTGGTGCAAGTTTGCCTGGTTTTTCCGCATTGGACGCTTCATTGTTGCGGAAGACATAGTCTCCAACGCGGAAAGCTTCTGCCTTGACCCTTGCGTTGTAATATTTCTCTAACTGCCGTTTGTAGTTGGCTTCCCTGATGGAGGCCATATCTCTGCGCTCCTCCAACAGGTCTAGGTTCAATTTTAGCTCTGCATCATTGTCTTGTTGATTTGTCATCAGTACCCTTGGTGACGGGCATCGTACCTCCGCGGGTATCACTGCTTCCGTCCCGTAAGTGAGACTGAATGGTGTTTCTCCGTTGCTTGTCTTGGACAATGTGCGGTGAGCCCATAACACGTGGGGGAGTTTGTCCACCCATCCCGTGCATTTCGTGCCAAGCCTGGCCTTTATGCCTTCTACTATGCTTCGGTTTGCGCGCTCAACCTGTCCGTTCCCTTGCAGGTGCGCAACAGAAGTGAATATTTGTTTGATATTCATGGATGCCAACCATTCTTGTAAGTGTTGGTCCGCAAACTGCGTCCCGTTATTACTTACAATTTCCATCGGTAAGCCAAACCGACAGATGATGAACTCCCATATGAACTTCTTGATGCTCCGCCCGTCGATGGAAGCTAGGGTTTTGGCTTCCACCCATTTGGTGAAATAGTTGATTGCCACTACCAAGTACTTGACATTTCCGGGAGCTGTAGGGAAAGGACCCACGAGGTCGATGGCCCACTTTTGGAATGGCCAGGCCGCTGTGACGGGCACCAAGTTGTTTTTTGGTCTGAGCATTCCTGGCGCATGGCGCTGGCAGGACTCACATTTGCGCAGTTCCGCCACGGCGTCCGTGTGCATTCCAGGCCAATAGTACCCTGCATTCATTAACTTGGGTACCACCATCCTTGGGCCGGCGTGTAGTCCGCATGATCCCTCATGTATGTCTTTGATGAGGTATGTTGCTTCTACGGAATCGACACATTGTAGTAATCGCCCAAGGTATGAGCGCCGGTATAACACTCCTTCAATGACTTGGTAGTGTAGTGCTTTGTTCTGGAGCTTGCGAGCCTCTACCTTGTTTTCTGGACGTATTCCCTGCATGAGGTAGGCTTTGATGGGAGTTATCCATGATGTCTTGCCTGTTTGAACAACATTGACTTGCTTTTGAGGCACCGATGGGCGGTCTAGTACTTCTACCCGTATGTCCTTCGCCAGATGGTCAAAAACTGTTGAGGCCATTTTGCTCAACGCATCTTCTGGCTTGTTCTGGCTTCGCTTGATGTGGTTCACCTTGCAATAGGCAAAATCTCGCATGAGTGTCTTGGCTTGTTCCAAGTATAAGATCATAGAGGCTTCACGCGATTCGTAGGAGCCGTCGATGTGGTTAGCCACCAACTGAGAGTCGACATGAGCTTCCACTTGCTGCGCACCCATCTTTTTGGCGATGCGCAAGCCTGCTAATAGTGCCTCATATTCCGCCTCATTATTTGTGGTTGGAAAATCAAGGCGAATGGCATAAGTAAATTCCTTCCCATCCGGTGTTATCAGAAGTAAGCCTGCTCCAGCCCCATCATCATTGCGTGCACCATCTGTGTATAACTCCCACTTTTCTGATGAGTCCGATGCGGGGATGGTCATGATTTCTTGCTGACATTCGGCGATCTTTTCTGCGGGTACTTCGGTGATGAAACCCGCGAGAATTTGTCCCTTGAAGGACGGCCTTGTTTTGTATGTTATTGAATGTTCACCTAACTCTATGGCCCATTTCGCCAATCGTCCTGATAATTCCGGCTTGCGAAGGATGTCATTGATTCGGAAGTCCGTTAGGACGTTGATGGGATGCCCCTGAAAATATCTACGGAGTCTTCGGGAAGTGTGTACTAGTGCGAGGACTAGTTTCTCCATTGTAGAGTATCGGGTTTCCGTATCGAGTAATGTTCGGCTGACATAATAAATTGGGGTTTGCACACCCTTTCTACATGAGAACTGCTTCGACCGCTCTATCCGTAACGGATAAGTAGAGGGTCAACGGCTCTTCCGGAAATGGGGCTGTAAGAGTGGGCAGGTTAGCTAAACATTCTTTCATTTCTTTGAATGCCTTTTCTGCTTCCGCGGTCCATTTGAAATTTGACTTCTTTAGGCAATTCTTCAATGTGTCTACAAACGGGAATGACTTTGAAGCATAGTTCGAGAGGAACCGGTTCAAAGCCACCAGTCTTCCCATTAGTGTTTGTACTTCCTTTATGGAAGATGGTGATGGCATGCGCTCAATTGCATGTATCTTTTCTGGATTTGCGCGGAAGCCATCCCTTGTGACTATAACTCCCAGGAACCTTCCTTCCTCCATTCCAAAGGAGCATTTGCTTGGATTGAGCTTCATTCGGACCGCGCGGAGTTGATCAAAAGTTTTCTGGATGTCTATCAACATTTGATCCTCCTCTCTGCTCTTGATGACCAAATCATCAACGTATACCTCAAGATTGACCCCTATTTGCTTGACGAACGCAGTGTCCATCAGTCTTTGATATGTGGCACCTGCGTTTTTGAGACCTAACGGCATCTTAGTGTAACAATAAGTGCCCGTGTCCGTGCGGAAAGCCGTTTTGTCCTCATCCTCTTTGGCCATCTGTATCTGGTGATAACCTTTGTAAGCGTCGAGGAAGCACTTGAACCTGAATGGTGCCAGGGAGTCTACCCTCAAATCAATCTCTGGTAGTGGATAACAATCCTTTGGGCATGCCTTGTTTAAATCTTTATAATCGACGCACATGCGCCAGCTGCCGTTAGACTTCCCTACCATAACTGGGTTAGCTACCCAAGTTTGGTATCTTGTTTTGCGCAGGATGCCTGCGTTTAACAGTTCAGCTACTTGTTCATTCATGGCCTTTGTTTTCTCCGGCCCCATGCTGCGCTTCTTCTGAACGATTGGTTCGACTGATTTGTAAACATTGAGCTTGTGTTCTGCGATGTGTCGCGGAACACCCACCATGTCCGCAGGTTGAAAAGCGAACACGTCCATATTCTTGATCAGTAGTTGCTTCAAATGGGTGCGAATGGTGTCGGAGATTACTGGGCCGATGATAACCGTCTGGTCCAGGAATTTAGGTTTGATAACCCATTTTTCTGGATCAGTACGGGCGGCTGGCTTCATTATTTTCGCAGGCTTCTGCGCATCAGCTGTGTGACAGTTTTTGTTTCCACGTATGAAGGCCACGCCGTTTCGCGTTGGGAAACCGACCATTTGGTGCGGAGTCGATGCGTTGCAGTTGAAATTTGCCAGGCCTTCCCATCCAAGCAATACATCATGTCATGAATTTACTGGTAACACCATAAAATCACAAACCTCTGTTCGGGAGAGCCTTCCATCTGTCCATGTGACAGGGAGTGTGAGCATGCCGAGGGGGATGATTACTTCATGAATGAAGCCCGAAATTGGTTCTGTCGTTGGGATAAGCTTTTCTTTATCCTCCTCGTCTAACTGGTTGAAGCATTGTTGGTACATAATGTCTGTGCTACTTCCGTTGTCAAGAAACATATACCTGGTGCGGTAATGTCCTATAATTCCAGTTATGATCAATGGGGTTGTGGAGGAGGCCCCCCCTTTGACACGTGGCATGATAACATCTGCTTCTTTCCAGGAATCGTCATGCGCAACCGTATACGGTCGTTTCTGCTGGTGCCTACTGTGAGTCATGTAGCATTGGTGACGATCTATGCGTTGCACATGATGTGTGTTGAGATTCCTGATCTTTTTCTGGGAGGACTCGCCTCCGTCATGTGGATTTCTTGGCTTCTTTCTCATGTTTTTCACTAAGTGAGCCAATTGGCCTGACTTGACGGCATTCTCGATTTCCATCTTTAAGCTATAACAATTGTCCGTCAGGTGGCCATAGTCCTGATGGTATTCACAGTACTTTGTTGTGTCAACATTCTTTCTGTCCCGTGTCAGTTCTCTAGGATTTGGGAACTGAACTTGTTCGGTTTTCAAGACCTCGGACGGCGTTTTGGACAATGGAGTCCATCGTAGTTTTTCTTATTTTGTGTCTTGTGGTAGCGCGAATGTTTGCTATTCAGATAGCCTCGCGCGTCCTGTGCGGAAGAATATTTGCCTTCGTCCGCCGTTCCAGAAATTCGTGACCAAACGGATTGCTTTCCTTTGCCTTTGTTATGCGTGCCTACGTTGGTGTTTCCGCTGTGATGAAAATTTTTAGCTCGCGTGAAAGAGCGTTCTGATGACGCGTATACTTTCGCCGCTTCAATGAGCTCATTCCAAGCCTCAGGCACGCCCTCTTTTCCTGTGAGACATCTCATGAGGTCATCATTTCGTACTCCGTAAATGAAGGCGGCTCTGGTAAGCTCCTCTCCGCATCCCAGTTGGAGAGCCTCCTTGTTATAGCGCACGATATAATCTTCCAGTGTTTCGTTATCATTCCGAGTACATAACAAGATTTAATCCTTGTCCTTCTTGTGTTTCCTCAGATGAGAGAAGTGATTCTTGAACTTTTTTATGAGGTCGTCGAAGTCAACCAAACTTCCCACCGGCAAACTTTCATACCAGACCCTTGCAGCACCAGTTAGGGTCTGGACAAACAGATGGCACCATGCCTGAACAGGCCATGGCTTAGAACTGCCGGCACAATCAAATGCATGTAGGTGATCATCAGGGTCGCGCAAACCATCGTATTTCCCAATTGTGTTTGGGAGTTTACATTCAACAGGCATGGGTGCTAGTGCGATGCGTGCACAGAATTTGGATCTTTCAGCAAATGATTTGGGGCGGTATGGTTTGCACAGGTCGTCATCTTGACGTGCTTGATTGCTAGCCACAGACTTGGAGCGTGGCTTCTGTGTTGAATCGAATTGGACCTCATCTTCTGATTCATAGCCGTCAGGCTCTCCTTCCAGGTTGACGCGATCCTAAACGTGAGTATTTCTACCACGTTCTCCACCGCGTACCGCCTAGCGAGGCCTAGTTATAGGACGACCATTATCTTGTTCAGTATCTTGGGAGTCTTCCTGAGTATCAAAACTGAGAGCCTTTCGAGATTCCATCCTAGCCTTTTCCATTAACTTCTTCTGGTACTCTGCTATTGTCTTGGCACTTTCCTGTGCTAGCCATTCGTCAGGATCTACCAAGATCTGTTCGTTTTACTTATTCTGGGCTGCTGCTGCCATTTTTTTTCGATGGAAACAACTGAAAAGGAGTCGCAGCCTGTTTTTGATTGACGTTCTTAGTCACAGTGGTTGGAACCCCTGTGTCCACATTGTGTTGCACTGCACCTTCGACGTTGGCAGTGTTGTTGTTTGGTTCAGTCCCAGGATCCATAAGCACTAGTTTGAAAGATGGAGAGACTGTAAGGGACGGCGCCAATGAAGAAACAAATAGTCTAACCTCTTTTAGGGGATGATAGACTAGAGTTACCACAGGGTTGATCCTTCACTAGCACTTTCTGGATTGGACTAACCTGCAAGTAAAGTTTGATGTGGGTAGGGAGACAACTACGCAAGGTAGTAGTTTATAACAAAAACGGGGTGAATGGGGATACTATCAAGTGTGATAGCTCTTTGGGTTAGCAAAAAGTGTCCTCTCTATTAGGGATATGATCCCTTATATAGAGGTGGACGTATGCCACCATTACCCAAAACCCTAATCGTAATGGGCCATGCTCGATTAGGGTTGTCTCCACTACCCTAAACTATATTAGTAAAGTAGTTAAGGGAAAGCTAGAAATAAGGAAATATGGAACGATTACCGCTTTTACCGCTTCCGCGCGCGTGCATCACTCCATGATTGTAGGAAGTCTGTTATTGTCTTTCTTGCTGGGGAAGCTTCCTTTGTGCGCGGAGAGTTGTTCCGCGGGGTTGTATTCCGGGTTTGGGTATGCTTTGCGCAGCGATAAGTACCCAATCCCATCAATATTCAATATACTTTCTTTAAAAGATTAGTTACAATGATGAAATTTTACGTTTTTTGTTAAAAAACTTATTCAAAGAACTATTATTTAGTTAAAGTATAATAAGTCTTCATTAAAAATTATAATTCCACATTTTATAGATGCTGATATTTTTGTAGAATTTTTATAGATGCTGATATTTTTGTAAAATAAAAGACTTCAAATCATTTGTAAGAACAATAGTTTTAATTGTTTAATTAATATAAAAATAATAATGTGTAAATTTATGTTATATTTCCATCCAGATCCTTCATATCTACAGTGGCCATTAAAGACTTTTAGGGCTGTGCAGACTGCTTGTAATTATTATAGTTATTTCGTTAGATATTGATTATAAGTTAAGTTTTACAGAGTCTGTTTTAAAATTCTGGTTACATCATCCTTCAGCTCAAAATTGTAATGGATCACAGTTGTTTGAAAACATCTGTTTGCAAGTCGTCAAATTAGACATACCTTTGAACTTAGAATAGGTTTCAATATTAAGTTTATTACTATGTAATTGAAACTAATGAGAATATTCATATTAATAATTTAAAAAATTACACATTTTGAATAAAAAATGTTATTACACGTTGTAAATAAAAAATATTAATATATGTTTATCAATTATTGTTGATAAACATTATGAAACAGATGGTTATTCAACGAAATATTATTTAGTTCATGTATAATAAGTCTTCATTAAAAATTATAATTACACGTTTCATAGATGATTATATTTTTGTAGGATTTTTATTGCTACAAAATATATTTTCATTATTTAAAGTTATACTTACAATAAAAGACTGCAAATCATTTGTAGAACAATAGTTTTAATTGTTTAATTAATATAAAAATAATAATGTGTAAATTTATGTTATGTTTCCAATAAAGATCCTTCATCTCTACAGTGGCCATTAAAGACTTTTAGGGCTGTGCGGACTGTTTGTAATTATTATGAATTTGAAAACGGTGATTTAATTTAATTCAATTTATAGTTATTTGGGAATTATTAACTTTTGTTGAATTTTAATATCTGTTTACAATTCAATAGTTGTTGATAAACATTATCAAACAGATGGCTATAATAATTTAAGTGAATTATATGTAAATATTTCACATCATTTCTTAAAAAAGTTTGTCATGGAAATATTATCTATAGAAAACTATAATTACATATTTTATAAATGCTGATATTTTTGAAGAATTTTAATTTCTATAAAATGTATTTTCTTTTTTTAAAGTTATAGGAACAATAAAAGACTTCAAATCATTTGTAAGTACAATATTTTTAATTGTTTAATTAATATAAAAAGAATAATGTGTAAATTTATGTTATGTTTTCATCTAGATCCTTCATATCCACAGCAGTCATCAAAGACTTTTAGGGCTGTGTCGACTGTTTGTAATTATGAATTTGAAAAGACTGATTTTATTACATATTAATTACAAGTTAGGTTTTACAAACTCTGTTTTCAAAATCTAGTTACATCATCCTAAAAGTCAGTTGAAAATTGTAATTGATCACAGTTGTTGGAAACTAATGATAATATTCATATTAATAATTTAAAACATAACAGATTGTGAATAATAAAAAATATTATTAGACATTGTTAATAAAAATGGTAATGTTTTTTTGTTGTTTAATAATAGTAAATATATAGTACATTTAGCATTAATTGCAGCTGTATTTTCTGTCAGGTTTCATCTAGATAGTTCAGGTGTACATTGTCCATCAAAGACTTTTATGATTGTAGCGACTGTTACTAATTATGAATTTGAAAAGACTGGTGTAATTTAAATTTATAGTTATTTTGTTTGATATTCATTACAAAGTCTGTTTTAAAAATCTGGTTGTATTATCCTTCAGTGGATAATTGTATTGGATTACAGTTGTTTATGAACATCCGTTGACAAGTTATCAAATGTTTTATTATTTTTTTAATGATTAAAGTTTATATGATTGGTTAAAAAAGTCTATGATGTAATAATTAATGTAGTTATTGACTAATTGTAGTATGTATATATATATTTTTCCAGTCTATAAAAGGCGAGGAACTCTTCATTTCAGTTTGCAAGCTTGTAATACTTGAACTATTGAAAAGCAAACCAACCTTCTATACCTTCAATATATAATGTTATTTCATGTAAATTACGTACCCTTAGTCTTCTCTAAAATTGTGGGTTTGAAAGAAAAATGTATTGGCAATAACCCGTTGCTAATGAAGTCGGAATTGGTGTTGCCGGAAGATTCTGACAATCAAAGGAAAATATTAGCTGTTTTGTTATAATAAGGAAGCCTGTCCAAAATATGATGGGTCTCTATATAAATAATATGTCTCTAATTTTTCCGTTACTTAGAGCCATATTATTGTATATGTTTTCTTTTTTTTTGGAGCCCGGCTTCTTTTGGTTTTGTTTTGTGGTGTTTCAGCTGTATTTTGTATTTTTCTTTTTATCTTATAGATGAGATGTGATAGTTTGTATTAGTTCTCTTTTAGTGTGATATCGGAGATTTTTGTTAGAGCACTTCCATTTTGTATCTTTATAAGCATTTTTCATTTTGTTGTGTTTCGGCTGTATTTTGTATGTTTGTTTATTTTCATATTGTAAGTAAAATTATGCAATTCGAATGATGAGTTTTATTGGTATAATTTTTTTTCAGTATGGTTGTTTTGACAAATTACAGTTAGTGTTGCTGAATCTTGATACACACTTTTTGTATATATATATATATATATATATATGGTGTGAATAGAAAATAACTTTTAACACGGTATGGTACACGTATTATACACTTTACGGAGTGACGTTTAAATTTCAAGTGTATACATTTTACAGTTGGCACATGTAAATATAGTTTTCCATCTACCGCGTTTATAGCATTAAATTTCGTAATTAATATGAAATGATAACTTTGGTTATTATCTGAACTATGGACTTATAAATATGTAGATCTTTTACTGAAAATTGTAATATATAGTCATATTGTATATCGAGAATATTTTTTATTACTTTTTCAAGTTATGGCATCATCATCTTCACCAGCAGCACTCGCAGTGGATTTCAAGGTCGATTTAATAAGACAAGTTCTTATGCAATATGATGAAGATACATTGTATAAGGATGTCTTGAAGCAGACTTTCAACCGTATTTCAAACTCTTTTGATAAAAAAAGCCAAAGTAGTCGGGAAATTGAAGTGTTTGCCACCATCAACAATTCGTGACAGTAGTATAGTCTTTCATATCGATGCGATGAAAAGTGATCTGGAGCAGTTAGAAATAATTTCTGATATTGTAAAGTCACTTAAGGCTTCTATGGACTTGAAGTTTAAGTTTTTAAATTCATTTTGAATGTTATGTCTTTTATCTTTTTGTTTTTGTATCTTTTTGGTAATGTAGTAGATGTTGATGTAATAGCATAATATTTAAATAAAAATATTAGTTTTTTTGTTAATGTTATTTGTATAATAGATAAATTAAACACAAACTAATGCAAACATACTTGAAGTATAATGTGTAAGAAAGTGTTATTTTTAAGAAAGATCATATTTATCGTAAACTAATTAGTTATCAGATATTTAAACTGTTGTGTTATGATTTGACAATAGGTACAGTCTGTAAAATCTGATGTGTGGCCATTAAAGACTTTTAGGGCTGTGCGGACTGTTTGTAGTTATTATGAATTTAAAAACGGTGATTTAATTTAATTTAAATTTATAGTTATTTGGCAATTATTAGCTTTTGTTGAATTTTAATATATGTTTACAATTCAATAGTTGTTGATAAACATTATCAAACAGATGGTTATAATAATTTAAGTGAATTATATGTAAATATTTCACATCATTTCTTAAAAAAGTTTGTCATGGAAATATTATCTATTGAAAACTATAATTACATATTTTATAAATGCTGATATTTTTGAAGAATTTTAATTTCTATAAAATATATATATATTTTTTTTAAGTTATAGGAATAATAAAAGACTTCAAATCATTTGTAAGTACAATATTTTGAATTGTTTAATTAATATAAAAAGAATAATGTGTAAATTTATGTTATGTTTTCATCTAGATCCTTCATCTCCACAACAGTCATCAAAGACTTTTAGGGCTGTGTCGACTGTTTGTAATTATGAATTTGAAAAGACTGATTTCGTTACATATTAATTACAAGTTAGGTTTTACAAATTCTGTTTTCAAAATCTGGTTACATCATCCTAAAAGTCAGTTGAAAATTGTAATTGATCACAGTTGTTTGAAAACATCGGTTGGCAAGTTGTCAAATTTTGTATAGCTTTGTAATTTTAAACTAATGATGATATTCATTCATACTAATAATTTAAATCATAATACGTTGTGAATAAAAATTATTATTACACATTTTAACAATACTGATTTTTTTAAAGAGTTTTTATATCTATAAAATATGTCTTAATTTTTTAAGAATTTTTATGGTAACTTTTTTTTTGTTTAAGAGTAGTAAAAATAAGTACATTTAGCATTAATTGCTTGTGTATTTTCTGTCAGGTTGCATCTAGATCGTTCATCTGTGCATTGGCCATCAAAGACTTTTAGGGCTGCAACGACTGTTACTAATTATGAATTTGAAAATACTGGTTTAATTTAAATTTATAGTTATTTCGTTAGATATTCATTACAAAGTCTGTTTTAAAAATGTGGTTATATTATTCTTCAGTGGATTATTATAATGATTCACAGTTGTTTGTCAACATCTGTTCACAAGTCATCAAATATTTTATTAATTTTAACTTGGAATAGGTTTGTATATGAAACTTTATTATTAGGACGTTTTAACTAATTACTACGTATAATGGTAATACTAATAATCTAAAACGTAATACATTGTGAATAAAAACAATTATTACAATTTTTAACAATGATGATTTTTTTAACAATTTTTATTTCTATAAAATATGTCTTATGGAAATTGTAAATTGTATTTTACAAACCGTTCATCTGTACATCGGGCATTATTAACTTTTGTTGAATTTTAATATATGTTAAAAATTCAATAGTTGTTGATAATTCAACAGATGTTTAAAAGTGGTAAAAAAATGATTACGATTATGAAGTTATTTTATTAAAAATATTATTTTATTATTTTTATTATTGTTGTTCAATTGTTTTTCATTCTACAATAAATAAATTAAAATTTCCAAAAGTAAGTTACAATTTTATATTTACTTTAAATTTAAATGCAACTAATAAACTTGAAAACCCAACTTTTCGAATACTTACTATATTCCAGCCTATAAAAGGGGATGAATTTCCAATATTCATTTTTAGTATTCTCACTTTACATCTCTCTATCTCTCCATCCAATATGCATTATGATATTACCCTCAAAGTTTTCTCCACAATTTTTTCGAAAGATTCTTTTAATTAAAGGAAAATAGTTTACAACCAATTGGTTGATAAACACTCTGGAATTGATGTTTTCCAATGATTCATCCAATCAAAGGAAAGTATCATTTCATTATTATATATATAGATCCAGTTCCTATTTTCCATCGTTAGGGTTTTTGAAACTGGATGATATTTACATTTTTTTTGAAGATTGTACACCAACAAGCTCGAACTCATGACCTATTGGTTTCAGTTTGTACGTGAAAACCACCAGACAACGACGAGGTTGGTGGATGATATTTACGTAAGACCAATTTTTGTGTGATGGCAAGAATGATCATTCTCTAGGATTTGGTTGTTAGTTGTGTTATTTTATGTTTCCTTGTATTTTTATGTACTTTGTAAAGTCACATATTGTAATTCAGTTGTTATTAAAGTAGTTTTTTTACAGATATTTGTATTTCTTCTTTTATAAGTCTTGCATTTTGTATTTATTTCTGTTAAATTCAATGTTTAACTCAAATTATGGAATTGTAATAATAGGGTTCAATTGTATAACTGCTGGTTTACAAATTGATTGATTACTCAACGCATTTTGATAAATAGTGTAGTTTTACAATTTGATTGATTACAAATTGGTTGATAAGTAGTTTTGTGTTTGTGTTGAAATTTTTATTTAAAATTATAAAAGAATTTGAAGAGTTGTTTGAGTGGGAAAATTAACTAAACAATTGAATTTACATGTGTTTTAAATTTTCTGCTAAATTGACGACTGCCTTTGAAAGACGTTTCAAAATACAGTTTTTCTTTCAACTTTAGATTTAATTTTTTTTGGTTCATCCTCTGTTTTGTTTTAATATGTTATCTCAACAGAGCTTTAATTTTTCTGTAGACTTATCTTTCCGTCGTTGTAATATTCTCAGTTATTAAACATCTGATCAGTATTATTAAGTGGTATAAAATGTCAAACAGGAGTTAGCAATACAGTTGTTATAACAATGCCCAAAAGTAATAATTACGGTTTTGAACACGAACACGACAGAAAAGTAAACAGGTCTTAACATGTCGACCTGTTATAGACACGAAGCCTGTTAAGGCCAAACACGAAACCTGTTAAAATCGTGTAGGTTCGTGTCAGGTTATCGTGTTCGTGTCTAAATTGCCAGTCCTAGTTTTTCTATATAATTATATTTTAAAAGAATATAAAACATCATGCCTAAAATTTAAAACACAATGCCTATATAGACTTGTCACACTTTGTACGAAAAATGCACTTTGTACACAAACCTCACCCTATATATATATATATATATATATATATATATATATATATATATATATATATAGTGGAAGTATAGGGAGAAAACCCTTCAAAATGAAAAAACTCTAGAAAACCCTCAAAAAAACCTACTTCCCGAGCTTTTTTTTTTTAAAAAAAAATTAGGGCATGTAATATACATGTTTTTAAGTGTTTTGAGCCAAAAAAATCAAAAAAGCGCCGAAGGGTTTTTTTTTTAAAAAAAAAATAAGTTTTGCATCATAACATATGTTAGCTTATTTTTTGCACTGGTAACATATGTTATGATGCAAAACTTATTATTTTTTAAAAAAAAAAACCCTTCGGCGCTTTTTTGATTTTTTTGGCTCAAAACACTCAAAAACATGTATATTACATGCCCTAATTTAAAAAAAAAAAAAAAGCTCGGGAAGTAAGTTTTTTTGAGGGTTTTCTAGAGTTTTCTCATTATTTAGGGTTTCCGTATTATCCATCCCCTATATATATATATATATATATATATATTAAATTTTATATCTTACATTTTTATATCTTCATTTTTATACTTAATGTTGGCTTTATTTTTATTTGTTATTGGTGAGATAATGGGCTTGTAGCAGTTGGGCTTGTAGCAGATTATCTCTTGGCCTGTTGATTACATATGGCTCAGGTCTCTTTATTTAAGTCAGAAGAGATCTGGTCCCTCCATTTGGCGATCCGTGTGGTTTTCTAATCCAACGGTGCTTATTAAAGGAGAATGTGTTTTCTCCTTGGAAGGATCTAGAGCTCCTATAAAAGTCATCCTTCTCCTCTGGTTGAGGGTTTAGTAGTCATTTCTTTTATTTTGTTCAGTTGTACATTCTCTTTGTTTTACATCTCTCTCGTAGTCTCTAGGGTTTGGGCGATTAATCACTTGTTGTGTCATTAGATCTTTCTCAGATCTTTGATTGTAGAGTGTGGGTTAATCAAGTCTGAATCTTTGAATAGAGTAGTCTGTGAGAGTTGTTGATTAGATCTGTTTGGTTAGCAGTTCTGGTGTTTGTGTCTGTATGAGTTAGTTGTTTGTTGATCTTTTCTTGTTTCTTGACTTCTAAATAAGATCTTTATGTTGATCCATGTTTGATAACACAATGATTTTATGTTTCAAGACTCCTCTCAAACTCAACTCCCCACACCTTCAATTCCCCTCTTTTTTACCAAAAACATATCTAAAATCATTGCAAAAAATGTTTTTTTTTGTTATAAAAAACTAAGACAAAAACAAAAGAATTTCATCATGAGTTCTCAATCAAAACTTAATTACTAAACAAATTCAACAAATTTATGAAAACCAACTTCAATTCCCCTCTTTTTTAATCAAAAACATATTTAAAAATGATGAATTTTTATCTGGTAGACCAAACACAAACCATTTCAATCTATATTTAAAAATGACCCCTTTTAATCTAAATTTGAAACTCAACCGGCTCATATTGTTAACAAAACGACCAGCTTAACTAGTAACTTACATGGCTGGCAAGCATGTAGAGCAACAAATAAATAGCGGCCCCAGCCCAAGCAGCTTCAGCAAGAACACCAGCGGTCCTCTTCGGTTCTGAAGTCAAATGCACAATTCGGGCAAATCAGGGGATATATTGAATCAACACAATAAATAGTAAGGCTTCCTTCGTAGTAGACCGCTGCATATATCTCTGGATAACAATCTGCACAGATACAAAATAATGTTAAACATGCATATTAACGCGTAATTTAAGGACACATTAGCTGCCATGTCATCATTTTGACTATGCAATTTGCTTTAAAATAACCAATGATTAATTATTAGTGATTTGACATGCGGCAGGTGGAGCACAGAAAGGAAATCAATGATGAAATACAAACGCAAATATCGCTTGGCTATTTGTCCAGGATCTATTATGAGTTCACCACGTCCAAAGACACATGACGATGGAGCAACATAAGCAGTTCTGAATTCAAGAGCCATGTGAAGGAGATAAAATGCATCAACAACGTTTCTCAATGTTATAGCAGTAATGGCCAGCTTTCGATCTATACCAAGGCAAGTTTTGGTTTTATCGAAAACCGGTAGATAGAAGAACAAGGGATCAATAGATACAACAAGAATATAGGAGAGAACAAAGAATCTATTCCACATTAAAAGGAATTTAGCTTGAGGGTCGAAGATCTTTTTCTCAGACACTTTAAGGTCTTCAGGGAAAACATTCGTACCTTAGAAGATCTGGAGACAATGAATGATGTGATGAGAAGAGATGAATGGAGAATAAAAGTAGGGATCAGGAGTGGAGAAGAAGAAGTAATATTAGTGTGTGTATAAATACTTAAACAAATACAGACAGTGTGTGTTTTGTGTAATGTAATTGCAATCATACAACATGTTCCAGCTGTTAATATCGAGATCGATATTTGCTAAATGCAAGGTTAGGGATTATGAGCATATCATCGAAGTGACTGAATCATTTAGGTGACAATTTGGGCAAAATGCAAGGTTAGGGATTATGAGAGGGTTTTGTTTTTTATATTCGATCAAGAAGGATCATGAGCAGATATTTTGTTATGTGAGAGAGATGGGGGAGGTTTATGGGGAGGCGTGAGGGAGAGCGGAGGGAATTGAGATTTTCGTGAACCAAAACCATGACACTAAAGTGTGTTTACCTTCATGCTTTTTTAATTTATGATGGAAAATTATTGACACGTAGTAAAAAAACGTCAAAAATTTATCAGTTTTTATGAAAGATGACATTTTTTTATGACATGCACTTTTTCATGTCATTAAATAGGTGTATGTCATAAATGAATGTCAAGAAAGGGTATTTTTCTAGTAGTGAGTGTTGGACAAGATTGTAGTGTGGGTGAGGAAGCTAGAATGGGACACGATTAAGGTCTCATGACAACAAATACTAGTGAGGGTATTAGTGAAGAAATGGAAGTTATAATGAAAGCCCATACAAAGTCTGGTGTTGGGACTATCATAGATGCAAGATTAGCATATGGAGCTGAAAAGAAATTTGTTTTTAGCCGCAGATGGTATCGGCTACAATCCAAGTTTAGTTATTAAACAACAAGTGTGGCATGTGAACCTTGGAATTATGACTGTTGACTTTTTCATAAGTAAAAAAAAACTTGAATTAGGTAGCATCCAGGTTACAGGCTTCTCTACTAGTTGTCTACAAAGTAATGAAGTCAAGTACAAAAAGAAGGGTGTGAAGAGATGGCTAATTAAGTGGAAATGGAAAGAGGTGTTGCACTATTGGGATGACAATATCAAACTTCATAAAGATGCCATGTGGGAAGATGCAAGCAGAATTGACGAAAAGTTTCCCAATTTTGACCCTTAGGGTCAAGGATCTTTTCAAGGAAAGGGTATTAATATGAGTCAAAATGGTGAGGAAAAGTAGTTATTAGTTAGTTGGTTAAAGAGCATAATTGTAATATCATTCATTGTAATAGTTGACTATATAAGTCAAACAAATGTATTAGTTTGAGCAGTGAATAATAATCAATCAACTTTTCCCCTCTAATTTGTTACTCTCTCTATCTCTCTCAATTTTGTTATCTTCTTCTTGTCTAACTAACCTCAAGAGTCATTCTATCATTGATTCTTCAAGTTGTTAGAGTGTGTTTAACCATTGTTATTCAATCTTAAACACACTTCGTATCATGATCTAGTCAATATTTTCTTTGATAGACGCCACTGTGAATATTTGTTGAGTTCCCTATTGCCATCACCATTTTTCTAATAGTAACAGACCTTGCACAAATGCTACGATTTCATTTGCTTCTGTTGTTCATAAAGTGGATTTCACCAACCTATAGATCCAACCAACAACTAATTCTTTTCCCAACACATACTATTCCTTTGATAACATTTTGAACCACAATGTCATTGGCACTCAAATTAGCCCCAATACTACATATATGTTTCCATACACTTGCATGAGAGTTCTGAAGTGGCAAATACTAACTTTCATCTCCTATACGATGGATTGCTGCTACCGTCGTTCTTCATAGTCCAATTTGGTTATGAACCGCCAACACAACTTTGCAGGGTTGGTAACTGTATCTGCTACACCACCGTTCACCATCTTAATTCAATGAAATTATCCACCATTCACAAAACCTTTCATACTCTCAATTACCCAACTTTAGCATGGATAATTTCTCAAACGATAAACTTAGCTTATTTATTATGCCCAACGATTCTGATAGTAATATTTTCTTAAACGACAGTAGCATGCAATTTCTAAAGGATCTCATCGATCAAGCCAAAGATGAAGGCACGAAAACATCAACATCTACTAAACATTTTTAGTTGTGTTTTACTCGAATGAGGGCAACTTGAAGACACAAATGGACAAAATTCCATCCCTTACACAACTAGTTTTTGCTTAGGATGGTACTCTAGGAAATGTGCCTATAATACATACTTTTTTACTGCAAACCAAGCCTTTTATTACCACCAACAAACAACAAACTTAGCAAGAATAATTTGTTTTATTTATTTTTACAAAGAGAAACCACACTAATCTTTCCATAATAAAGACTTACACAGATATCTATATTTAATTGTTTGAGAATGCGAGGTCGTTTCTAGCTTTCCACATACACCAACAAGATGAAATTTTGACCACATGTATGAAAATTAATTTATATATAATTCATGAAAATTGCGAGTATGAAATTTTGAACATGTGAACACCGATTGATGAATTGGAATGATGCTAGAATGCTGACTTAATGCTTTCGAACTTTCTTTTGTTTTGTTGGGCAATGAACGATTTAAATACAACAAGAGGCCTGATTTGGATTCAGATTCTAGCAGCTCAGAGGATTCGTGGGTTGGTAGAGTGAGAAGGAGGCCCGATAGGCGGAACAAGAAACCACACTTATGATCATCTTTGACAATGTATGTCACCAGTGGCGGATCTAGAAATGAATTTCAGTAGTAACGTTTTTCATTTTTTTTTCATTTTAATAGCAACGTTTTTCAAATTTCGTAAAAAAAAAACAAATTTTCCACTAATTTTCCACTACGCGCGCGAAGTTGAGCAGCAACGGACGCGGCACCTAGTTATACACTAGGTCCGCCCCTGTATGTCACATGATTTCTTGTTAAAAACCGGAGGTGTTTTGTTGCAAGTAGCATAAATGTATGTGTTGTACTTGTAGCATTGTTTTCTAACATCGGCGGAACTAGAGGGGGGTCAGGGGGTCCGTTGACCCTCCGGCCCGCCGGAACTGTAATTTGACCCCTTAAATATATGTGGCGAGGGTGGTAGAACAGGGAGAAAACGTGAAAATACATACCGGTAATATTTTTTCCGGTGAATGGAAGCTTGGAGTTCAGTTTTAATGGGTATCTGATTCATAGTGAAGAAGAAGAAAGTACATATACTTTTGTTTATTTTATATTTACTCGATCAATACTTGTTGGCGTCTAGCTGTGCACCCACTTTAATACCTACTTATGGCTATATATACAATTTGACTTTCTTTTTTTCTAAAGGCAAATAGGACCAAAACCTACAAGACCACAACACTCAAAACATAAAAAAAAAATGTAAAATGTGTAACAAGATATTATCTAAGGAGAAAAGTGTTACCATCTACGTTTAGGAGAATTTTTTTCCTAATGTCATTTTTTCAATCGCTTTAATAAATAAATATATTTATTTAGAGATGTTATTAGGAAAATATTTGGCAAGATTAAACTATTGATAAAATTGTTTGGGTTATGATTATTAGCTAACAATTGTTTTGTGTTATTTAGACTTTAGGTTACAATGTCATTAAGAAAAAAAAACATGTTTTATATTGTGACCCGCCAACTGAAAATGTCTGGTTCCGCCACTGTTTTCTAATGAGTGAATAGCTTTACTATGTCCAATCATGCTTGTGTTTTTATGGTCCATTCTGTTTGATTTGAGTGGTTTTTAAGTCTCATTTGCTTACAACTTATATTCTGATTACATTTTGTGTTATTAGCATTGTTATATTTAGTTTGAATGTACATGCATTGCTTCTTTTAATTTACACTATATATTCTCTCCCTATAATCATAACACTAGACTTGATGATTTCAATTACATGGCAAAGTCTGACCCAATTTATCAGAGTTGGGTCATTTTGATTGAGAATCTTGTACAATTTTGGGCTAAATTGGGTGATGACTAAAAGAGAGTGAGGCTACATGTACCACATTTATGTTTAACACTCCTCTATGAGGGAAAAAAAAAAGTTGATCTGGCATGCGATTGCCGATTAGTGCAAACTAGTATGTTAGCTGCCGCGCTATGCGCGGCGCAGAAACATACAACCGATCCAATTTTCGGTAAATGAAAATGTATTATATGCGATCCGACATGTTTTAAAATCGCGGCAGGAATTCGGTCGGTTTCTGTTTGTTTTGTTACAATACTGATACTCGTTATAACATATCTGACATGTCACTCGCTGTGACGACGACGACGTCGTAATTTGAATTGATAACGTCATATATTTGAAGTAACTCGTTTAAAATAAGTATTACTGTTAGTATTATTATTATTATATTTATTGAATTATCTCAAGAAATAATGTTATCTTTTTTGGTATGGAAAGTTGGGAACTTGAAACATTTTCTACTTATCTTTTCCTTTAAATTGTTTCATCCACTGCCTACCTTACCTATTCGAAAACCCTTATACTGAAACCAGCTTTCCCAAAACCATTTATCCCCCATTTGTTGGTTTCTTACAGCAAACCATTAAACCCCACCCATAAATAAACCAAAAAACCACTTACCCATCCATTTCAACATCACACACATAGACTGCCAAGAGAGAGGATCGATAGAGAGAGACCGGAGAAACAGGAAGGAGGAAAGGGGGAGGAACAGCGGCGGCGCGTGTCCCCTTTCCGGCGCGTGCTCACATGAACCTATTAATCGGAGGACGGGGATTCTTATAGTGATGATGGTTTACCCGTCTACAAAGACCAGATCCACTCGGTGACAACGATGACCACCACACAACACCTGACCACGAGAAGCAACCATGATCCTCTTCGTCAAAATCCGGTAACAGGCTGCCTCACCGGTGGCATACCAAACGTGAAGCCATCGACAATGACTGTCGTGAGACGCTAGTGTACCATTGTCGGCTTCCAAGACTCCTATGAAGACATCATCTACGCTGCATGCTTACGTTGAAAGTCGGCTGAAGGTGACTATGCACCAGCGCCGCCGATGTTGACCTCTTTAACGGCGTTAGCGAACGTTACCGTGAAATCACTGTTCCCTAAGATGTCCTGAATTAATATATAGAGTAATTAGTGCAATTGTTTTTCTTCTCCGTTTTATGTATTGGATACCGTTGAGCAAATATTAGAATACCTCTATGTCGAAGTTTTTTTAGAATATCCTTAACTGTTCTTCTAGATCAATCCTGATAAGAAAAGTAGAGTGATGATGTGACTGATTTAGTAAGGGTAAGAGAGTGCAATAATTAAAAACCATAGGGAATCGTGCATTTAAAACCACCCCTGGAAGTTCATAAGTGGGCCCCTCCCATATTAAAAAGTAATAGCACTCGCATATGACGGTAGAGGTGCACAAACCGGTTAACCGTTGTAAAAAAACCCGGTTTTTTTAAAACCGGTTTTTTTAGGCGGGTTCAAAACCGGTTTTTATAGCATAAAACCCAAACTAATGAAACCGGTTAGGATCGGTTTATAAACCGGTTTCTTCAAAAAAACCGGTTTTTCGTTGGTGAAGAATAACTGGAAAAAACCGGTTTTTTAAGCGGTTTTTTTTTCTTAAATCGGTTGTAAAAAAAACCGGTTTCGGTTTTAATATAGGTTTTTTTTAAAACCAGTTTTTTTGTACACCTCTATATGACGGTATGTTCAGTACATGGAAGGGTATAAACTTCCATTGTTTGATCTCTTTGTGCACAATAACGCCCTCACATTTCTTCCCGTTATTGTGTGTCGTGTAAATTCTTACACCGATAAGATGTATGATGCTATGTCAAAGTCAGTTGTGTCGACCAAATTGTCATCTTCAACACCACCGTCAACATCTTAATCCTCTTCTGAGGTTGTTGAACATGTTGTCCATTAGACTGACCAATACCGTGATCTATGGACATCAACGATTCATCATTCGCACCTGTCATTAGAGTTGCCACTTTCTCATGAATTTGTTGCAACGATTATCGGGCATATATCAAAAAATTCATTCCATCTCGATCATGTGTTTTATAAAACTTTTGGTCTAAATTATGAACTTGGGCTATAAACTCAATAACAAACATTCAAACAAGTTCAATATGGTTTGATTCGGTAAGGTATTTGTCACTTTTAGAATGAGCTATAACCAAAACCGAACCAGAATTCCTTTCGTAAGAAAACAACATAAATGAATTAGGTGGATACCTCAACATGAGAAACTGCCGCATCAACTGCAACGTGTTTTCATCAGCGCTTCAAGCGTATCGCAAATCATGCACGCCTAATGCACGTACTTTTAAACCAAGGTCATAACCACCAGTACACAGAGAACACACCACGCAACAACGATAGTTCTTTTTATAGCATATTTGATAAACAAAAATACATTTATGAATATTAGCAAGCGCATACATCACTTGATAATCATACTGTTAAATAAAAAAAAACCTAAAGCAAAATTATCTCAAAGAAATCTTCCATAACAAAAATGGAAAATGTAACCATGGTTTGATCATCTATTCATCTTGAGTGGCAGCCCCTTGGTTGAGTTCAGCAAATCTCATCCCGACCCGCATTGAATGCTTCAAGAACTTCTCAGCACATCTCTTCACACATGTTTCCTCTTGTTTGTCTAAAGTTTTGCGCCTAAATGTGTCCACACAATCCGTAAAGCATCTTTCCACAAGGGTGTTGTACATCCTTAGACTGCAACAAAAATCGATCATCAGCAAATCAAAGTTATACAAAAGTTTCACAACACAATCAAAATCAACATATTAAGTATTCGTATCCTTTCCTAACACTCACCACTTGTGAGATAAAAGGATTACAGTATGATTGAAAATTTGGAACAAATATGGTACTAAATTGCATGAATGAGAGGAAGATTAGCCTCAGCTTTAAAAAGCGAGAAGCGCAGGAAAGCGACAAGGTCTAAAACCAAGGCGCGAAGCGCTAAGCGCAAAAGTGCACCGCTTTCCGTACCCAAAGCGCAAATAAATATATAGTTTGTTTTTTGTATTTCTTGTAGGATTCTACTGTCATTTTCCAAATATTTAGAGACAAGTAAGCTTTGTATATGTTCTATTATGGAAAATACATACATGCGCAACTTGAAGTTTATTTTGTACAACAACTTGCTGCACAAAAATTATAGGAAATACATGAGGCCCATGCCTAAGAGTCTTTTATTTGCCAAGAAATTGCGCTGCAGGTACGCTTTTTGAAAAAAAAAAAAAGTGCACCTTAAGATACCAAAAGCATAGGGGCTTAAGCCTTTTTGTGCCTAAGCACGATTTTTTAACCAAGAATTCAAGGAATTAACAAATCAAAGTTATCACAAACTGTCACACAACTCACAACATCATCAATATCTGTAATATTCATATTACTCGTCCATATCTAAAACAATATCTAAATCAAAAAGTAGAACGATTACAACATGTCTGAAACAAAATTAGTACTAAATAGAAAAGATAAAAAGAAGAATCAGCAAATCAAAATTCATCACAAAATAATCAAAAATCAAGATGCATAGCAACTCATTCATCCAAAAACCAGAAACGACATCTAAATCAAAAGGTAGAAGAATTACAATCTATGTTGCCAAAAGCGGCAAGTGGGTTGCGACTGATGAGGCGCATATTCCGGCCAAGTTTTGCCTAAACGTCAAAGAAACTCTTAAATCATCCTAAACTAGCTCTCAACAACCCAAAATAAGCTTAAACTTCCTAACCTAGCCCTAACAAACCTAAATCTTCTCCAAAACCCACAAAAATGTATTTTTATACTATACGTCTAATTTAAAAAAGCCATTGTTTATTAAGCGCCTAGGCTCCGGGCTCAGCCTATGCGCCTAGAATTAGGGGTGTTCATCGGGTTTGGTTTTCGGTTATCGGGTTATTCGGGTTTTCAGTTGTGAAAATATTACCCGATAACCGACCCAATCTAGTTAAATGGTTATCGGTTTAATGGTTCAGGTGTTTGAGTTACACATTTCCAACCACTTGGGTTGCGTATTTCTATCCATCTATGTAGCACAGGGACGGGTACGGGACCGGGGTACGGGGACGATATGGGTACGGGAAACGGCAAAACTCAAAAATTCAAGATACGGGTACGGCAAAGGAACGGCAATACAAAAATATAAAAAAATAAAAATATATTAAACAAATTCCAAAAAAGATATATAGTATGTATAAATTAAGTATAAGAACCAAATGTAAACTAGTAAAGATATTGAGGGTTAAATGTTTAATTACACAAACCAATCTTACACTTTGTATGTAAGAATTTACAAGTTTCAAGGACTAAAAGTAAACTATTGAAAGATTGAGGGTTAAGTGTTTAAAAACCTAAAACTTAATTAACCCTAAAAGAACACCCACATAACAGCCGCTGCTGTTGTCTTCTTCTTCAAAACTCATACACACTTTCTTCATCTTCTTGATTTCTAGCAGAAAACAGAGAGCAGCACACCTGACAAACACTCTTTCTTCTTCTTCTTCATGATTTAAAGGGTTAAAACACTAAAAGTAAATAGAAACGTGGGGGAAACGTTGGGGGAACGTCCCCCCAAATCCGGAAACGTGCAGGAATCGTTTCCAGGGCGTCCCCAACGCGTTCCCGTCCCCATGGCGTCCCTGAAACGGGTACTTCACCCAAAATGCCGTCCCCGTGCGTCTTAGCTATCCATTTGGGCTACAATATGTTTAAAATAAAACCACAACATGGGCTACAATGTTTAGTTGCAAATTTGGCTACAAAACACTACTTCGATACACATAAAAAAATGAAAACTGGATCATTTATTTGTTTTTGAATTATTCGGGTCAACCCGAATTATACAAAACTAATCCAAAGACCAACCCTAAAAACTCTAGTCGGATTCGGGTATGCACTTGATCGGGTTCGGGATAACGGGTAAGGTAATTTCTCGGGTCGGGTCACTTTGGGTTCAGTTCGGTTATTGGTTAAAAAGAACACCCCTACCTAGAATGCGCCTAGGCACTCTAACAACATTATTGAAACAAATCTGGGTACTAAATTGCAGCAGAATCAGCAAATCATAAACTTTGCAACATAATCTTGGTTTCAAAAAGCACCGAGGGGCGCCTTTTACAAGAAGCGCAAGAAAAGCACATTTTCTTTGGGTCTTTATCTAGAATGAGGCGCTCGACTCATGTACCTCGGGTGTCTTTTGGGTGTTATTACGCAGTAAACTGTTGTACCATAGTTTTGTTTTTCCTTGTACATGTAGTAGGTACAATCATATAAAATGATTGAAAACCTTATTTTTAGCTTACATATATTCGGTAATGAAAGCTAAAAACCTATGGGATAAATTAAAATAAAAACATATATAATTGCTTTGAGCATCCGGTACGAAAAGCTCACCACTTTTGCAGTTTGATTGAAATAAATTTAGTACTAAATTGCAAAAAATGAGGAAAAAAAGCAAATCAAAGTTATCAAAATGAAACGAAATTGGTACCAAATTGAAAGTAAAAGAAACAAAATGGCAAATCTGCAAATTATATAAGTTCAAGGAGATATGAATAATATTATATATGAAAAAAATATATATAAAAAATAAAGAGGGAGAAGAGAACCTGTCACGGATTTGAAGCTGATCGATCATGGTCGACATACGGGCTTGATCTTCTGGGGGAAGAGTGCCTAAATCTCCAAGCATACTTTTGTCCATTTGTTGACTGCGATTGCTTTGGTTCGGTTGTTCCTGTTTGTGTGTTTTGTTGAAACTAGGGTTTTGGAGGGTTTGATTATCCTGTTTGTTTATACATAGGCAAAAGTGTTTTTTTCTTATGGGCTTCTAATGGGCTATTTAGTTTAGTATAAGCCCAAATGGTTTCGTATGAGAAACAAAGGGTAAGTATACAGTAGAGGAAATAATTACAACGAGAATTGATTGTGTTGTGTTGTAGCGGTCGGATCAAAACCGGGTAAAGGTGTAAAATCGTAACGAGAATTTATGACACTGAGTGGCTTTCGTAACATAAAACGTAGACGAAGTTGAACTTATGACGACGCGTATTAGAAAGTCTAGGGAATGAAAGAGACAATGTATAAACTTTTTTTATAAAGCGGAGGGTAATAGTGGCAACTTTGAAAATTAAGGGGAAGTAGAAAACTCTTTCACTAAAAGACAGAAAAAAACTTGAGGGACCAAATGTGACAGTTTAGTGTCCGAACTCAAACTTATACCGACACGTAATAGAAAGTGGAGATGGCAAAAAATATTGTATGAAATTTTAGAAAGTTGAGACTAAAGTGAAAGCTTTGAAACTTAAAGAAAATAACAAACAACTTCAATAAAAGACAAAAAATAGAGGGTCAGACTTGACCACCAAACCAAGTTAGGAAAGTCAAAACCAAAGAAAGACCATGGTGCTACGGCCATGGTCTTTATATATACTAGAAGGGTGCACGTGCAATGCGATGTGGAACGTCAATGGTGTGCGTGGTTCAGTTAAGTTTGGTTAGTAACCTTAACCGAAATCAAAACCAAAGTCTTCAATTAATCGATCTTATTAACGAATCGGTTCGGTTTATTTGGTTAGATTGTCGATAACCGGTTTTGGAACCTAAAAAAGTATAGTTACACGGCGAGACATCGTTGAGATGAGTAAGCACCAAACAATGGCAATGACAAGTAAACACTAAACATTGACAATGGCGGGTATACGCCAAATGACGACAAATAAAAACTATGCTCTACAACGTTGATGACTAGTAAACACCATAAAATGACAATGACAAGTAAACACCAAATAACGACAACAACAGGTAAACAACATAAAATGACGACGACGACAAATGTTAACTAAACCTATGTTTACTTCACGTTTTGCCTTGACTTTTGGTGTGTGGCCACCTTAATCTAATGTATAATGGCTCTATTAGTGGTCAGAATGTGGTAGCATCTCGGTGGTGGTTGTGATACGAAGGAAAAGTGGACGATGGTGGTTGGTATATGGCTACTGTGGCCTATACCAAAGTCATTAATTGTATCATTCTCGGTCAATGATTTCTTTGTGAATCACTACCATCCCGGTAGCTCATAATAACCAAGAGCCACCAATTTCTTGTGGCTGTAGTGCATGTATCTCTTGTTCAATTAATTACACCAATTTCTTCTCGTGATGTTCCTTTTGTCTCAATTACATCAAATGTTAGCTTACTTGATCTTTTTTGGAAAATGGTATTAGGTTCTATCAACCATTCTTGAAAATGAATTAAGGGTTCCTGTGGGGAGAAGAAACAATCGACATGTTTGTAGTTTTTGTGTTATGTCGATTAAAATTATGTTTGCAATTATGTCATTATTTATAGTTGTTATTGAAACCATTTAATGGTTTAGTGATTAAAGGATAAATCAAAGTTGATTGTGCCTTTTACCTCATCTTGATCATTTCATTTGAAGTACAAGGATCATAGAGGTTGAGGTAGATCTTGTCATGCAAACACCTAATTTGCAGTTGTTGACGCCCTTCATCGAAGCATGGTATCATAAGTATCCAACCATGTTATCGTAGTAAAATACCTTTCACGAAGGATGATGCATTTTAATTTGTGATATTAAGGGTGCAAACGAGCCGAGTTAAGCCCGAGCTTGAGCTCGTTTAGGATATATGAAAGCTCAACCTTTCTTTCTATAGCTTAATATCGGTTCGTTTATTATTTATTTATTTATATTAATTATAGTTATAATTATAAATATTATTATTATTTAAAGTTTTAAATATATATTTAATATTTTAATTAAAAATTATATATATACCAGGCTCGTTTACTAAACCAGCTTGTTTTTAGGCTCGAGCTCGGTTAGGCTCGGCTCGTTTCGCAATTGCTTAAAATCCATTATGTTTGTGGGTTAAAAGGTATAAATAAGCTTAGTTTGCAAAACAATCAGCTAACTTCTATTATAGGATTGAAGGTGAGTTTTTCTAATAATGAATTAGACCTATTATTTGGCTTCATGCCAATACTTATGTTATAAGTGGGATTATATTAGGTGCATTTGTTTGTTTAAGGCTTCTTTGCTGGAATACTAACGTCTATTATTCATGCTAAAAGTGATTACTGGAATTTTGATCCATTTGGTTTTGGGTATGCGAGGCTTTGGACTATGTTCAAGGGTTGGTTGGATGAAAAGTCAGTGTTACTCTCTGAGAATGGTACTGGATTTAGGGTGGCCATATTGAATCATGAAAGCGTTCAAGGGTTTCAAGAATGGTTAGTATATGTGTATTAATTTTAATTTCGAAGGAAGAATATATGGTAAGATGAAATACAGCATATATGACACTCTTAAAGAGCTACTTGAAATGATCACATGGGTTCTACTTGGAGGTTGGCATTCATGATAAACTTGTATGTTGTTACTTTCAGTACTCTATTATCTTGTATTTCAAAACAAAGTAATTTATATTTAGCTAATTAATTAAACTAACAAAGAATAAAACAGTAAGAGGTTTCAAATCTTGCAGATTAGTTTGTTGAATGTCGATTATATGATTTCTTAACGGTAGATGCATTATATTATAATTTTGTATTGATTTTAGTTTGTAGTGTTTGGTCAACACCGATTGCATTTGAGTTGAACGAGGAAAAGTTGATTTTTTGGGTGATGTATTAATTTAGCTGATTTAGGTTATTATCTTTTTTTATTGACTTCTTGCATTCATTATTCATATTTTTTATGATATTGGTAAATAACATCTGTCCTACATTTGAGTGTGGTGTTAAAAACTTAATGTTTGACTTTTATGATTGGTACATATTTAAGAAAATTTTATTCAACTTAAAAGTAATGGACCTTCCTAGGTTTATACTCACTTGCTCTTTGTGAATTGATATATTAGTTTTTTTTTTATCAAATTGATATTTGAAAGAATTATTACATGAAACCGGTCACACAATGTATTATAAATATCAAGTTCCCACAACAACGTGCGGCCATTTCCACTACTAACATTATTAGGGTGTCCCCTAGGTGTATATATATAGAGAGCTTATAATGAGATTAGGGTTGATACAACATAACACCATTATACCTAAAGAAGTCGTCCCCTATATCTCTCTCTCAACCGTGTTCATAACTCAAGAACCCATCAGAACGATACACCCTAAAGTAAACCCGATCAAGATGATAGTGTCTTCCATTAATGTAGCCAGTTTACTGTAATTTGGAGTGTTTGCTGTTTGGGTGTCTGTGGTTTTGGTGTTTGTATCACAGCTTCTTGCTGGCTCTTTATTGGTTTAATAAAGTGATCCCCGTTCAAAAAAAAGTCATATAGTCATGCATCTAATCAAATTACATTGGTACGTCTGCAACATTTGTAAGTTAACATACATATTTATTCTTACCCTAAATACAGTTGCATCATCCTTACTATGCAAAAATACATTCTACATTAACCCCTACGTATGTATGTATGTAATATAAGTAGTACATAAGATGCGTTTATTCCACCAATTTGATTAAAAAATGGGGTGGGCTAAATGCACTCCCTATTTTTACTTCTTACACTCCCTTTCCATAAATATCAATTTAAAACTTTTCAAATTTCACCCCTCTAAAAAAAGAAACTTTTAATTTCTTATTACACTTCCGTCCATACTATCACTTATTTTGCTCTGGCTAAATCCCTTTGGATCATGGTAGACAACATCACGTATATATATAATATTCCATATATACAGAAGGTGTAGACTACAATTATGGAGTGATTTTCTCCTTACAATAAATGGGTGATACCAATATTTGACTATTCAACAGTATGCTTAAGAATTAAATTTATATTGATCACTTATTAACTAGGATGGACATCACCCAGATAACCTCAGTTAAAAAGCTTCTTAGGGATGGATGGAATAGGGCTGCTTTTATCGATAGATGGAATAGGGCTGCTACAAAGGTTGTGCAAAAGGTTTTCATTCTCATCTTAATATGCTAAATTGTGGGCAACACAGCCAAAAGATCTGCAAGTGTTAACTTTTGAGTGAGTAAAGATAGAGGTCGTAATGCGAATGCTTGTTGGGATAAATGGTTTATTAATCCATTTCTAGGAACCGTAAAATGTAATATGATGCAGTTTGACCGCGATTTCTTAGCTTTTCGTATGAGGTTTTCTTGCTAGCTTTTCTTTGATATATTATATCATTGTTGCCGGTAAAAAACGTAGGCATGTTTCTTAATGCAATTTTTAAAACACTACAAAATAAAAGGTTTGATTGTATATATTTAAAAACTTTAGGGGGGGAGTGCAACCAGTAAAAATTTAAAAAAAGGAGTGCATTTAGCAACACCCTTAAAAAATATATAAACGTACACTTGATATTAATAATTAAGAAGCTGAACTTTGATTATGAACATTATCTTTTTATCTTAGAATGCCTACTAGGTCCATTTAAAGATCAATATAATCAATGTCAAACCCTTAAAAAAATCAAAATCATATGTTATTTCAACCTATTATGGTGTTATGGTTCAAATAAAAAATGTGATATTATGTTCCTAATTCCTATTAGCCGAGACAACGGGTAATGACTCATGAAGAAGATTCTAGAGATTGGTACGAAAATGAAAACAGATTTTTTTTCTACCAGCGAAAGCATTTGGTTTCATTTCACAAGCAACCCGGGATGGATTGCAAATGTAAATTTGTATGGAATGATTTCCTATGTTAAGTAATTCCCAATTATATTCACGTCTTAGTTTTTGGTTGGGAAGGTGGGAAACATGCATGTGTTGATCTTACTGGGGTGTCCCCTCTTGTTGGGCTTCGAGATAGTGGGTTTGTGGCCGGGCAAGCGGTCATGAGAGCTGAATCCAAGAAAGTGGAAAAGCATGCTAAAGCATGTGAGGATAATCAGCATGTTTTCGTTCCCTTGGCCTTCGACACGTTCGGGTCCTTGGCACCGGAGGCGGTGCGGTTTTTGGCTCGGGTTCAACAAGTAGTGTATAGCAAACCCCTCCAAGAAAGCCTTGGCACCAGGGGTGGCAAAATGTGCCAGAACCTCCTCACAAACCGCTGAAGATTTAGAGCTATCACTAGACTTCACGTTCCAACCAGGAACATACAACCCTCCCTCATCAAAACTCGTTGAGCCCTCAGTACCCTTGACCATGCCAACCTTCACCTTCATACCCTTGCTCTTCTTAACAACCACATTAACAACAGTATCATCCACAGCCTGATCTTTCTCCTCCTCTGACTCTTCAATTTCGTCACTAACAGTCACCGCTTCAGATGCATCAGCAGACTTGGCAGCCTTCAAAAGATGTCTGCTAGATCTCCTAGTTGAAGCCTTCGAGGAACTGGCTTTAGAAAAACTCTTCACATTAGGGACAGCAACATAGTTGGTCCCATCATACCTTCCCTTCTCATACTTAGTCAAAGCATCCTCACCCTCCGCTGCTTCAGCATCTTTGAAGACAACTCCCGAAGCATCATCTCCTTTAATAAAGTCAAGAGCCGACATAACTACAATAAAAGAAAAATACAACACATAAGGAAAGAGGCAAAAAAGAAAGAAATCAACAATAAGCAAAAGATTCATACCCTGATCACCCTTCATCACTACAGGATCTCTACCCGGTTTGTCCCAACGGGTGCTAATACCAGACAAAACTAAGAAAGGCTCACCAAACGGACGAAGCCTTGAAGGACATGCTCTAAGAGCCGTCAGAAAGTTATGATCTAACTCAGACTCCGAAGGTTCCCCTTCATTAAGAACGGCCTCAGGATGTCTCCACACAGGCTTATAGGGAAAAATAGAGTCAGAAACACAAAAGAACCTAGTTTTCCATTGCCCAACAGTTGTAACATGGGAGGAAAGAAGGTTAGTTTCTACTGATGATCCCTCGAAGGTGAACCAATCACCATTCTTAGCAAGACGAAAGAATCGCCTGAACATTAACAAAGTAGGATCATACCCTAACGCTCTAAAAAGACATTCAAAGTGCAGAATACGGCCAACACCATGAGGATGGATCTGACCAAGAGAAACCCTATAGTACTCGAGAACATTCAACAAAAATATAGAAAATGGATGACGAAGGTTTGCAAACTCGAAATGCCGACAATACAAAGCAATAGACCCAGAAGGACAGTCAGACACAGCAAGTTTCTTACCAGGAGCAACGGGATTAAACGATAAGTCTATATCCCATTCAGCACAAAACGATTCCACCTCCTCCTGAGAAAGGGAGGAAACAGTGATGGCCATGTCCTTTTTAGCGCCCATAGTGCTTCAAAGGATGATCAGAGAACAAACAAAAAGGGGAGAAAGACAAACCTGCTTTGATGAAAGTGACGAAACCCTAAATCGGATGAACGGTTGAGAGGGAGATGATGAAGAAAGAAAGAGTAAAGTAACAAATGATAAAGTTTAAAAGGTTAAAAAGAAAAAAGAAATGGTTATTATATTCAAAAAACTGCAATTATGACATGCAGTAGAAACACCTGTACGAACTGCCACATGTCACATCAGCAGTCTAATCACAATTAAAACTGCTAAGTAATAACCGCCCAAAACACAGCGAACCGTCGAACCCTTCAAGCAAATACTAAACTAAGCAAACAGTCAGAAGCTTTCTAGCTACCCCACCAAACCTTCTGACTTGGGGGGCTGATGACGTGGGTAGCTTAAAGCAAAAATAATAAACAACATCACAGAACAATGCTTAAAGGGTTGGAACCTACAAAGGTTCAAAAGCCAGAAGTATCCTAAGTCAAAAAGATGACTTGTCCCGTCACCTTTTCATCGAGCAACACAACCAGTTGCTGATGGAGTAACAGCACATAACAGACCGCAGGTCAATAGCCACCACCGGCTATTAGTGGATTGTCCTTTTGTTGCAACAAGGTCGAAGGTGAGATGCTTTCCTCTAATAGAGAATCCTTTTCTCTATAAATCAGAGCTGAGTACAACAGATCTGGATATACCAACTCACATCACTTACACTCTAATCTTCTTATTCTTTTGGTCTTGCACGTGGAGAGAATAACTCTCTTCACTCGGATCTCAAGAACACCCACTTCTGGTTTCGAGTACATCTCAAACCAGAAATCAACAGCATTTACAACAACAAAATAACCTTGAACCTCTTTCTACGTTTGCAACGTAGAAGGACACCACGACCTGCGTTAGGCAGAGTGGAACCCTTGAACCCCTGAACCCTTCCTGTGACTCAGAACCAACGTTAGGCAGTTATTTGTTGTAGCAACAGGTAGTGTAACTGAAGGACTGGGCCACAAGTCTGGCCTGATGAATGAACGAAGCCCAGTACACAACACTAGTGCTCTAATAGTTACGTATGTCATTTGTAGAAGCTACAGCTACGATCCATCAGGTTGTGGGGATCTTCCAAGTCATGTATGCATGTTGTAGTTTTTTTTCGTCTAAAATTCAAGTCAATAGAATCAATATGAAAATGAACGAATAAACATGTTACACGGGATGTGTATTGGTTCCACAGTATTAAAAGTGCACGGGTTAGGGTTGGTTTTATAAGGATATTTTTACGAACAATGTTTAGTTTTATAAAATTTAAGCATTTAACTCGACAAATGTTTGGTTCCACAATATTAAACGTGCACGAGTCAGGGTTGTTAAATACCACAAACTCATGATTTATGCAATTAAAATAAAAACTTTACACTAAAACAAGACACAATAACAATGAATTTGTTATGAATGCACCAATAATGTGGTGACTCTCCACATCCTTAACTCTTAATTGTCATTACTCATTGTTAATGTAAGAGCCTTATAAATAGAGGCTTCATGTAGTTGTTATGATACACTAGTATGAATAAGACTTCTCTATTCTATCCCTTTCTAATCTTCCTCTAATCTTGTTCATAGTTATTATATTTTGTATGTTAGTAGGCCGTTGTTTTACAACACGTTATCAGCACGAATTACTTTCAGAATCGAATCGCTTTTGGAGTCGAATCGCATAATCATAAGGTAAAAAGATAACTCATGTATTTGATAAATTTTGTGATTTTGCTATTGTGAAACAGGTATATATGTATCGCCTTGCCTTCTGTTCGGTTCTGGAGAACAAAATCACCAATTAATTTGGGCTGCCAAGGCACACCTAAACATTATACACCACCATTTGATGTTGCGTGAAATAAAACAAAATATTCTACATCGTCGTACGCTGCCAGCAAGAACTGTCATGATTTCTTGTGATTCAAAAACTATGGTAACCATTCCTTATCAATGTTTTGTTAATCAGTTTTTTGGAAAATTAGTACTCGATATGGGAGATTGGCATGGAACTCAAAATTTGCTAGCGACGTGAGTTAGTTTGGTGACCTATGGAATTTAGGGAAGTCGAATGAACCTTTTTTTTTTTTTGAAAGGCAAACTAATTTTATTACCAAGCCCAATATGTACAAAGTTATCCAATAGCAAGGTGCTAATTAGATATGACAATACACCAAACCTAATACAACAAGCCCAACAATCGATTATACATTAAGATCAAAGACTACCCATTTGTTCCAATCCTTAGGCACTTGCTTCCCCCGGTTCGTGACCCAATTGTAAGATA